>OY978217.1:5309110-5710628 GCA_963854785.1 Vaccinium vitis-idaea
ATAAGCCTCTACAACCATTGTTTTGACTGGTGTTAATTAGAAGTGTAGGGGGTGGCACCGTTTTTCGGGAGTCTTCTATTGTGTGTTACATGTTGATAAAATAGGAAGAGAAAGATAAAATGTGAAGTTAGACTTTCTCTTGAGCTTTCTTCTTTAAATTTTTTTATATGTTAGAAAAGAATAAAGGCGATATTGAATTATATTGGGTTTTAAAAGAAAGTTATTGAGATATTATTTGTTACTAATCCATACCGTTTATTTTTAAAATTGTATTTTTTTCAACATTTGTGTAAAAAATCAAGTTATTTGAATACGGAGAAGTACTTATTCGACTTCCCTTAATGTAAAACAATTTTTGCTTTTGATTTGTAATTTTCACTATCTTTATCAATGTTGTTGTCAGTAATTTAACCTTAACTTTGACTTGTAATTTCCAATATCATTATGTGTGAGATATTCTTATTTTCCATAGTTTGTTGAGTGTTAGGAATCTGAAACTTTCGTAATATGATTCCAGGGTATGCTCAAATAAGACAAGATATACAACTGCAAGACTCACTGGTTGATGAAATGCGGGTCGAATTTCACAAGGCATACCTTTAGCCAGAGCAATCAGGTGATTTTTGTTGATTACTTTCTTTTTACTCAACCAGCAATACATTTTCAACAACAACAAAAAAAACAGTATTACGTGCATAAATTTATGTTTAATGATTCAAACCAATGTTTTAAAACCCGGGCCGGTGAGCGAACCGGAGAAGGGGCCGGGTACGTGGATGGGTCACCGGTTCAACCGCGGTCGAACCGCTATTGGACCGTGACGTCATAATTACGTCATAAATATATATTTTAATTTGCAAATACATTTTTAAATATTTAAAAAATAATTGTAAGTTATAAAAAAAATATAAAAAAAAACGTAAAAGGTCTCTACAATAAAAAGAAAAACAACACAATAAAATTTTAGAATTCGATACAAAAAAAAAAAGTATTTGCAACCATTGTTTTGACTAAGAAATTTTAATTTTGCGAACCGGACCGAACCGGGTAAACTAAAAAACCGAACAATATAACCGGTTCACTGGTTCGGTTCGGGTTTTTTTTTTTCATTCAGCCCTAATGAACGACATCATGATCTAATACTCTTCATTTACATTGTATATCACCGTCCTTCCCTTTAACTCTAGTGTTGACAAAGACATACACTAGGGGCCCAACTTCTTTTTCCAACCCCTTTATCAATATCCAATTAAAATGCACCAATTATTGTCATTGTCTTTTACCAAAGAAAACTAAATTATTTCCATGCGATAATATATGTCACAAAGGGCCATGTTTATTAATATTAAAATCAGTGTTCTAAAAGACGTTAGTTGGTCCCAGGTCGGTCGGCTGCCGACTAGCGACTTTTAACCGACTAATCGCCGACTTTTGGTTAACTAGTCAGATTTCGATCAAGTCGAAGGTCCTCCGACTAACGAGTTTAGGCTGACTAGTCGGCCGACTTCACCGATTTTTAGAACACTGATTAAAATACCCTAAAACACCAACAGATTCCACCACACACCATTTGATATTTATATGGTAATACCTTTTGGTGGCTTGTAGAACATCCAAGTGAATTGGCACTTCTCAACTAAAGTGAAACCAAAATGAAACTCATTCATTCCCATCTCTGCTTTCTTCTCATTTTCTGTTCCTCTGTTTCTTCTTTTGTTGAGAGCTTCAATGAAGAACTGCTGGGAGAAGACATTCAAAGATCAAAATTTCCAGATAATTTCTTCTTTGGAACGGCCACTTCTTCTTATCAAGTCTGTCTTTTTTCTTCTCTTCTTACTTCATTAATTTCTCTCTGAAATTGTTTCTGTCTTTTTTGTTTGTACTTGCCTTGGATTTTTTATTTCAAAAAGACTAGATACCCAGAATTTGAAATTCAACAGATCAGATTCACTTCAAGTGCATCTGAACCGTTAAATTTCAAATTCTGGGTACCCAGTCTGGGTAGTTGCAGTGCTCTTTTTATTTTCCTTATATTTTTGTCACAGATTGAAGGAGCTTATCTTCAAGACGGCAAGAGTATCAGCAACTGGGATGTTTTTACTCATACTCAAGGTAATGATGAAATTAATCATCTTTACCAAACAGGCACAGACCTAACTGTTTATTGAAATCTTCTAGCGATCAAAACTAATGGAGCAAATGGAGATGTTGCCAACAATTACTACAATTACTACTTGGTACGCATTTCTCATACATTTACTTATCCCCATTTTTTTAAACTTTAAATCACTTGCACTTCTATTGGAAAGCGATCGAGTTTTCTACCATGTTTTGATTATCTCAGGACGACATTGAGACGATGAATTCTTTGGGGGTCAATGCTTATCGATTTTCAATCTCATGGGCCAGAGTTCTTCCTAGTATGTTGCTAAAACAATCCGTTAGCTAGTCATAATCTTCTTAATTTGCACGTATATAAGAATTTATTGATGATCTTGTTTGAGATGTATTAGAAGGAAGATTTGGTGAAGTGAATCCAAGAGGTGTCATCTTCTATAACAAGATCCTAGACAATCTTTTGCTCAAAGGTACTCTTTTACCAATTTCTAACTATTCAAAATAAAAAAAAATTAAAATTAAAATTAATGCAGGAAAGTGTTTCTTTATTTGAAAAAAAGTAAGATTTTTTTAGCAATCAATTAAAATTATAAGGTATTTTTAACAGAATGAAGTGAATTGCAGGAATTGAGCCATTTGTGACAATAAACCACTTTGAATTTCCACAAGAACTCGAGGAACGATATGGTTCTTGGCTCAGTCCTCTAATGCAGTATGCTGAATTGTTTTTTTTTTTTTCCTTCTACGGATTAATTGTGGGTGATTGTAGTATTGCTTCATATATTTTACTCGCAGAATTCTTTCGCTAAACTATCTCTGTTGATATTCTTGTGATTTTGCAGGGAAGATTTTATCCATTTTGCTGAAACTTGTTTTGAAAATTTTGGGGATCGAGTGAAGTACTGGATCACAATCAACGAGCCAAACTTATATATAGCAAGCGCCTACAAAGAGGGAACGTTTCCACCATCTCGTTGTTCAGAGCCTTATGGAAACTGTTCCACCGGCGATTCCAACAAAGAGCCACTTGTTTCTATGCACAACATGTTATTGGCACATGCCAAGGCTGCCAAGCTCTATCGCGAACATTTTCAGGTGTGGTTAAATACTCGGAACAAATATTCCCAACAGAAAAGGTCGATCGTACTAAGTTTGATGTTTTGATGAACGGAATTGATATTGGTGCGCAGCCAAAACTGGGCGGATACATTGGAATTGTGGGAAGTGCATTCATGTATGAACCATTGACAGATAATGATGATCTTGATAGGGAAGCTGCAAGTAGGGCTTTGGCTTTTGATCTGGCCTGGTAAGTGCTAAAGTTTTCAAATAGAAAGCTAAAAGGCCTACAAGGTTAACTTGTCATTAGAAATTGGAAAAGTCGATGTTGTTGGTGGAGTATAAAAATTGGCTTAGGAAATAGCCTTAATTAGAAGCTAAGAGGCTTAGTGAGTAGCAGGGATGTAGTTAGAGGAGGGCCAGTAGGGGCGGTCGCCCCTCCAAGAAAAGGAAAAAACCTCTAGTATTATATAGAAAAAAAGAAATTTTCCTATGAATTATATAGGTTCGCCTCTGCAAAATATTTTAGAAAAAAGATTCGCCTCTATATAGTTAAATTCCTGGCTCCGTCCCTGGTGAGTAGTGAGTTTCCTGCAAACGGGATCTACTTTTAACAAGCAAAAAACTCAACCTGAACAGATAGTGATGATTTTTTATTTTTTTTTGGAAGAGATAATGATGATTGATGGTTGCTTGCATGGGCGACCTGACATTTTTGTTTTTTTTGTTACTATGCCGGCTGTTTCTTAGTAAAAAACCAAAAAATGATATGGGAGAAGATTTTAAAAGATTGGATATTGAAACTTCTATGAAACATATTACATTTGAATATACTAACCATTTTTTAAATTGTTGGAGAATTTCATATTAATTCCACAGAAAATCAAATCAAGATAAGCCGATTCAAACTCACATTGTTATGATCCAAACTCATAGAGTGCTATTAAAAGGTATGTGTTATTGAACCACTATTGATGTATGACAAGATTGGGAAGTGTTTTTATTTATATTTGTATTGCTTTAGGATAAGATTTTGATATAAATAAAAATAAAGAAACTTCTCAATCTTGTCCTACATCAATTATTTACTAGTATTAACAAGTATTTGGACGTAGGCAACAATAAGTTATTGGGTCAATTTAATACAATCACTGTCTACATTAACATTTGTATGAGCCACATTTTAAATCACATGGGTCAGAAATATTGTGTAAAACTAGGGGTGGTGTTCCACTAACAAAAAACATTTTTTTCCAAAAATCAAGACAACTTATTCTCTCACAATAAATCACATAAAAAAAACTATAAAAAAAAACCAATTTATTCAAAAAATACATTATGACCCCTGAGAACGTTGTTGGGCCATGTGAATCATGTGATGAAACGAGAATGCATTATTCACACTCAAGAGTGGAGATATTGTAAAGAATCATTAGTGCTAAATAAACTATTGGGCCATTGCATGGTGGGTCGCTACACAAACTAATCCACTTGAGGGAATTCACACAAGTCACACTTAAAAAATACACAGTACTACTAAAAAAATGTGGCTTTGTCACTAATAATAGACCTCATACATATACCCCACCTATTCAACTTGTATCTAACCCCTCGACATCAAACCAACCTAATCTACCTAAAAAATTTATGCACTACTGATTTTTTATAATGTGTGACAAGCCCTTTTTTGTCACAGAATTAAGGATAGTTCGATCAAGTTAGAGAATCAAATTAAATCACATGGTTGTTCCCCGATTTTTCTAAGTTGATACTATTTTTTTTCCGATGTCATTCAGGGTTTTTGATCCTCTCGTATTTGGAGAATACCCTCCGGAAATGAGGCACTATTACGAAAATGAATTGCCCAGATTTTCTGCGGAGGAAAGCAATTACGTAAAAGGCAGCATCGACTTCATTGGTATTAACCATTACACAACTTATTATGCCAAGGACTGCATCCATTCCGGTTGCAATTTTCAAGGGGGTGGCCATATGGTTGGATTTTCCTATATTACTGGAGAACGCAATGGTGTTCCAATCGGAGACCTGGTATAGAGAATTTCGGAATACAAGTTCTCTTAGTGCGTGTTTGGGAAAAAAAATTTAAGAGTAGGTTTTGAAATTTGAACTTTAAAAAAAGTAGTTATTTGTATTTGTTAATGTTAACAAAAGATTTTGCGTTTTATGAATTTTTCAGAGCTAAGAAACTGTCAAAATTATGATCTCCACAACTGTTGCTTATATGCCTTTAATGCTATATATCTCATTTGCAAATTATGATGCCCACTAATCAATTTCTAGAGTTAATTAAATAATCATCCGTTTGACAGGAAGGGATGGAGGGAATGTACGTAGTCCCAAGGGGGATGGAGAAGATTATTGACTATCTTAAGAAAAGATACCATAACAAACCAATGTTTGTGCTTGAAAATGGTAAGTCGATTTTTGTAATACTATAGAAAAAAAATAAAAATTGGACTTTGTCTAAATCTTATTTAATTTGCTGGTTTTGTTCAATGTTTGGAACCTAATAAAACTTTCTCAATTTGATTCCAGGGTATGCTCATCAAATAACACAAGATATGCAAGTGCAAGACTCACTAGTTGACGTCGAGAGAGTCGAATATCACAAGGCATACCTTGCTTTCTTGGCCAGAGCAATCAGGTGATCTTACAGTAAAAGATATCGAATACGTATTATTTTCCATAATCACTCAGAAATAAATGCAAAACCGTAAAACTAGATGAACAGATTGATCGAAGATCTAGCCCTTACGTGTTTGGCCAAATATTTTTTTTTTTCGATATGGTAAAATAAATTTCCTTGGGGATTGGTGCTTTTGGTGATAGGAATGGAGCTGATGTTCGTGGCTACTTCATATGGACATTGATGGATAATTTCGAATGGCTTCAAGGTTACAATGTTGGATTTGGACTTTACTATGTTGATCGGAAAACGCTAAAACGGATACCAAAACTTTCAGCAAAGTGGTACACGAATTTTCTTACCAACAATAGCCTCGACGATGAGCATGTGATGAGCAGGGGGAGTTCATATAGAAGCAGAAAGGTCAGACTTTCAGGACTAAATCCCAAACAAGCAGACATGTAGTTAGGTTTCAAGAATCTCTATCATTGCTTTGTGAAATATGCTCATGTCTACATACTACAGTTGCTTACTTGCTTTGATCAACGTTAGTACTAGTAAATTTTATTTGAGTATTCACTTGGTTTCTTGGTTTTATAAAATCGAGTGGTGACTCTCAAACAAGCAAAGTGCGCCGCAATGATCACCATCAATAAAGACATGCCGCAATGGGTGTTTAGAAGCTTTGCTAAACAAATCATTTGGCCACCCTGTGTGCGCGCCCACGAGAGAATCCTCCTTCGCAGGCAGGTACAAGGCACTACAACAAATCTGGGAATTCCCAGCGTTTTTCAAACCCCGGGAAAGGTACCCTAAACGCCGGAAAAAGTCATTCCCGGCGTTTATCCCGGCGTTTAAACAAGTGTGACCGATACCCCTGTCGGGAATGCTTCCCGGCGTTTATGAAACGCTGGGAATGTTTCCCAGCGTTTTTCCCGGCGTTTGGTAAAACCCCGGGATTGATTTTCCGGCGAACTAAAATCCGGCGCCGGCGACCCCAATGCCGGCGTTTGCAAACCCCGGGAATATTCCCATCGTTTTTAAAAACCCCGGGAATGGTTCTAATAAACGCGGGAAAATTTTAAAATTTGGCCCCATTCCCAGGGTTTAATAAACGCCGGGAATATTACCGGCGTTTAAAAACCCCGGGAATGGCTATAATAAACGCTGGAAATCTTGACAATGTTAATCCATTTCCAGGGTTTAACAAACGCTGGGAATATTACCGGTGTTTAAAAAACCCCGGGAATGGCTGTAATGAATGCTGGAAATCTTGATAATGTTATCCCATTCCCGGGGTTTAACAAACGCCGGTAATAGTTTTTCCCACTAGAAAATTTTTGTATTTTCCTTAATTGTTCTCCTTAATTGTTCTCCTATTTAGCCAACAATTTTTATCCAATACAATACAAATGGCATTAAAACATCTCAAATACATTCACATAAGTTCACAAATAGCCAAATACACTCCGACATATTCAATACCACCATCGAGTCAGAACATGAACCACATAACCGCAAGGCGCGCGAATTCAGGGCCATTGCCCATGCACATGTGAAGGCCCATTATGATCTAACGGTGGTATAAAACAAAAGAGTTAAGTACTTACAAAAGCACGCAAGTATTGGGTTATGTACTTAATGAGTTATTTATTTACACAGGTTGCAAGTTTGATTCATAGTAGACATGCTGTAGTTGTTGGCTTTCCTATATCAATTTCTTTGAAAACAGCAGCTGCCTCAACTTTCGGGAGTGATGATGAAGATTGTGGAGATTCTGAACTACAGAGTGATGCTGGTGGAGGTGGAGGAGCAGGGCCTCTTCACATAATCTGTCAAAACCTGATACAACATTAGGAAGAACATGAATCTTCTTGTTTTGTTAATACTATTGATCCAAGAAAAAAAACAAAGAACTCATTAGTATTTGTCAAAAGTAATATTGTAAAAGTTAGAAAAGCGAAAAGCAAAATACAAAAGCGAATTTAGGATAGCATACATATGCTTATAGAAGTGCACTATATGGAGAAAGAAATACTTTTTTACCATGCAACTGGGACTCTAAAGAACCATTATCCCCTGAATGCAGTATTCCAGCAGCGAAACTGATGGATTTTGCTCAACCAATCTACCCCATTCTGCATTTTAGATCATAAAATCAAATGGGCATCCATAAACGAAAGCAAAAAGACAGCAAAATGATACCAACGCAAAGACTCCAAATTTGATATCCGGACCTCAAATTCTCTTCTAGCATCCTGGTTCCACTCTTAAGTACTTTTACAGCTGCAAGCAGGTTATCAACCGAGTTTTGTACACTCACTCGAATCCACCCTCACCCAAAACATTGTTTTCCTGGGAATTTTTTGTTGCAGCTACTAACAACTGATACTTAATGAAAGCAACAGATCCCATTTTGCCAGCCATTCTCAAAGAGTTGAATCTACCCAAAATTGGACCAAGTAAAAGTCCTTTTCGCAGCGTCTTCAAATATAGATTTTGAAACGATGAGGAAAAACAACACGAGTAAAGCGAATGAAACTTTATTTCACAAGAACAAAAAAATAAAGGGAAAGTGAATATACTAAACAAAAAATAAAGGAACTTTATTGTACAAGATGTATCTTTCCCTTAGGACAATTGATTAATATTACTGCAGCAAATTTAATTGGGAAAAGTACTTTTGCTTTGTTTTCAATTCGAATGCAGTTCCACAAACGCGAAAATGAGCATATCTAACTTTGAAAGGGACAATTATGTTGCGTGTGTGCTCAATTTACCACTGGTATAGCACCCGCAAATTGTCAAAACGCCATCATTATCACATGAAACTGGGCTCAGCTATGCAACCCACAAATGAGAGCAAAAAACTCCAGATGCAGCAACTACAAACTGGCCTCAATAATAATCATTGGCCTCAATAAAACCTGGGCTCAGCATAGTAAACTAAAACATGCCCAGAATTGGCTCATCATTGCCCAAATGACAGCAAAATATGTCACATTACCAGCACTACATACCAGCACAAGAAGCAACAAATGGAAGCTACCAAGTCGACATCAAAGCCCAGATTTCATTGCACTAAATTGGGTAACGAAAACAGGAACTGGGCTCGGCTATGCAACCCACAAATGAGAGCAAAAAACTCCAGGTGCAGCAACTACAAACTGGCCTCAATAATAATCATTGGCCTCAATAAAACCTGAGCTCAGCATAGTAAACTAAAACATGCCCAGAATTGGCTCATCATTGCCCACAAATGACAGCAAAATATGTCACATTACCAGCACTACATACCAGCACAAGAAGCAACAAATGGAAGCTACCAAGTCGACATCAAAGCCCAGATTTCATTGCACTAAATTGGGTAACAAAAACAGAAACTGGGCTCGGCTATGCAACCCACAAATGAGAGCAAAAAACTCCAGGTGCAGCAACTACAAACTGGCCTCAATAATAATCATTGGCCTCAATAAAACCTGGGCTCAGCACAGTAAACTAAAACATGCCCAGAATTGGCTCATCATTGCCCACAAATGACAGCAAAATATGTCACATTACCAGCACTACATACCAGCACAAGAAGCAACAAATGGAAGCTACCAAGTCCAGGTGCAGCAACTACAAAAGTAGCTCAGATTTGCATCATCATTGCCTAGAAACAAACAGCACCCTATATGACTGATGACTGTCCCCAAAACATGTAGTGTGGAAAAGAGTTTTCTCATAAGGGCATGCATACGTACCACAGAAACAGAGGCAATCAAGTCATACATCATAATCCCTGCATCTGCTAGAGCTAGGCTAGCACATGATATCACCACAGGGAGATCACCTGCAACAACATTCTTATCACAGTATGAACAAACTAATAACAATAGGGCCTTTTCTAGCTATTATCGAGCAAAAATGTCAAAAAGATCTAGTAAAATTGTCGTTTCCTGTCATTTTCAAAATCAAAGGTCCAAAACTCGGGTCAATCGAAAAATTCCTCTATGCCCTCTAACGTTATATATAGGAATAGACTATCACTTTGTTACACATCTAAAAATCAATTTTATATGTTCCAATTTGATGGAGTAATTAAAAACAAGCTATATATATTTTCCAATTCCAGAGGCAGCTCTCTATATTAAAGAGTACGAGCAATAACCTCCACTGTACTTCACAACTTCAACTCCCAGACGAGCCACGAGTAAATTCCAAATTTGTGAGAGAATTGAATACTATAAAAAGAACATCTAGCTACACACACACAGAGGACAGTCAAGTACTGAGATGAGCATAAATTTTTTAACTAGAGACTCAACAAGAAAATGTGCTTTTTTAGCATAAATGTGATAAATACCAATATAGATTGAAAACATACAGAAGCATACTACTGGAGAGAGAAGAAATTAACGACAGGAACTGAGGTCCTTTTCGAGCATACTGATAGTGGAATCAAGTCGTAGTACCAACGCCGTGGTGTTCGACGGGTTCCTCGGTGCTTGTAGTCTTCGATCATCAAGTGCTACCTTCTATATATCTTGATCATTGCGGTGCTTGTAGTCTTCAATCAACAACTGCTACCTTCTATATATCTCGATCAGCAGCCAAAAAGTTGAGGGAAAAGGTGAAGGCATCAGAGAAAGAGAGAGAGATTTGGGTTTTGGGGACAATCGTTTGGGTGGCATCAGAGGATGTGAGAGAGAGGTTAGGTTTTTGGGGTATTTTGGGGGCAATCCTGTTTTAGGGCAAAATGAAAACACTTGAAATTTTGCCCCCAAAAATTAAGAACGAAATTAAAAACTTTTCGCCCCCTGCCAGTTTGGGAATTGCTTTCTTACTTTCCCTTGGCCCAAAGCTGAAACAAACAAAACCATCAATAGAAGAAAAGCATGGCCAGAAATAGTATAAAAAAGCACAACTGAGACAGTTTACACAAATGTCACAAACCTCATTCCCATGTTCGATAGACCAAACTAGTAACGATGTGCCAGTAGCTGGGTTACCGAGACCAGTGGGGATATATGAAACATCACCAAAATCCCAAATCCCAACTAAAAATGAAGTACTGATTCATATCAATCATTTACAACGAAATGAGATACTTACACCGACACAATGACCTTTGTATTTCCAAACTCTGCATAAGCAGATCCAGACACTGCACCTGTCCTTAAAACTGCAAACCACCAATCAATATAGTGTTCATGTAGCTTAGTCGAGCAGTAAGTATACAGTGCCATAGGCTCACAGGCCATAGCAGCTCACGGAAAAAGGACACCATGAAGTATGAACTAAACATGAACCCATGTGACAATAATCATTATGTGCATAATAAAAAGACACAAGATTGTAAAACAAAAGTCATATGCAGCAGATTACTAAAAATATTTTCTTGTGGCATAACATCATTAACTTAAGCAAGCCATGTTACCAGTGATGCATTTCTCATTTGCACAACCTGACCTAACTAATACTGGGAAAATACAACATCCCTATCCTAAATAACTTATGTCCCACAGTGCCAAATTTTCAAATCTGAATTATCTTCATCAACAACTACAGAAAAGGGAAGAAAAGATTACGCACGGTAATTCGGTGGTACTTCTCTTTCTTGTTGTAGACAGACAAAACATAGACCATCTGCAAGTGCCAAAAGGACAAATAAAAGGATGATTTTAGGAGATGGACATCAAGAAATACAACAACATGCAACAAAATCATAATTACCAACACCAAACTTAAACACGATAAGTGTCCACACAAACTTTCATGTACCAGTGGTAGTGTGCAAAATCAATTTCCTAAGTGATGTGGCAAAACACTTCTTAAACATGAAATAAAGCGAGCAACCGCAACCTTTTAAACTCCATGGGACCGCTAATTCCATCCAAAAAATGGATATATTAAAACCCACATGCACACGCCATGAGCACCTGCACGCCAAAATCTAAGGACCAAACGAATTGCTTCGATTTCATTATCAACTTCTTGCCTTAGTATCACATTGAGTAAGAAGTGAGTAAATGCAACCAATTGCGATGCTTTTTGCATACTACTGTCTCACGTTAATCCAGTGGCGATTAATTCGAGTAAAAAAATGGATAATTAGTGTATTATAAGCTACAGTAGTTGAAAGAAGCTACAGTAGTTGTAAGGACTATGAGAAATGGATGCAATACCAAGTTCTTTATTTGTTTCTTTAAGCACTAATAACTAATCATCTGTCTTGCACAGGACACCATATCAATATGCTTCTCAAAAATAGCTTACCCCATAGCAAAAACATGACATTCAGATAATAAAACTGGCATTGGGTATCATGGTATTGACACAATTTTTCCAAAAAAAATAACCCAACCCATGCAAATCTGTACAACACTATTGGAAGAATCCGGTAGTAGATAAAATGAAAGCATGACGATTAAGAATTTGTAAATGCATGTGTGAGTATAACACTCTAAACATTGTACTAAATGTGTTCATCAATAACCAAACAATTACAAGCCCTAATTTTAGTGAAAAAAACAAAGAAAACCCTTAATTTTCTTATCATCAACAACCAAACAAGTACAAGTCCTAATTTCTGTGAAAAAAAACAAAGAAAACCCCTAATTTTTTTTATCAAATATGAAATACACATACATATAGAGAGAGTGAGAGAGCTTGGAATACACATACATACAAAGAAAACCCCTAATTACGTATAGAGCCTGAGCCTATTCCATCAGTTACGTACCTCGATCGGTTGTGGGTTTTGCGGCTACGTTTGGTTAGTTCGAGAGATGAAGAGGGAGAGCATCTCTCCTCTGCTATGAGCAGGTCGATTGAGAGAGTGAGAGAGAGAGAGAGAGAGAGAGAGAGAGAGAGAGTAGGTCGATCTGTGGTGGGTGGGTTTTGTGGGTGGTTCAGATTTTCTGGGATTTGTTCGTGAGAGAGAGAACAAGAGGGTTTCAGATTGAGTGAGAGAGAGAGAGAGAGAGAGAGAGAGAGTAGGTCGACTGAAGATGGTGGGTGCATTCTCGAGTGAAGATGGTGTTAGGGTTTTGTTCGTGAGAGAGAGAGAGAGAGAGAGAGAGAGAGAGAGAGAGAGAGAGAGAGAGAGAGAGAGAGATACCAGGGTCTGATTGATGGTGAGATCGCAGGAGAGCAGCAGCGGTGGAGGAGATCGTAGGAGAGCAGCAACGGTGGAGGAGATCGCAGGAGAGAGAGGGCTTTTTTCGAGAGGGCCTTTCTCTTGTAGCAGCAGCGGTGGAGCAGCGGTGAGGAGATCGCAGGAGGGCTTTTTTGCGGTGGAGGAGAGTAGGGTTTTGTCGTCTGGGAAGGAGAAGGAAATAAAGATGGAGGGAAAAGAAAAGAGGGAGGGAGGGAAATAAAAGGGGACACGCAATTTTTTTCCGGCCCGGAACAAAATATGGACCATTTCCGGGGTTTTTTAAGAAACGCGGGGAAGTAAACGCGGGGAATGCCCCTTTTTGTTGTAGTGAGGGTGGGAATTTATGACACGATATGACAACACGACACGAACACGACACGAAGTTAGCGGGTTAGTGCATGTTGAGTATTTCTGACACGAAACACATATATGACATGATCCGAAAAGACGATTAGTAAACAGGTTGGGTTCAGGTTGAACCCGCATAATCCGAAAATGACACGAATTAACCTGTTCGTCTAATCGTGTCGACGCGATAACCCTAACCCGACCCAAAAATGACACAAATTAATTTATGTGTTTTCATGCTCTGAAGTAGTGCATGAAAGTTTTCAACTTTCAATCCTGTTGCGGCTAAAGTTTATCCTTTGATATCAAGTTATTCGCTCTATCTTCTCAAATTTGCAAGGTTTTGTTTTAGTAGCAAAGATTCTAAGCCTACACATCATTTTGGCTGTCTATAATTACACATTGGTTGGCTATAATTACTCTTTTTGATATTTAGTCCCTTTAATCTACTGTGGATTAATAATACAAAAAATTTCAACGTGCAAAAAAAAAAAAAAAAGTTATTCGTATCAACCCGAACACGTCACGATTATTAGCATGTCGGGTTAGGGTTGATGTTTTTCGACACAATTAATTAAGCAGATCATTTTGACACGAATCTGATTTGACACGAACACGGCTCGACACGACATGACACGACGCCCACCCTAGGCGGGTATCCTCATTTTCTAATTCCTCTTGGTTCAATATTTGTATTTTGGAGGTTTAGCCAATATGAACCAGAGTTCATTTTGTTTAGGGTAAATTTCACCTACCTCCCCTGAGGTTTCTGACAATTACAGAGACCTCCCCTAAGGTTTCTGAAATTCCACTGACCTCCCCTACTTTTGAAAATAAATGTCACATACCTCCCCTCCGTTAACTTCCGTTAGAAAAGCTAACGGAAAATGCTGATGTCAGCGCCACCTCACTCTCCTCTTTTTATTTTAAATCTTAAAATGTTTATAACTTTTGTTTTATATATTTACTTTTTATGAAATTTATATATTTAAAATCTACTCGAAAAGATCTATAAAATGAGATCCATATTCAATGTGAAATTATGAAAAAATAAAATCTTAATTTTCAATGTGAATTATCATGCTACCTAATTTAAAATTTTCAATGTTTAACTCAAAACTTTAAATCTCAAAATTCTTACAACTTTTTTTGTAAGGTTCTGAGCTCGACTCCTATGGAGAGGAGGTCAACCCTTGTAGTTTACTAACATCTAACAGCTAACTCTATTAATGAATATCGAATGGCAAAAAAAAAAAGACAATATAATTCAAATTTGCATTGAAAATTTAAAATTTTATTGGGACAAAGTCACCATTAAATAGAAAAATGGACTTACAAATTTACCATGTTCATTTAATTAAGAATATATTTGGAAAAAATAAAATTGTTAAACAAGAAGATTTTATGATGTTTCGTACTCCCTCTGTTCCAAATTGTTTGCCCCCCTTTTGGGAGTGCGTGCATTTTACACTAAAAAAATAACGTGTCTATGAGAACTTTTTTTGAAAAAGAATTACACCAATTTTTTCTTCTCAATAAGATCTTTAAATTGGTATAAAGTTTGTTGAAAAAAATTAATGCTTGTACATTATTTTTTGCGTGTAAAATGCATGCATTCCCAAAAGGGGCAAACAATTTGGAGCGGAGGTATTATAATTTTTGCATAAAATTTTGACTTACACATTGAAAATAATTTAAATTATGTAACATTATAATTAAAATTTTCACATTGAAAAAATAAGATTTTATTTTTTCATAATTTCACATTGAATATGGATCTCATTTTATAGATCTTTTTTAGTAGATTTTAAATATATAAATTTCATAAAAAGTTAATATATAAAACAAAAGTTATAAACATTTTAAGATTTAAAATAAAAGGAGGAGAGTGAGGTGGCGTTGACATCAGCGTTTTCCGTTAGCTTTTCTAACGGAAGTTAACGGAGGGGAGGTATGTGACATTTATTTTCAAAGGTAGGGGAGGTCAGTGGAATTTCAGAAACCTTAGGGGAGGTCCCTGTAATTGTCAGAAACCTCAGGGGAGGTAGGTGAAATTACCCTTTTGTTTAGTAAAAGGTAATGTTAGAATCAACGAAAAGGAAAAAAAAATGGAAAAACTTTAGTGAACTAGAAAGCTATGGATTCACAGTGTACGCATGCAGGGCCAAAATAGGCGTCCGTCAACAAAATTTTATGTTAATTAAGCGACACCCAATCAACAAGTTTTTGAATTGACATTAGATTCAAAGAGGACTTATTTCTAACTCCATATGTGCTGAATCATTGAATTTTTATTACAAACCAGAAGTAAAATAAAGGGAAAAAAAATTAAAATTAACTATGCACTTTCTTATTAGATGGTTACAACTTTTGTTAGTCCTGGCTACCATCTGCACTTGTTTTTAACAAACAAACTTTCAAATAATTATATCTAAAAGGAAAATAAAGACAAGAAAATATTACAATTTTATTAGCGCTGGAAATAAATATGGATCAGTTAACGTAGTTAATTGAGTCTTCATTATTTCCGGGGCCTGTTAATTAATATTCTGGGAAACTGATTCCAGAATAAATTTGGCGCCGGAGTTGCTTTTCCTCCAACTCCTTCAAGCTATCTACCACAATTTCAGCTGCATTTGTTACCACATCAGACCAGTTCCTGCGAAACATAAAGTACAAAATAATAAGAGATTTAATAGATATACTAAATAGAATTGTAGGAGTTTTTTTCGGGAAAAAAACCCCTTAATTACTGCGAGAAGTGGCCTAATCTAAAACTTCTAAATACCTTACATTTTAACTACTTTACCCAATTTATTTCACCAAATATAACCAGATTTTCTTTTTTTTGGTACATAACCAAAAAAAAAGGACTACATTTTGATGGTTTTCATGCTAGGCAGTGGTGGTTGCTGCTGGTTGTGGGGTTTCGGCATGAAATCCGTTTTTTGGGTGTGGTGGTGGTGGTCTGACGATGGTCTTAGGTTTTCAGCATGAAATTTGTGCCTTTAGCGTCACGGTGGTGGTTGACGGGCAGCGTAGTGGCGGATAGGTCTCCTGCGTGAAGGGGAGAGAGGATTCGGGGGTACAACGAAAGGAGGGAAGAAAGGAATAAAAATGTTTTTTAAATTCATTTGAAGCAAATTTTAAGTAAAAAAAATGGGTTTGTAATTGGAGCGGTTGATACCAAATTAAGCTTTTACTATAATTTGAGTAAGGACTAGAGATGCTTTGAATACACTTGCGGTTTAACTATTTTAAAATTAACTTGTCCATAAAATAAGATAACTTAGAATTTGAACAAAATCCCATTTGCTAGAATGTTTTTACCTATCTATCCCTAATATAATCGGTAAGAAAATATGCTCTTATTTTATTTATTTATTTATTTTTTGTCTGTTTCTTTCAATGGTCATGCATAGCAGGGGTTAATAATAGTTATGTACTTCCTCCGTCCCTTTTTAAGTGTGTGGTTTTGTAATTTCAACTTATCAGAGAGACATCATAACTGCTTTTTTGAAAAGCAAAAGAGGATTTCATTAATCTTTGAAGATGAATTACAAAAATTAAAGGGAACCAAGGAGAAGGCATCACAGCAAAACTTTTCACATCAACTAATTTTCCAACTATTACCTCCATTTTTCAAAATTATCTTCAACTTTTATCCGCTAACTTTTCAAAGGACAAAATAATAATTATACAAACTTTTTCCAAAAAGTTAATTTCAAATAAACATTTATTAAGAGACGATCCAAAATGGAATATTCTTATTTGGGGACGGATGGAGTAATATATTTAAGAAGATTGAGCCAGACAATCCAATCATTACATGTTTTGGTATCACAACTTAATTGCACCATATATATGCTTCTCAGCACTAATTATTTCCATGACATCATATAAAATCATCATTTCATTGTTTTTTTTTTTTTCTTTTTCTAACATCATTATTTAGTATAGCAATTAAAAAGGTAAGAAGGTCTCATCTCACCCTTTGTGGGAGTCGAACGCGAGACCTACGGTGTACTTAGCCTCCTCAAGAGCCAAGCTGAACCTCTGAATTTCCTTTTTTGGAACGCTACCGCTGTCCACAACTCGAAGTTCAGACGGCTTCACATCACAAAATATCGGTATAATCTTTTTTTTGGTCTCCATGAAGAGAGCCAATTCATGAAGGCAAAAGTGGGATTCGCAATAATGTGGTGAAAAAACCGCCACTCCAATCTTACTCTCCTTAATCGCAGCATGAATGTGATCGAACAACTTGTCACCTGGCTTCATGTTCTTGCTGTCCAAAAAAGAACGGACGTTGAGCCGAGCCAAGTGGTAGTGGAGCAACGAAGCCACCGTTCGCTTCGTGTCAATGCCTCTATGGTTTATAAACACATCACATGGTCGAGAAACTCTCTTAGCTAGTGTTGGCATTCGATGCCGTTGGCTATGAATTTGGCGACCTAGTTGGCTCAATAATGGCGATTTATGCATGTCTTGTTTTCGTAAACAGGAAAGAAATGCTATATTGTTTGATCAGAAATGTCAACTTTATATACTAAAGGGCAACAAATACAACGAGTGAAATTGAACAAAGGGATCTTTCTGCAGTGAAGGTATAGTGAGTTTGTTATAGGCATGGTGGTTAAATATATAGGGGATTGAGTTTGTTGTGTGAATTGAGAATCCTCGTGTCGTTTGACAAAAGACAGGAAAAAAACCAAAGATCTTTGAAGTCTTGACCGTCCACCTATTATTCTATACCACCAATACCTTTCTGGAAATTCTCTTGACCCCTTACAAACGGTATTGGATTTCAACATTTGCCCTTCAACTTTTTTGAGACGTTACTTTGTTTTAGAAAAACAAGGGTATATAAAAAGGGTACTTCTATGGTCGAGAAACTCTGTTAGCAAATGTTGGCATTTGGCGCCGTTGGCAATGAATTTGGCGATGTAGCTGGTTCAATACTGGAGATCTATACATGTCTTCTTCTTTCTTTCTTTTTTCGCTTTTTTGTAAATGGGAAAGAAATGCTATATTGGTTGATAAGAAATGTAATCAGATCAACAAATATAACGAGAGAAATTGACAGTTTGTGGTATGGTGATGATTGGGGTTTGCGGATCAACAAATGCTACGAGAGAAATTGAACAAGGGATCTTTTTGTAGCGAAGGTTTGTTGGTGATGATTGTGTGTGTCATAGGTGGTGATTATATATATATATATATATATATATATATATAGGAACTTGGTTATGGTGTACAGTGTGAATTGAAGTTGTTTTCTAGTTTTCTAGTAATGGAATATTTTATATATGCTGATTTTTTGCGATGATAAATTATTTTGCGGGCACCTACAAAACGAATAGATCAAATTACTGCAATGAGAGCATGGTGGGACCCACAATGGGTGGAACAAACCCCATAATTTGCGCCACATCTGTAAAGAAGATGATCTCATTTCTTTACCTTCATACTGATCATGATGAACTCTTTCCGGTTTCCCATTATTATTACGTAGCAAACAAAAAAAAAAAGATGGCTTTTGCAATTTCATTTTGACTCTTAATAGATCGACTTGCTTAAGGCGACTTCCTGGAAAAAACGGTCCTGTATCCCACGACTCTCACCTCCCAAGGGACTCCGTAGCTTGAACTTAGGCCTCGTCTCGTGTTAAAAAAATATAATCTGAATAGCAAGACGTGAACCACAACTCAGTATACAATTAAATTGCTTGACATCGTTACCTCTATAAACAAATCTTGTTTTTATTGAGGAATATAACAACAAATCATATTTTAAAATACACAGGAATATAAAAGCAAATCATATGTTTTCGAGTTCACAACGAGACGAGGACCAATGGCATAAGAGCAATCCTGTGCTCTAAGTCCCAGTGGGGCCCCTGAGTCCCCTTAGAGCATCACCATTTGACTATAAAAAAATATTTGTTATGGATGTGTTATATGACAAAAAGTGTTAACGCTAAGACCCATAAAATGTGCGGTATATATATATTTTTGGCAAACAATGAAAAAAACAATAAGTTTGATATTTTAAGGTGTTTGTCTTGGTAAAAGTAAAAAAAAAAAAGTAAGAGTATTAAAATTGGACCTTCTCTCTCTCATCAATCAGTACAACACTGCAAAACGCTATACCACCTTTAGTTGAGTGGAATACAAGTACTTCAGTAGTTACATCAAAGTACAATACAAAAAAATTACATATAATAAAAATCTCACGGTCCGGATCGGTTAATCCACGGTTTCAAAATCAAAATCTGTGTCCAGACCGCGAGTCGCGGTTTTTTATTTTTTGAATCCGTGTCCGGACCATTAATGCACGGTTAAAATCCAAAACGTGCGGATCGGCCCGGTCCGGACCGGATTCACGATTCACCGGTTCTTTTAAGTAGCCCTACCTTTAGCTACACAAAAGTGCATTTCAATAGTCAAGTGGAAGTTTTTTCAAAGTAAAAGTTTGGTAGCTAAAATATGACAATAAAGATGGTCTAAAAGCAAGTCGATCTATTAAGCGTCAAAATGAAATTGCAAAAGCCATCTTTTTTTTTGTTTGCTACAACATCAAAAAACAAAAATTAGCAATGTTGTTGCAACGGTTCGTTATTATATTTAGTGGATTGAATTACTCTCCTCCCATTGCTTGAAGTAGAGGTGTCAAACGGAAGGACTACCACACAAAAGGATGGACCCAAGAGTGGATGAATCCGGGCGACCGCTCTACCCAAGATTCTAAATTTTCTTATACTTGTAGTAATAATTTTTCTAGAATTTTATAACTATATAGGTTAGCAAGTGGAACTTTTAATCTTTAGCCTTACCTAGCTAGCACGTTTATAAGAAATCAAGTTTTAAGTTGCTCTGCATTTGTTTATGTTCTCTTGGAGTTCCCGAATTTGTTCACAATTTCTCAGTTGGGCCAACTATTAGCGAAAACAAGAACGTCTCTTGTTATCTTTATGGATTTACCAGTTTCTACAGGTATAATATATAGAGCAAGCATTTTCAACCAAAAAATAAGTGAAGACTAGAATAGGAATCGAATGAATGATGATTTCTTTGCGAGTTATGCAGAGGCGGCTCCACCCTTATCAAAGGGTGGTCACTTGAACACCTTAGGAAATTTTTTTGTTATGAAATAAATGTAAAAATTTTAATTTTAGTTTAGTATAGTCATTGCTGATCGAATACCCTACTCACAAATATTTGAACATCTGGCTCAACAAATCAACCCAAAAATCAATTTTATATAAACAACCAACTAAAGTCTAAGATCTTTTGTAGATGGTTAATGTACACTCTAAAGCCTTTTTGTATTTTATATTACACGCATGTGATAAATTTATATCGGATTTCATTTGACCATTTATTCTGTGAACACTCACCAATCCTAGTGGAGTAATTCATAATAGAATCCTTAATACATCAGTTCAAAACAAAGTGCACACTCTTTACGACAAAAATTAGGAAAATCTAGAAAAAGTATTTATTATATTGATATCGTTCTATAACTTTTCTCTGAGCAATAATCAACTCTCTATATAAAAAATAAATGTCCATGGGAACCTCTTCGGCACACAAATTTCTACAATAAATATTAGTGTATTTATCTTCCGATTTAATTTAACTTGACCCGAGAACATAGAATTCGACAAAAAAATTGTGACATCTTATGTATTTTCATACTCCCTCCGTTCCTTTTTTAAGTGTGCAAGTTCGTAATTCCAACTTATTAACAAAGCATCATCATCAAACCTTTCACATCAACTTTTTACATTCACTTTCCATTATTGCCCTTGATAGTGACATCATTATTAAACTTTCCCTACTAATTTTTCAAAAAGAAATTTACTTTTAAAGGCAAAATCGGAAATATACCAACTTTTATCCACTAACTTTTTGACATCACACTTATTTAGGAACAACCAAAAATGAAATACACTACTCTTCTTAATGTAGGAGTATTATTTAGACTCATTATTCACCCTAATATATGAAAAAAATTGTATGCATATATACTTAGTGAGCTAGTAGAGTTAAACTAAATGTTAAACATCCTGTACAAAATTTATGGAGCCACTACTTGTTATGCTCCTTTACATTGAGAAAGACATTGCTTGGCACTGCATTTTACATCATAAAAGAGCGATGAGTGCAGTTTTAAGTTCTTGCTTATGTATAGCGGCAGTTGATTGTGGATAATATTTTGCAACGAAGTGAGTTGGGTGAACATTGCAAGATAAACTAAGTTCTTGCTTATCTTGCCTTTCATATGTTCTTAATTTCGTTGCAATGTTCACCCAACTCACTTCAATTCTACGCCGTCCTTGCTCACACACTTCTTGAATCTTACCAAAATATTCAATCCAAGCCGTTCATAATATATGAATCAAATAATAGAGCATCTATCTCTTAACTGCACATGCCTCAAAAATCACATTTGGAAGTTTACCCAAGACAATTGTCGTGTGAAAAATTTATGGGAATATAATCCTCGTGTAATTTGACAAAAGACAGAAAACAAACAAAGATCTTTGACGGTTTGACCGTTTCTATACCCCTTTGGGAAATCCTCTTGACCCCTTCAAAGATTACCCCCTCTCTCTGTCACTCTCTCTCGGACATGTTGAGGGCCGCCATTTTTATTGCATAATAATGGCGAGAATGGATAAATTTCACTGTCTATTACAGCTGGGAAATTCATGATGAGCTCAGCTATACTGATCTGTATGCGGTATACTTCTCCAAATCTCCCACGTCTGAATTTTCTTTTCTTTTTCAACATCATAATCATAATAAATACTCCCTCCGTCCGAATTTGTTGATCCGTTTTAAGGATTCCAACTTTTTTTTCATTACCTTAGTTTGTTAATTTCCTATTTTATCCTCAATCTCCTCATTTAAAACTCTCTCCATTGCAATTTGATAGTCCACTAAGAAATTACGTGCAATTTTCAAACTAAAAAATAATGTAGTTACAAAAATTATTTTTTTATCAATATGGATTTTATTTGATAGATTTCAATGAGAACTTTACTGCGCGCGGTGCAAAAAAAAAAATTTCAAAAATGTAAACACATTATTTAAAAAAAATTTGAGTTGTTATTTTAAGTTTTAGAAAATGGGCAAAAAAATAAAATTTTCATACTTTATCCTTTGACTTTTGAAAATTGACAAACATTTTAGATCTGTATGCGGTATACCTCTCCAAATCTCCCACGTCTGAATTTTCTTTTCTTTTTCAACATCATAATAAATAGTTAAATACTGCTGTGAAAGCTTCAAATAATGCTACTACTCAGTAGTTTCTTTTCGTTTAAAGAATTGAGAAACGCTGTGCATGGCGGTGCTCCCCTTCTTTGCATTGCAGCTACAGTACTACTCTAAACTTGATTGATCTTTGGCTAAAGTCTAAATAGGTTACAGATCAGTAGTTCAGTACATGTTCCAGGTAGTCTTTAGTATGCATGTATGGTGGTTGTAGGCATATTGTCTCTGGAGTATCCAACCCATTCAATCCACTGCAGCTGGGGTGGACCAAGGGGTGAATGCGGAGGCTGCCCTCCGTTCACTTATTGCACACCTTCCAATTATCTCATTAATTACCTATATTTTAGGTTTTGTACGTAAAAAATATAAACCAATTAAGATTCTTCAAAACATAGGGAGCTCTATATTGTTCCATGGGTGTTCACTTGAACACCTCCCCAAAAAAAAAGAAAATGTTTAGAATACATGTAAGTTTTTGTAGTTTTATTTAAGTTTTTTCCTTTCCAAACACCCAAGCAAAAAATATTTGAACACACCACGCATAAATATATGAATACCTAACCCAAAAAAATTGAAAAACTAGCCCCAGAAAAAACAGCCCACGTACCAATCCAATGTAAAGAACTTAATTAAAAGCCATAAGAGACTCCATAACTTTTCATAGATGGTCAATTAAATAGCCTAAACTCTTTTACTTTTGATATTATATGTAATAATTTCATCTCGAGTTTGTTTGAACATTTGCTGCTATATTGCGAACGTCCACCAATCAAGGAAATTCACAATTGAATACCTAATATTTTAGCTCAAAACAAAGTATATCTACTTAATGACAAAGAATTTAAAAATAGAGAGAGAAAAACGTATCTATTGGTATTGATGTTGTGCTCTGGCTTTTCTCTAAAAAACAATCAACTCTGTATCTCCAAAAAAATAAGAGTATACGTCAAAAGAAAATCCATGTAAACCTATTCGCCAGACAATTTCCTACAATAAAAACTAATGTGTTTATGTGTTGGTTTAATTTTGCTTGGCCAAAAAAATAGAATTCCCCGAGAATATGTAATTGTGACATATATCTTACATATTTTCATATTATTTGGTCTCATTATTCAAACTAATATGTAAAAAATTGGGTATATATGACTAGTTAATAGAGATAGAGTTAAGTTAATTTTTGAATACTTTGTTCAAAATTCCTGGAGCCGTCACTGCCTCAAAATGCTGTGATATTAGTAGACGAAGACGATATTTCTTTCGTTGTCAATTTATAAATACATGGGATTTGGTGCCCGCATTATGAATTATGCGTCCATCACTAATCCACTGTGTTCTAATATTTTATTATTCCTAGTTGGACTGCTCCTTGTGCGAGCGGAAAGAAATATACGAGGAATTACAAGAAGGCAATTAATTAATTAAGATTTGCATGGTTGATTTTCAGAAGGCAATTAAGATGATCACACAATGCTTTTAAGTCATTCATTCCCGGCTCCACCGGCCAAGTGGTCTTTACCTTAACGCCCGGTTTGGCGACCGGAGATGATTTTGGGTGGATTTGTAAGAAGGGTGGATTTGAAGGTGGATTTGTAATGATGGTGGATTTGAAGGTGGATTTGTAATGAGGGTGGTCCCACCTTATAAGAAGGGTGAATTTGTTAGTGAGGTGTTTGGATGGTATTTTGAAAAGAGGGATTTGGAAGATAGATTTGATAGGATAATAGAACAAATGACCTATTTGCCCCCAATTTTTTATTTTAATAAACTAAATGAATTAATTTTATTATAATAACAATAATTACATAATAATTACAAAAATGCAACTGAGGCTTTATTTGCCACTAGTCATTTAATACAAATTTAAAAAAATGCAATTGAGGGTTTAGTTGCCACTATCATTTAAAGAGAGAGTACATTCCATATTAAAAAAATAATTCGTGAGTTTTTGGACAAAACCCACATCTCCACTTTTTATTTTGCTACACAGGATAATTACCCACTGCATTTCTCCACCTTTGACCTTCACTTTCGGACAAAGAACACATCTCCACCTTCTGTTACCCATTTTCGGACAAAACCCACACAGATCGAGCAAACCCATGAGTCCACGACGAACCCAGCAGCTCCGGCAATTATTGGTGCTCCGGCGAAAATTGCTACAGGTACCCCTCTCTCTCTCTCTCTCTCACACACACACACACACACACACAGCAAAAAAAAAAACCCCAAATCACCCCCGGATTTGGAGGGGTAAAACGGGTATGAAATCCCCCCTTGTTAGCTAACGACAGGGGGGAGACTGTCGTTGGCAAATCCGGGTGCTCCCGGATTTGTACTCCGAACAGTGTATTTTTTTTCGCAAATCCGGGGGTCGAAAATAGCGTGCCAAACGCCGGCTTGTGGTGGAACCTGGATTACAAATCCGGGTGAGAGGCAAATCCGGGTGCAAATCCGGTCGCCAAACAGGGCCTAAGGGTTTGCTTTGGAAAACCCGTCAAGATTAGGGTCGGGGCAAGGGAACGGTCACCCAGCTCCACCCTCGCCTTGATACATTTATATATGATTATGAAATTACATTTTCTCTCTTCAATGCATAAAATTTTATTCTTTTTTTTATATATTTTTATCCTTATAACTAAAATACCACATCATATTGTAATTATTTTTCATTTTCCTTCTAAATTGTAGATTTTGGTTAGGTTGTAGTAATAGTTAGGAGTATTTTGTAAACTTTTTAATATTTGTGCTTACTAATATTTTTGGAGTCTAAAACATATTTTCTTAATACATAAAAAAATAAGGGCAGGGCTGGTAAACCTGTTACCCCAGAGGGGCGGGTGCGGGGATACCCATACATTACTTGGTCGGTTTTTAGGAGGGTTAGGGGTTGTCCATTAATTTTAGGGTCGGGGCCGGGGTCATCAAAACCTGCCTCAATCCGCCCCGTTGCCATCCCTAGCTGTAAGGATTAGTCCGAAGTGCGCAAGCAGACCCGAGACACTCTGCATGACTAAAAAAAGTCATTAATTTCCATTTGATGGTCCTAAGAAAAAACGTCGAACTCTCTTTAATTATTAAATGATCAATTCCTCTCTAACTTCTATGTATACAATGGTGGCAATTTTTTTTTTTGAATTGACCAGCTAATACTGCAAATTTCATAGCAGTGTGAACTGGTTCTAAGACCCTTTCCCCCTTCTATCTTCACCATTACTGCAAAAAAATTTCAAGAAACTTCAACTTGGTGAAGAAATCAGGAGAGTCCATGGCTGATTTTGGGGTGCCCTGCAGCCTCAGTGATCTGGGAAAGAAAATTTCGGGAAGAAAGATAGAGGAGATCAGAGAGAGAGCAAGGGTTAAAGAATGGAAGATTGTAGGGTAACCCAACTCAACTGAAATCCGAATGTATTTTTTAGGGTTTTTCGATCACTTTATTTGGGATCCAGGCCTGGTTTGGGTAAATTGAAAAAACTGGTTTTTTGGTTTTTTTGATTTTGTCCTTATTCAATTTTTTTTTTTGCATTTGTTAGTTTTCGGTCGATTTTTTATAGTTTCTTGGCTTGCCTCGACGAGAGAAATCTAAAAAGTTATAAAATTATTAACCAAACTTAAAGTTTTGTGAATAAAGACGAAAGTGACATCCAAAAAACTGATTTTCATTAAAATTATTAGCCAAACTTGAAGGTTTCTCAGTAACCATTATTCTTTGTACCGCTAGAGAGAGAGAGAGACAAGCGCCAATCAATATCTTGACGTGTTTATTTTTTATTGTCTACAGCTGTTAATGAAACTTTTTAAATATTTATTATTGATGCAAAATGATTTTAACCCCTTTGTGTGAAGATTAATTTGGAGGTGTCAAAATCTATTTTTTTTATTTTTTTATTTAGTTAATGGACTTCTACTGTGCTGTAATTGTCAATCAATATCTTGACGTGATCTCGTGTTTCCATGCTTTGTTGCTTTGTTTTTTTTTTTTTTTTTGCTCAGCAAAAGGAATTTATTAATCATTGGAAACAAATTACAATGATTAAAGGGACCCAAGGCAAAAGGCATCACAACGAACTCAGACATCCCAACTAGGTTAGCACCCCCGAGCAACGACATTCATTTGCCAACCAAGGACCCAAGGGAAACTAACAAAGCCAAGTTGGAAAGATACCAACCAAAGCCACAAACAGAAAGCAAATTACACAAAAAGAAAACTCCAGCCTAGGTATTTATCACAAACTGATCCTTAGTTTAAAAATGAAAACTCCCATTGGCTCTGAACTTTCCAGTTGGCATCTCCTCAAGCAACCTTCTTCGTCACCTGCACTATATACCAATATACTTATATGCCCGGAATCGACCCATTATACTTGGATGTTACATCAACACGAACTCCCAGACCCTTAAAACAGACCCAGGTCTATCAGTAATCCATCAGTTTCTGTAATTTGAGACTTCTAATACTTGGTAGACACCTTTTGAAATCCTCCAGAGAGTAGTGACGTAGATCAAAACAAGCTTTTGTCCAAATAGCCACCGTATTCTTTATATTCTCAATCATCTCCACTTCATTATACACTTTATTTCTGAAAATAACTTGGTTCCTTTCCAGCCATATCAACCACAAAACTGCATAGAAGCATATATCCCAGCAACCTTTTTCAACAGACTTATACTTGAAAGAATCCCACCAACACATTAGAGTGTAGAGGTTTTGAGGGTAGACCCATTCAATATTCCACCATTGCATAATGAGGGACCAAATTTTCCAAGACACTTTACAATGTAATAGCAAGTGTACTGCAGTTTCAATCTCACTTTTGCAAAAAGGGCAAAGACCCACCAAACCTTCTTCTTGCTGGTAGATGTTCCTCTTTACCAATTCGCTACCTGTTGCCAATTTATCTTGAATTGCTTGCCAAGTGAGTATTTCAGCTTTGAAGGGGCAAAGATTTTTCCAAATAAGCATGCATTTTGGGCCAATGGGATTCATTACAGTATCAGCCCATTCCCACTTACCGTAGCAGGATTTAACTGAGAAGTTCCCTGATTTCTGGTCCCATCTCCACCTCAGTTTATCCTCCCCTTGATCATGAATAGCAACATCTAACAACATTTGCTGAAGGATTTGAAGTTGTCCAAGTTCCCACTGAAATAGATTTCTTCTAAACTGCAGGTTCCATGTCAGAGATGAGAAATTATACACTTCACACACCTTGGCTTGTTTTTGAGTGAACAAAGAGAATAGTCTAGGAAAGACTTTCTCCAGTTTCATTTCCCCCAACCATGAATCTGACCAGAAACTAGTTGCTTGCCCAGATGCTATTTTGATGAAGAATCCATCTCTGATTATACCAGCAACTTCAGACCCTTCACTAATCAGAGAAGTTATATCACTCCAAATTTGAGAGCATTTTGTGATGTTGGATGGTCTAGTTGGTAGCCAATTAGATTCATCAATCCCATATTTTGCTCTGATTGTTTTGGCCCAAAGAGAATCCTTCTCTGTCCCAAATCTCCACCACCATTTACTTAACAAGGACAAATTTTGAATTTGCATCCTCTTAATACCCAAACCACCAAGCTTCTTACTAACTGTCATCTTATCCCAACCCACCAGATGTAACCTCCTTTTTTCCGCTGAGTCTCCCCATAAGAATTGTCTTTGAATTTTTTCCAATCTCTTAGCCACAGTGATAAGCCCTCAATGTTGTATATATATGGGCTTATCTCGCTCGTTGTAATCACACACACGTGCATTTTGTGCCTTTATACGATTGATTTTGCGCGAGTTGTGTTTTTGATGAGTTTCAGAAAATCGGAGCTAAAAGGCGTGTTCAAAGCTCCAAATAATCCCCGGTTGTATCCGGAAGTACCCAAGGTCCCGCAATGCCAAGGAGGACAATAGCCGAAGCTTAGAAGTCGATTCAAGGAGCTTTGGAAGGTTCAAGGAAGGCCTGGAACAAAGGAACAAGAAATCTAGAGTGATGAGCCTTGAGAAAATCTGACCAACCGATAGAAAAATGCTCATTTCTCTCAAGATACAAATGCTATGAAGATGAGGTCAATTGGGTTTGAAAGTAGACTCATAGAGATTTCCAACGGTTCAAGAATCGCCTCATTCCGAGTTCGAACGAAGCCGGAGCGTGCCCGCGAAGTTGGCTCAAAAATCTGCCCGAACAGACGAATCTGGATCGATCCAGATGTGGTGTGGATCGATCCAAATACCTCCGGCCATCATTTTTTGAGCTCTTTTTGCACTTTCCTTTTATGGAAACTTTTGTTTAATGTGTGTGCTTTATTAGATATTATGTAGAGAGAGAAAGGGAAGACTATATTGGGCTCTCTCCTCTCTCCTTCTCCCACTACTTACTCTTTCATTTTTAGTTTTAGTTTAGCTCCTCCATTGGAGGATTTTGAAGCTTTCTCTCTCTAGATTTCTCAAGTAAGTTTTCATTTCTAGTTAATTTGTCAAGGTTTATTGTTGTAGCTACAATCATTCTCTCTATATAAATCTAGTTTATTTGTGTTTTTATCGGTTAAATCTTGTTCTTCATTTCCTAGCTAAATCCTTCTTAAACTCTAGTTTTTATTGGTTGTTTGTTATTTCTCTAAGGTTTAAAGTTGTTGCCAAGTTTGTTATCATCGTTAAAAATCACTTTTCAAAGTTATTGGTCATGTTTATAACTTCCTTAATTAAATTAATTAGTCTTTGCCTAATGAGTGAGTAGTCAATTAGGTAGGGTCATGGGGTGATTGACTCCCCATGACCAAGGTTAATCCAGTTCCTCGCGCAATTTAAAAAAGGCTTTCAACTTTTGTCGAGCAATGAATTGGGATTCACTTTTACGAATCAAAATTAGGGTCTGTAAACCCCTTTGATCGCACGTCGCCCGGGGCTTGACCACTTGGTACGTGCGATGCTTAGGGATAGGGCGACTCAAATGTTTGTCTAAATGGCACAAGAATCCTATTCTTTGTGGAACGCATTTTTCTAGGCGATGGTTTAGTTTCTAAACCATTTGCTCGGGTGCACCTAACGGTGGCTCGAGTCGGTTACCGAGCGTGAGGATTTGGTTAGGTTTGGTTGTGATCGTTATGAACCCCTAGGCTTTACCTTTGTTAATTTAGTCTTTTCGTATTCCGTGTCATTCACGAAGTTAAGTGAATCCACCAACAAATCACAAAAGCCAAGTTTGCCGCTTTAAGGCTAAAAACTTCATTCGCAAGTCAACTCTCACGCCGGGTGCGTTCGGTCCCTGTGGATTCGACCCGGTCTTACCGGTTATCATGCTATGCGATACCTAGCCCTACGCTTGGGGCGACACCATCTACGACACAATCCAAGGTCGCAAGCACACAGTTTTTGGCATTTTGAACATAGACATATAGAATTGAGGTAAGCTACCTAAAGTAGAATTTACTAATGTCAGTCTTCCACCAAAGTTGATATACTTTCTTTTCCAAAGAGCCAACTTCTTTTCATACCTCTCAATCACATGATTCCACCTAGCAATTCTCCTAGGATTAGCACCAAGAGGGAGGCCTAAGTATTTTAGGGGTAATGTCACCACTTTACACTCCAACATGTCCGCAAAATTCAATAGGATATCCTCAGGGACCCCAATGCCACACAGTTGACTTTTAGAGAAATTGATTTTAAGGCCAGACAGTAATTCAAAGGTACCCAGAATACCTTTGATGTTAAGAATATCCTGCATATCACATTTGCAAAAAATAATCGTGTCATCTGCAAATTGCAGATGAGATAAAGCAGGGCCATCAATGCCAATTGAAACTCCAGAGATGATGCCCTCGTTTCTAGCTCTTTCAAAAAGAATATTTAAGCCTTCAGCTACAACATTGAAAAGGAGGGGGGATATAGGGTCACCTTGTCTCAAACCCTTTTCCATTTGAACTTGGGCAGAAGGGGAGCCATTAATCAACATAGATAGAGGATAAACCCCTGATATTCCATGATATTATTTTCATCCTTACTTGGAATCCCCCACTTCTACTTTAAAGCATTGATGCTGGTAAGATACGTTTGTTCTGAACTTCCCCTTCCTTTTGTGCCATTCTCTTTATCACCATCTCATCGCTTTCATGGTGAACTACTCCCAGTCTTTTGCTGATGTTAACAGCATCTTCAAATCCTTTGATAATTATTCTATTCCTTCTCATAATATCCTCGGTGTTGATAGAGTCCGAGTGTTCACTGTTTGATACATAATCTTCTTCCAATTGACATGCCTCATCATTAATATCCAGAATATCTCTAATATTCTTCCTTATTTTTGCCCTTTTTGCTCTTGCTGTGAGGCATTTAGGATCTCCCAAATTAGGTTCAGACCCAAGGTTACTCGAGCCCATCACTTTTTGATGTACATTTAATGTAACTGCCTCCTGTTCTCCAAAAGTTGGAGAATTTATTAAGGGATTAGGTGTCTCACCCACCATAGACTCTTCATCTTCCTCTATAATTGTTTCTAAGCCACTGTCAGCCTCTTTTGAATTTAGTTTCCTCCTAGGCATCGTCCCATTAAATCCTCCATTTGCTTGCTTTATACCAACTATATCATTAATGGTGTCTAAGGAATTAGCAACATGACTCACCACCATAGCATTCTTTGATTGGATCAGCGTATCCACCTTTGAATTTTTCGAAAGGGCCTCATTATTGTCCTCATTGCTAACTCCCTTAATCAAATCAGCTTCTATCACCAGGTTTGAGTCCAAATTCTTTTTGCCAATAACCTCATCTGCCTTCGAGCCAATGTTAATATGAGCTTCCACTACTGGATTCATTTGGGACTTCATAACTTGCACATCCGGATTTGAATTAAACTTAACCCTTTGGCTATTGTCCCTATTTCCAGTTTCTTCTTGATTCATGAGGACTGTAGAATTTTGATGACCTCCAATATCTAGGAGATGGGATTTAACCCACTGACGGACTGATTTCTCATTGAAAAAATCATCGCATACTTCTTCCCAGACTTTCACTCTATAATTCTTCCCCCTGACTACAATGTTAATCCACTCATCTATTTTTTGACTGTTATCCATAGATATAAGCATCCTTCCAACATCAAACGTTTCTTCCTTCAGTGTTTCAACATCAAGAGTAATAAAATTACCCCAGATCTCCCCAATTTTCTTGAAAGTTTGATAGTACCAAGTATTAAGTGGCATACCTCTACATTTGAGCCACACCAGTCTTGATGTTCCAGCTGCTTCTCCATTCCATGGCTTAAAACTCTTGAACCAACTCTTAATTGCACTATCGTGAAGGGCCAAATTTCTATCCTCCTTAGTGTTGAAAGTGATTATCATATCCAGACCTCCCATGTGTCTCACCTGCACTTCTTTAAAATTACTCAGTATGAAGGCTCTCTGAATCACTTCTGTAGTTGATATCTCCTTTAGTTTGGCAACAACACTTCTAGTTAACCATTCGGATGCAACCGGTTGGAAATATAAAGTAGCATTCCTCTCCACCTGCTTGACAAAACCTCCACTAAAATCATCTCTGCATTCAACCATGCTATTCCAAATGGCACCAGGTTGTATATCCAATTTGGGGGTTTCATAACCATGATAGAATCTAGCCCTTTCCACAATTAGGTTTCTCCGCCCAATCCAAAAGCCATTGGCTTTAGCAATAGCAACATCCACCTCTCTACTATTTTTAAACATAATGAATCCAAATCGATTACCAGTACGTCTACTTCTTTTGTTTGGAATGTGATAATCTCCAACATTGCCGAAGTTACTGAAAAACTTTTTGAACGAAAGAGCTCCTACACTATTAGGAAGATTATCCACATACACAGTGAGAGTACTTCCCTGGGTGTGTCTCGAAGTAGAAGAGCTGGCCTCTCCTCTGAATGAGCGTGGCTTGAAGTTCTGAAACTTTTGAAAATTCATCCTGATACTCTCACCCACCAAACACCAGGATTCTAGGTTACCCGAGATGCAACTTCAAGAACATGAGCAGTAGCGATTTGCCCAGATACTGAGTAATCCCAGTTAACCTCACTCCAATCTCTCGATGATAAAATGGCAGTGAAATTTCCAGATCTAATCACCTTACACAAGAACTCATACCAGTCGGGAAAGTGAGACCAGACGATGTGATGCCCAGATATCTCTCTCCTAAATCTTTATCCACAGGCTTTTACCATTTCTGGCGGTGGAGGTCAGATCTAAGATCCTGATACCCTCGATCACCTAACGGTCTGGCTCCGGAGGGAAACCGACGTTGCAACTCTCTCTCTCTCTCTCAACACTACACAACTTTAGCGAGAATGCTATTTCCACATCAATTTTGCTTTGTTGCTTTGTTGGTGTACCCGATTAAACCTACGATCATTTTATGCTAAAATTAATTCTCTTTCGAAGAAAATTGATTAGTAGTATTTAAAATAAATCATTAAGTATGAAGGGAAAAAAGTGTATTACCAAGTTTTATGTGTGTTAATTATTTTTAAAAATTCACAATTGCTACGCCCGATTCCCGCTATGTATCGTTTGATTCCTCCAATACCATTACACTGTAACCGTTATCACTATGTGTTCCGTTACCGCTATTTAAAACTATGGTTCCTTACCAAACTTTTGTAAATTATTAATTCTTCTCAAGGAAAGGAACTAGAAAAGTGACATTATGATCCAAACTTAAATTTTTTTTAAATAAAAACAAATATTTAGTATTGACGCCACTATGGGAAGCATTATTCAATTTGTTTGGAGCATGGCCATATGCAACTCCAAGTATATGTAATTGATAACTAGCTAGATACCCCAGGACTCGATCGGGATTTTGTGTTGTTATTCTAGGGGACAAATACGTGATGTATTAGAGCAGGTCCACAAGTTAATAGAAACGTCCTGTAAGTATGAGGTGAGATTGAGTTCCAGAATTTATCGAGATGCACGTAAGGCTGGCCGGGTTAATTATCAGATAACAAATACTATTACACTATACTTAACATTATCCGATGTGTCACTGAAGCAACGGAGAAATTAAGGGGTGTTTTGGATAAATAATTTAGGCAAATTATTCTTTTATCCTCATTTAAATTTTTTTCACATTTGTTAGTTTGCATCAGTTTTTAATGAATTATTACATCATCTGGGTGAGAGAAATCTAAAAATAAAAAAGTTAATTTTTTTACGATTTTGATTTTGATTTTTTTTTACTTTTTACATTCCTCTTATTGGAGACCAATAATCTACAAAAATCGACACGAAAATAACAAATGAAAAAAAAAAGGTGAATAAAGACCAAAAAAAAAAAAAACTGGCTCAATTATTTAATCAATACACCCTTAATTCAACAATGTTTTACGTTATCTACAAATGTTTATTGCCAATGCATTACTCACAAAACACGTGGGTACATTTGAAATTTAAAATGTCCATTAAGATATAGGTATTGAAGATATACCTTAAATTCAAGATGTTCAAAGAAAGGTACGGAATTCGGCGTGAAAAGATGTTCGCAGCATCCTTGGTCCGGACCATGGACACCATGGTCCGGACCACGGGTAATTAAGGTTCTGGAAGGTTGCAGCTTCCGTGGTCCGAACCACGAGTACCATGGTCCGGACCACGGATGCTGAATGTGCACGACTGCACATTTTTAGAGGGTTTTATACCTAATTTTTCGGTACTTTCTTATAAATAGGAGCCTTGTGGTCTCCTAGGGCTTGGCTTTTGATCTGGCCTGGTAAGTGCTAAGGTTTTCAAATAGAAAGCTAAAAGGCCTACAAGGTTAACTTGTCAATAGAAATTGGAAAAGTCGATGTTGTTGGTGGAGTATAAAAATTGGCTTAGGAAATAGCCTTAATTAGAAGCTAAGAGGCTTAGTGAGTAGTGAGTTTCCTGCAAACGGGATCTGCTTTTAGCAAGAAAAAACTCAACCTGAACAGATAGTGATGATTTTTTTTTATTTTTAGAAGAGATAGTGATGACTGATGGTTGCTTGCATGGGCGACCTGACATTTTTGTTTTTTGTAACTATGTCGTTTCTTAGTAAAAAACCCAAAAATGATATGGGAAAAGAAATTAAAAGATTGGATATTGAAACTTTTATGAAACATATTACATTTGAATATACTAACCATTTTTTAAATTGTTGTTGGAGAATTTCATATTAATTCCACAGAAAATCAAATCAAGATAAGCCGATTCCTATAAAACTCTCACATTGTTATGATCCAAACTCATAGAGTGCTATTAAAAGGTATGTGTTATTGAACCACTATTGATGTTCGACAAGATTGGGAAGTGTTTTTATTTATATTTGTATTGTTTTAGGATAAGATTTTGATATAAATAAAAATAAAGAAACTTCACAATCTTGTCCTACATCAATTATTTACTAGTATAAACAAGTATTTGGACGTAGGCAACAATAAGTTATTGGGTCAATTTAATACAATCACTGTCTACATTAACATTTGTATGAGCCACATTTTAAATCACATGGGTCAGAAATATTGTGTAAAACTAGGGGTGATGTTCCACTAACAAAAAACATTTTTTTCCAAAAACCAAGACAAGTTATTCTCTCACAATAAATCACACAAAAAAACTATAAAAAAAACCAATTTATTAAAAAAATACTGAAAACGTTGTTGGGCCATGTGAATCATGTGATGAAATGAGAACGCATTATAATGTGTGACATCAAACCAACCTAATCTACCTAAAAAATTTATGCACTACTGATTTTCTATAATGTGTGACAAGCTCTTTTTAGTCACGGAATTAAGGATAGTTCGATCAAGTTAGAGAATCAAATTAAATCACATGGTTGTTCTCCGATTTTTCTAAGTTGATACTATTTTTTTTCCGATGTCATTCAGGGTTTTTGATCCTCTAGTATTTGGAGAATACCCTCCGGAAATGAGGCACTATTACGAAAATGAATTGCCCAGATTTTCTGCGGAGGAAAGCAATTACGTAAAAGGCAGCATCGACTTCATTGGTATTAACCATTACACAACTTATTATGCCAAGGACCGCATCCATTCCGGTTGCAATTTTCAAGGGGGTGGCCATATGGTTGGATTTTCCTATATTACTGGAGAACGCAATGGTGTTCCAATCGGAGACCTGGTATAGAGAATTTCGGAATACAAGTTCTCTTAGTGCGTGTTTGGGAAAAAAAATTTAAGAGTAGGTTTTGAAATTTGAACTTTAAAAAAAGTAGTTATTTGTATTTGTTAATGTTAACAAAAGATTTTGCGTTTTATGAATTTTTCAGAGCTAAGAAACTGTCAAAATTATGATTTCCACAACTGTTGCTTATATGCCTTTAATGCTATATATCTCATTTGCAAATTATGATGCCCACTAATCAATTTCTAGAGTTAATTAAATAATCATCCGTTTGACAGGAAGGGGGAATGTACGTAGTCCCAAGGGGGATGGAGAAGATTATTGACTATCTTAAGAAAAGATACCATAACAAACCAATGTTTGTGCTTGAAAATGGTAAGTCGATTTTTGTAATACTATAGAAAAAAGAAAAAAAAAATTGGACTTTGTCTAAATCTTATTTAATTTGCTGGTTTTGTTCAATGTTTGGAACCTAATAAAACTTTCTCAATTTGATTCCAGGGTATGCTCATCAAATAACACAAGATATGCAAGTGCAAGACTCACTAGTTGACGTCGAGAGAGTCGAATATCACAAGGCATACCTTGCTTTCTTGGCCAGAGCAATCAGGTGATCTTACAGTAAAAGATATCGAATACGTATTATTTTTCCATAATCACTCAGAAATAAATGCAAAACCGTAAAACTAGATGAACAGATTGATCGAAGATCTAGCCCTTACGTGTTTGGCCAAATATTATTTTCTTTTTCGATATGGTAAAATAAATTTCCTTGGGGATTGGTGCTTTTGGTGATAGGAATGGAGCTGATGTTCGTGGCTACTTCATATGGACATTGATGGATAATTTCGAATGGCTTCAAGGTTACAATGTTGGATTTGGACTTTACTATGTTGATCGGAAAACGCTAAAACGGATACCAAAACTTTCAGCAAAGTGGTACACGAATTTTCTTACCAACAGTAGCCTCGACGATGAGCATGTGATGAGCAGGGGGAGTTCATTTAGAAGCAGAAAGGTCAGACTTTCAGGACTAAATCCCAAACAAGCAGACATGTAGTTAGGTTTCAAGAATCTCTATCATTGCTTTGTGAAATATGCTCATGTCTACATACTACAGTTGCTTACTTGCTTTGATCAACGTTAGTACTAGTAAATTTTATTTGAGTATTCACTTGGTTTCTTGGTTTTATAAAATCGAGTGGCAACTCTCAAACAAGCAAAGTGCGCTGCAATGATCACCATCAATAAAAGACATGCCGCAATGGGTGTCTAGAAGCTTCGCTAAACAAATCATTTGGCCACCATGTGTGCGCGCCCACGAGAGAATCCTCCTTCGCAGGCAGGTACAAGGGTGGGAATTTATGACACGATATGACAACACGATACGAAGTTAGCGGGTTAGTGCATGTTGAGTATTTCTGACACGAAACACGTATATGACACGACCCGAAAAGACGATTAGTAAACAGGTTGGGTTCAGGTTGAACCCGCATAATCCGAAAATGACACGAATTAACCTGTTCGTCTAATCGTGTCGACACAGTAACCTGAACCTGACCCAAAAATGACACGAATTAATTTATATGTTTTCATGCTCTGAAGTAGGGCATGAAAGTTTTCAACTTTCAATCCTGTTGCATCTAAAGTTTATCCTTTGATATCAAGTTATTCTCTCCATGTTCTCAAATTTGCACGGTTTTGTTATGGTGACTAAGGTTCTAAGCCTACACATCATTTTGACTGGCTATAATTACATATCATTTTGGTTGGCTATGATTACTCTCTTTGATATCTAGTCCCTTTAATCTACTGTGGATTAATAATAAAAAAATTCACCGTGCAAAAAAAAAAAAAAAGAAAGTTAATCGTGTCAACCCGAACACGACACGATTATTAGCAGGTCGGGTTAGGGTTGATGTTTTTCGATACAATTAATTAAGCAGGTCATTTTGACACGAACCTGATTTGACACGAACACGGCTCGACACGACATGACACGACGCCCACCCCTAGGCGGGTATCCTCATTTTCTAATTCCTCTTGGTTCAATATTTGTATTTTGGAGGTTTAGCCAATATGAACCAGAGTTCATTTTTTTTATTTCCTTTTATTTAGTAAAAGGTAATGTTAGAATCAACGAAAAGGAAAAAAAATGGAAAAACTTTAGTGAACTAGAAAACTATGGATTCACAGTGTACGCATGCAGGGCCAAAATAGGCGTCCGTCAACAAAATTTTATGGTAATTAAGCGACACCCAATCAACAAGTTTTTGAATTGACATTAGATTCAAAGAGGACTTATTTCTAACTCCATATATGCTGAATCATTGAATTTTTATTACAAACCAGAAGTAAAATAAAGGGAAAAAAATTAAAATTAACTATGCACTTTCTTATTAGATGGTTACAACTTTTGTTAGTCCTGGCTACCATCTGCACTTGTTTTTAACAAACAAACTTTCAAATAATTATATCTAAAAGGAAAATAAAGACAAGAAAATATTACAACTTTATTAGTGCTGGAAATAAATATGGATCAGTTAACGTAGTTAATTGAGTCTTCATTATTTCCGGGGCCTGTTATTAATTAATATTCTGGGAAACTGATTCCAGAATAAATTTGCCGCCGGAGTTGCTTTTCCTCCAACTCCTTCAAGCTATCTACCACAATTTCAGCTGCATTTGTTACCACATCAGACCAGTTCCTGCGAAACATAAAGTACAAAATAATAAGAGGTTTAATATATATATACTAAATAGAATTGTAGGAGTGTTTTTCGTGAAAAAACCCCTTAATTACTGCGAGAAGTAGCCTAATCTAAAACTTCTAAATACCTTACATTTTAACTACTTTACCAATTTTTTTCACCAAATATAACCAGATTTTCAACGACTACATTTTGATGGTTTTCATGCTAGGCAGTGGTGGTTGCTGCTGGTTGTGGGGTTTCGGCATGAAATCCGTTTTTTGGTTGTGGTGGTGGTCTGACGAGGGTCTTAGGTTTTCAGCATGAAATTTGTGCCTTTAGCGTCACGGTGGTGGTTGACGGGCGGCGTAGTGGCGGATAGGTCTCCTGCGTGAAGGGGAGAGAGGATTCGGGGGTACAACGAAAGGAGGGAAGAAAGGAATAAAAATGTTTTTTAAATTCATTTGAAGCAAATTTTAAGTAAAAAAAATGGGTTTGTAATTGGAGCGGTTGATACCAAATTAAGCTTTTACTATAATTTGAGTAAGGACTAGAGATGCTTTGAATACACTTGCGGTTTAACTATTTTAAAATTAATTTGTCCATAAAATAAGATAACTTAGAATTTGAACAAAATCCTATTTGCTAGAATGTTTTTACCTATCTATCCCTAATATAATCGGTAAGAAAATATGCTCTTATTTTATTTATTTATTTATTTTTTTGTCTGTTTCTTTCAATGGTCATGCATAGCAGGGGTTAATAATAGTTATGTACTTCCTCCGTCCCTTTTTAAGTGTGTGGTTTTGTAATTTCAACTTATCAGAGAGACATCATAACTGCTTTTTTGAAAAGCAAAAGAGGATTTCATTAATCTTTGAAGATGAATTACAAAAATTAAAGGGAACCAAGGAGAAGGCATCACAGCAAAACTTTTCACATCAACTAATTTTCCAACTATTACCTCCATTTTTCAAAATTATCTTCAACTTTTATCCGCTAACTTTTCAAAGGTCAAAATAATAATTATACAAACTTTTTCCAAAAAGTTAATTTCAAATAAACATTTATTAAGAGACGATCCAAAATGGAATATTCTTATTTGGGGACGGATGGAGTAATGTATTTAAGAAGATTGAGCCAGACAATCCAATCATTACATGTTTTGGTATCACAACTTAATTGCACCATATATATGCTTCTCAGCACTAATTATTTCCAATGACATCATATAAAATCATCATTTCATTGTTTTTTTTTTCCCTATGTTTTTCTAACATCATTATTTAGTATAGAAATTAAAAAGGTAAGAAGGTCTCATCTCACCCTTTGTGGGAGTCGAACGCGAGACCTACGGTGTACTTAGCCTCCTCAAGAGCCAAGCTGAACCTCTGAATTTCCTTTTTTGGAACGCTACCGTTGTCCACAACTCGAAGTTCAGACGGCTTCACATCACAAAATATCGGTATAATCTTTTTTTTGGTCTCCATGAAGAGAGCCAATTCATGAAGGCAAAAGTGGGACTCGCAATAATGTGGCGAAAAAACCGCCACTCCAATCTTACTCTCCTTAATCGCAGCATGAATGTGATCGAACAACTTGTCACCTGGCTTCATGTTCTTGCTGTCCAAAAAAGAACGGACGTTGAGCCGAGCCAAGTGGTAGTGGAGCAACGAAGCCACCGTTCGCTTCGTGTCAATGCCTCTATGGTTTATAAACACATCACATGGTCGAGAAACTCTCTTAGCTAGTGTTGGCATTCGATGCCGTTGGCTATGAATTTGGCGACCTAGTTGGCTCAATAATGGCGATTTATGCATGTCTTGTTTTCGTAAACAGGAAAGAAATGCTATATTGTTTGATCAGAAATGTCAAATTTATCTACTAAAGGGCAACAAATACAACGAGAGAAATTGAACAAAGGGATCTTTCTGCAGTGAAGGTATAGTGAGTTTGTTATAGGCATGGTGGTTAAATATATAGGGGATTGAGTTTGTTGTGTGAATTGAGAATCCTCGTGTCGTTTGACAAAAGACAGGAAAATAACCAAAGATCTTTGAAGTCTTGACCGTCCACCTATTATTCTATACCACCAATACCTTTCTGGAAATTCTCTTGACCCCTTACAAACGGTATTTGATTCAACATTTGCCCTTCAACTTTTTTGAGACGTTACTTTGTTTTAGAAAAACAAGGGTACATAAAAAGGGTACTTCGATGGTCGAGAAACTCTGTTAGCAAATGTTGGCATTCGGCGCCGTTGGCAATGAATTTAGCGATGTAGCTGGTTCAATACTGGAGATCTATACATGTCTTCTTCTTTCTTTCTTTTTTCGCTTTTTTGTAAATGGGAAAGAAATGCTATATTGGTTGATAAGAAATGTAATCAGATCAACAAATATAACGAGAGAAATTGACAGTTTGTGGTATGGTGATGATTGGGTTTGCGGATCAACAAATGCAACGAGAGAAATTGAACAAGGGATCTTTTTGTAGCGAAGGTTTGTTGGTGATGATTGTGTGTGTTATAGGTGGTGATTATATATATATATATATAGGAACTTGGTTATGGTATACATTGTGAATTGAAGTTGTTTTCATGTTTTCTACTTAGTTTTCTAGTGATGCAATATTTTATATGTGATGATTTTTTGCGAGGATACATTATTTTGCGGGCACCTACAAAATGAATGGATCAAATTACTGCAATGAGAGCATGGTGGGACCCACAATGGGTGGCGCAAACCCCATAATTTGCGCCACATCTGTAAAGAAGATGATCTCATTTCTTTACCTTCATACTGATGATGAACTCTTTCCGGTTTCCCATTATTATTACGTACGAAGCAAACAAAAAAAAAGATGGCTTTTGCAATTTCATTTTGACTCTTAATAGATCGACTTGCTTAAGGCGACTTCCTGGAAAAAACGGTCCTGTATCCCACGACTCTCACCTCCCAAGGGACTCCGTGGCTTGAGCTTAGGCCTCGTCTCGTGTTAAAAAAAATATAATCTGAATAGCAAGACGTGAACCACAACTCAGTATACAATTAAATTACTTGACATCGTTACCTCTATAAACAAATCTTGTTTTTATTGAGGAATATAACAGCAAATCATATTTTAAAATACACAGGAATATAACAGAAAATCGTATGTTTTCGAGTTCACGACGAAACCAAGACCAATGGCACAAGAGCAATCCTGGGCTCTAAGTCCCAGTGGGGCCCCTGAGTCCCCTTAGAGCATCACCATTTGACTATAAAAAAATATTTGTTATGTATGTGTTATATGACAAAGAGTGTTAACGCTAAGACCCATAAAATGTGCGGTATATATATATTTTTGACAAACAATGAAAAAAACAATAAGTTTGATATTTTAAGGTGTTTGTCTTGGTAAAAGTAAAAAAAAAAAAGTAAGAGTATTAAAATTGGACCTTCTCTCTCTCATCAATCAGTACAACACTGCAAAACGCTATACCACCTTTAGTTGAGTGGAATACAAGTACTTCAGTAGTTACATCAAAGTACAATACAAAAAAATTACATATAATAAAAATCTCACGGTCCGGATCGGTTAATCCACGGTTTCAAAATCAAAATCCGTGTCCGGACCGCGAGTCGCGGTTTTTTATTTTTTGAATCCGTGTCCGGACCATTAATGCACGGTTAAAATCCAAAACGTGCGGATCGGCCCGGTCCGGACCGGATTCACGATTCACCGGTTCTTTTAAGTAGCCCTACCTTTAGCTACACAAAAGTGCATTTCAATAGTCAAGTGGAAGTTTTTTCAAAGTAAAAGTTTGGTAGCTAAAATATGACAATAAAGATGGTCTAAAAGCAAGTCGATCTATTAAGCGTCAAAATGAAATTGCAAAAGCCATCTTTTTTTTTTGTTTGCTACAACATCAAAAAACAAAAATTAGCAATGTTGTTGCAACGGTTCGTTATTATATTTAGTGGATTGAATTACTCTCCTCCCATTGCTTGAAGTAGAGGTGTCAAACGGAAGGACTACCACACAAAAGGATGGACCCAAGAGTGGATGAATCCGGGCGACCGCTCTACCCAAGATTCTAAATTTTCTTATACTTGTAGTAATAATTTTTCTAGAATTTTATAACTATATAGGTTAGCAAGTGGAACTTTTAATCTATAGCCTTACCTAGCTAGCACGTTTATAAGAAATCAAGTTTTAAGTTGCTCTGCATTTGTTTATGTTCTCTTGGAGTTCCCGAATTTGTTCACAATTTCTCAGTTGGGCCAACTATTAGCGAAAACAAGAACGTCTCTTGTTATCTTTATGGATTTACCAGTTTCTACAGGTATAATATATAGAGCAAGCATTTTCAACCAAAAAATAAGTGAAGACTAGAATAGGAATCGAATGAATGATGATTTCTTTGCGAGTTATGCAGAGGCGGCTCCACCCTTATCAAAGGGTGGTCACTTGAACACCTCAGGAAATTTTTTTGTTATGAAATAAATATAAAATTTTTAATTTTAGTTTAGTATAATCATTGTTGATCGAATACCCTACTCACAAATATTTGAACATCTGGCTCAACAAATCAACCCAAAAATCAATTTTATATAAACAACCAACTAAAGTCTAAGATCTTTTGTAGATAGTTAATGTACACTCTAAAGCCTTTTTGTATTTTATATTACACGCATGTGATAAATTTATATCGGATTTCATTTGACCATTTATTCTGTGAACACTCACCAATCCTAGTAATTCATAATAGAATTCTTAATACATCAGTTCAAAACAAAGTGCACACTCTTTACGACAAAAATTAGGAAAATCAAGAAAAAGTATTTATTGTATTGATATCGTTCTATAACTTTTCTCTGAGCAATAATCAACTCTCTATATAAAAAATAAATGTCCATGGGAACCTCTTCGGCCCACAAATTTCTACAATAAATATTAGTGTATTTATCTTCCGATTTAATTTAACTTGACCCGAGAACATAGAATTCGACAAAAAAATTGTGACATCTTATGTATTTTCATACTCCCTCCGTTCCTTTTTTAAGTGTGCAAGTTTGTAATTCCAACTTATTAACAAAGCATCATCATCAAACCTTTCACATCAACTTTTTATATTCACTTTCCATTATTGCCCTTGATAGTGACATCATTATTAAACTTTCCCTACTAATTTTTCAAAAAGATATTTACTTTTAAAGGCAAAATCGGAAATATACCAACTTTTATCCACTAACTTTTTGACATCACACTTATTTAGGAACAACCAAAAATGAAATGCACTACTCTTCTTAATGTAGGAGTATTATTTAGACTCATTATTCACCCTAATATATGAAAAAAAATTGTATGCATATATACTTAGTGAGCTAGTAGAGTTAAACTAAATGTTGAACATCCTGTACAAAATTTATGGAGCCGCTACTTGTTATGCTCCTTTACATTGAGAAAGACATTGCTTGGCACTGCATTTTACATCATAAAAGAGCGATGAGTGCAGTTTTAAGTTCTTGCTTATGTATAGCGGCAGTTGATTGTGGATAATATTTTGCAACGAAGTGAGTTGGGTGAACATTGCAAGATAAACTAAGTTCTTGCTTATCTTGCCTTTCATATGTTCTTAATTTCGTTGCAATGTTCACCCAACTCACTTAAATTCTACGCCGTCCTTGCTCACACACTTCTTGAATCTTACCAAAATATTCAATCCAAGCCGTTCATAATATATGAATCAAATAGTAGAGCATCTATCTCTTAACTGCACATGCCTCAAAAATCACATTTGGAAGTTTACCCAAGACAATTGTTGTGTGAAAAATTTATGGGAATATAATCCTCGTGTAATTTGACAAAAGACAGAAAACAAACAAAGATCTTTGACGGTTTGACCGTTTCTATACCCCTTTGGGAAATCCTCTTGACCCCTTCAAAGATTACCCCCCTCTCTCTGTCACTCTCTCTCGGACATGTTGAGGGCCGCCATTTTTATTGCATAATAATGGCGAGAATGGATAAATTTCACTGTCTATTACAGCTGGGAAATTCATGATGTGCTCAGCTATACTGATCTGTATGCGGTATACTTCTCCAAATCTCCCACGTCTGAATTTTCTTTTCTTTTTCAACATCATAATCATAATAAATACTCCCTCCGTCCGAATTTGTTGATCCGTTTTAAGGATTCACTATAACAAATATGACTTTTTATAACATTATTTGATAGCATTCTTTTAGGAATGTTATAATAGATGAGCAATTATAGCATTCCATGGGAAGAAACACACGGAAGCACCAATTATAGCATTCTCACCAGGCAACAACAATAGCGTTCTACTAAAATTTTAGGCGCGCAGTGTATTTTCATTCGGCGCCAAGTGTTTGGCGCTCCAAACACTTCGTGAAAATCTAAAAACTGGCCTCTTCTCTATCTCTCTCTCACTCTCACTCTCACAGACGTACAGAACCTCTCTCTCTCTCTCAGACAGAACCCACCCACAGACCACCACCACCGATCGACCTCCTCCTCCTCCTCTCTCTCTCTCTCTCTCTCTCTCAATCGACCTGCACACATCAAAATGGAGTTGATCTCCCTCTTCGTCCCCTGAAACCGAGCTCTCTCTCTCTCACTCTCACGGACAGAACCCACCCACAGACCACCCACCACCGATCGATCTCCTCCTCCTCCTCCTCTCTCTCTCTCTCTCTCAATCGACCTGCAAACATCAAAATGGAGATGCTTTCCCTCTTCGTCCCTTGAAACCGAGCTCTCTCTCTCACTCTCACGGACATAACCACCCACCACCGAGACCTCCTCCTCCTCCTCCTCCTCTCTCTCTCTCTCTCTCTCAATCGACCTGCACACATCAAAATGGAGATTCTCTCCCTCTTCGTCTCTCGAGCAAGCCAAACCTAGCGACAAAACCCACCACTAATCGAGGTATGTATCTTTCTCCCTCACTCTCTCTCTATGTATGTGTATTTATACACATATTTGATCAAAACAATAGGGTTTCTTTTTAGTTTTTTTCACAGAAATTAGGGCTTGTACTTGTTTGATTGTTGAGGATAAAAAAATTAGGGGTTTTCTTTGTTTTTTCCACTGAAATTAGGGCTTGTAATTGTTTGGTTGTTTTTTATGTTTGGGTAAATTGAATGGTTGTTGATGAACAAATTTAGACAGTGTGTATAATGGTATACTCACACATGCATTTACAAATCCTTAACCTGAAGTTGCGGAGAAGAGAGGTGGAATGAGGCCATGATCTTTAGTTTGGAATTTGATTGCTTTTTGCTTCTTCTTCCCTTGAACTTCGTTACCTCACATTGAGTGTACTTGATATATAATCTTAACGCCATGAGTGGTGTGGTACTAAATATTCCATCAAGCATTGCAGTTCATTTCTTCATCCATGCCGCCCGGCAAGCATTTTGTGCATACGCATGTCTTCATGTGAGTAAAGGGCGATTGACATGGTCGCAAGTTGTTCTCATGGTTTTTAAGGCTTTAGCATCTTTTGCTAATATTGGGTATGTTATCTTATCGTTTGTGCGAAATAGTGATGCTGTAATAGTACTAACGGCTAGGAACAAATTTTTTTTCCCTCCTGTTCAGGAAAAAATCCAACAATAATATAGTCAATGTTTTGAAGGAACTTGAAGAACTTTCATGTATTTTTACAGTGCTAATCCAGTGCTATTCTAAACGACATCCCGAACCTAGTCTTTTAATCTGTTTGTAATGTTTTGATCGAACAGTTAGAGTAAAAACTTAGTACTATTTGTGGACCTGATGCTTCAAAGGTAAGTTATGGGTCAGGGAAATAGTTAAATCACATGTTGGTGAATGTAAAGGAGTCAATGCTCCATGGTCGTAATTTATCCAGTATGAACACCTTGGTTGGTTCAAGCCTAGTCATGCAATTATAAGTTAAGCTAAAGCAATGCCCCTTTGCTATCCCTTGCAACCACTAAAGGAGTCAATGCTCCATGGTTTCTTGATTATTGAATTAATATCCTGGTAATTTATTGTGTTATCTTCTAAGTCTCTTTCTTACATTGTATGTAGGTCGATTGTTTGAAGAGAAGATGGATAGTTCATCACTTTTTGCTGAAGATAGATATTATGATTATCTTGCTAGTGTTGGTTTTGGAACTCGATTGAAGTTTTCGCATCGATGTCACCACTTTTTGTAATCAACATATATATGTAATTGGGCAACTTAGTTTTGAGATACTTGAATGTCTACTACCTTGCTTCTATTTTGACTTGACCAATGTCAGATGAAGATGGCTACTATTTGTATATATGGAACAATGTGTTAATAGATAGTATTTCTTATTGGCAATTTGGCTCAACGATTGATTTTTGTTTTTGTTTACGACTATGCTATTCAAAATGAAAGGATTGGGATGGAATGAAGGATTATCAAATATAGTGATTATAATTGGGAAAAAAAATTTTAAAAAAAATTATTTCAAATATATAGCGTTCTTTGATTTGCAAAAATTTCTTATATGTAGTGTACAATAAATGCTACAATAGGTCTCCAATGATAGCATTTAGTTACTGCTATGAAATCTCTTTAACTTATAGCACGTAATGAATGTTATAAAAACTCTGTGACTTATAGCACTCAATGAACGTTATAAAAACTCTGTTACTTATAGCATGCAATGAACGTGATAAAAACTCGGTGACTTATAGCATACAATGAATGTTATAAAAACTCAGTCAGTTATAGCATACAAGGAACGTTATAAGAACTCAATGAATTATAACATACAATGAACGTTATAATAACTAGTGAATTATAGCATGCAAAGAACGTTATAAAAGCTTCCGACTTTTTATAACAGCGGCTGTGTTAACGTTCATAAGAACGTTATCTATATAATGTTATAGCGTTTTTCGAACGCTATAAAAAGCGTTTTTTGTTGTAGTGATTCCAATTTTTTTTCCATTACCTTAGTTTGTTAATTTCCTATTTTATCCTCAATCTCCTCATTTAAAACTCTCTCCATTCCAATTTGATAGTCCACTACGAAATTACGTGCAATTTTCAAACTCAAAAATAATGTAGTTACAAAAATTATTTTTTTATCAATATGGATTTTATTTGATAGATTTCAATGAGAACTTTACTGCGCGCGGTGCACAAAAAAATTTCAAAAATGTAAACACATTATTTAAAAAAAATTTGGGTTGTTATTTTAAGTTTTAGAAAATGGGCAAAAAAATAAATTTTTCATACTTTATCCTTTGACTTTTGAAAATTGACAAACATTTTAGATCTGTATGCGGTATACCTCTCCAAATCTCCCACGTCTGAATTTTCTTTTCTTTTTCAACATCATAATAAATAGTTAAATACTGCTGTGAAAGCTTCAAATAATGCTACTACTCAGTAGTTTCTTTTCGTTTAAAGAATTGAGAAACGCTGTGCATGGCGGTGCTCCCCTTCTTTGCATTGCAGCTACAGTACTACTCTAAAGTTGATTGATCTTTGGCTAAAGTCTAAATAGGTTACAGATCAGTAGTTCAGTACATGTTCCAGGTAGTCTTTATGTAAGTGCAACTCATTAGTCTAGCAAGGGCATGTTTGAATTGTGCAGTAGTATAGGGTGTTCAGTGTATTTTCTTGTAACTGTGTAACTAATTTCAGTTGGAGTTTGCTGGTGGTGTCAAGTTGCACTTGACACAGTATAAATAGTGTCTCTGCACTCAGTTGTAATCATCGAGAATAGAAATGAAGAAAATATCAGATTCACTTTCTCTCTCTAATTTCTAGGGTTTTCAGTTTCTACTTTTCTTCATTAGAAATTAGAGAGAGAAAGTGAATCTGATATTTTCTTCATTTCTATTCTCGATGATTACAACTGAGTGCAGAGACACTATTTATACTGTGTCAAGTGCAACTTGACACCACCAGCAAACTCCAACTGAAATTAGTTACACAGTTACAAGAAAATACACTGAACACCCTATACTACTGCACAATTCAAACATGCCCTTGCTAGACTAATGAGTTGCACTTACACGCCCCTGCAAACTGATGGGTGTAGGAACAACCATCAGTTTGTTCTTGAGACTCAAAAACCTGTCAGATCCCAAAGCTTTGGTGAACACATCTGCGACTTGATTCTGGGTACCAATATGTCTGATCTCAATTTGCTTAGACATAACTTTTTCACGTATGAAGTGGTAATCGACTTCGACATGCTTTGTTCGTGCATGAAAAATTGGATTTGCAGCAAGAGCTATGGCAGACATATTATCACACCAGATTAGATGAGGACCGGAGATAGGAAGACACAAATCGAGCAATAATTGTTGAATCCAAGAGATGTCAGCTGCTGTATGAGCCAAGGCACGATATTCAGCCTCTGTGGATGACCTAGCCACAGTGTGCTGCTTCTTAGCAGTCCAAGAAATCAAGTTGGATCCTAAAAATACACAGAAACCTGTGGTGGAACGTCTATCAGACCTGTCCCCTGCCCAGTCAGCATCAGAAAATGCAGTGATAGTGAAGGAACTTGGGGTAAACAATAAGCCACTGTGAATAGACCCCTGAATGTATCGTAAAATTCTCTTAACTGCTATAAAATCACTGTCCTTGGGATCATGCATATGCTGACATGCTACATTGACAGCATATGATATATCAGGCCTGGTAAGTGTTAGATATTGAAGGGAGCCAACAATCGTACGAAACCAATGAGGATCAGATAAAGAAGGATCAGATGTGGATATGGTTGGCTTCACAGAAGATGGAGTGAGACTAGGTTTGCACTCACTCATGCCAGCTTTATGTAGAATGTCCTGGGCATACTTAGCCTGTGAGAGCAACAAATTATCCCCATCCTTATGAACTTCGATACCTAGAAAATAATGCAAAGGCAAGGTCCTTCATTGCAAATCTGGAACTAAGCACTGAGATGAGCTGAGGAATGTAAGACTCATTACTGCCAGTGATTATAATATCGTCTACATATATCAAAATAAAAATCACACCTTGATCAGTCTTCAAAACAAAAAGAGATGAATCAGCCTTACTTTGATGAAAGCCCTGTTGCAACAGAAACCCAGAAAATATAGCAAACCATGCCCTTGGGGCCTGTCTTAACCCATACAATGCCTTATTCAGTTTGCAGACATAGGAAGGATTCTCGGAACTCTTATAACCTGGAGGTTGTTTCATGTAAACTTCATCATCAATTACTCCATGCAAAAACGCATTTGAGACATCCAGCTGCCTAAGAGGCCAATGTTTACTTACTGCCAAGGAAAGAACAACTCTAAGTGTGGGTTGCTTTATGACTGGACTGAAGGTTTCTGTGAAATCAAGTCCTTCATGCTGTTGATTTCCATTAGCTACCAAACGAGCTTTATACCTTGCAACAGTCCCATCAGAATTTCGCTTAATTTTATAGATCCATTGGCAGCCTATGACATTGGCATGAGAAGGGGATGGAACCAAAGTCCATGTCCCTTGATCAATCAGAGCTTTATACTCCTCTGCCATAGCCTTTTGCCACACAAAATGTTTCACAGCTTCATTAAAATGAGAAGGTTCTTGAAGAGACAAGAAAGAATCAGATGAAGTAACTGTTAGACTAATAGGCCTTTTAGATTTGACAATACCATTCTTAGATCTTGTTGTCATAGAATGTGTAGAAGAAGGTACAGAACTAATAGGAACACTGGGAAGAACAGAAGTAGAGAGAGAATTATTTCTTAGAGAAGAAGTTGGTGATGAGGATAAAGGAGGACTAAAAATTAATGGCTCAGCAAAAGAATCAGAAGAAGAAACTAGAGTAGAAGATATAGATGATGTTTGAGCAGGATTAGAAGAAGAAAGCGAACTCACAGGAACTTCTATAAGTATGTCAGTAAAACTGGTGAGAGGAACTGAAAAGGTAGTAGGAGAACAATCTGGAAAAGAAGAAGACTGGACAAGAAAAGAATAAGGAAAATCAGTAGGAACAAACTTCACATGTCTGGAAAGGAAGACCTTTGTACTATGTGGATCATAACACTTATATCCCTTAGTGGTATCACAATATCCTAAGAAAACACACTGCTTGGACTTGGGAGTGAGTTTGTTTGATGCATAGGGCTTCAACCAGGGAAAACAACTACAACCAAAGGGCTTTAAGCTCAAGTAGTTTGGGGAGGTTTTGAACAAAAGAACATAAGGAACCTGATTGTGAAGAGAAGAATGAGGCAGTCTATTTGCCAAGTAGACAGAAGTTGTCAAAGCTTCAAGCCAAAAAGAAGTGGGTAGCCCGGATTGAAGAAGTAAAGTTATATTAGTTTCAATAAGGTGTCTATGTTTCCTCTCAACCACCCCATTTTGTTCAGGAGTGTGTGGACATGTTGTTTGATGAACAACCCCTGTGGTAAGGAACAAATGAAGAAGAAAATGATTAATGAACTCACCACCATTGTCACTCCTAACCTTTTGTATAGAAGTTTGAAATTGAGTGAGCACATAAGCTTTGAATTCAGTAATTTTAGACTTAACCTCAGACTTGTAGTGTAAGGGAAAAAGCCAAGAGTATCTAGAAAAATCATCCACAATGAGCAAGTAATATTTGAAACCTTTGTGAGAAGGTATAGGAGAAGGGCCCCACACATCCATATGAACTAATTGAAAAGGTGCAGTAGTAAAAGATTCAGACAAGGGAAATGAAAGTTTGTGGCTTTTTGCCATATTACAGCAGTTACAATTCATAACCAGAGGTTTAGAAACAGGTAAAGCAAACTGCTTTATTAAAAACTGAAACATAGCAGGATTAGGGTGACCTAAAACTTGATGCCATATCATAGCTGAGGATGATGGAGATGAAGAAGATGAATGAGACACTGTATTGACAAGAGCATGAGATGAATCAACAGAGAAAACCTCAGAGGAGCTCAGTACTGGGTAGAGGCCCTTGTGACAAGGTCCCTTGTACAGAAGTTTGTGAGTAGACTTGTCCTGAATGACAAGTCCAGAAGAATCAAAAAGAAGAAAACAATCATTATCTTTGCAAACTGATAAACAGAGATAAGATTGTGTGATATATCAGGGGAATGCAGCACTGAAGATAACTGAAAAGTAGAATAAGGAGTAGGTAAAAGACCCTTACCAGTATGAGTAACAGGAATGGTAGAACCATTGCCAACAAGAACCCCTTCTGTTAATGAAGCTGATTGTGGCTGTGTGATATTACTCAGATTGTTGGTGACATGGTGAGTAGCTCCACTATCAAAGAACCATGGCTGAGAAGAAGTGTAAGAGCTTTGTAGACCAACTGCAGTATCATAAGAAGGAGCAGGAGCACCAGAGGAACTAGCAAGCATAGCCTGTGGTTGATAAGTAGTAGTAAAGCCAGCAAAAGGAGCCACTTGTCCTGAGTGGGTGACAAACCCAGGTTGTTGCACACTGAATGTGGGACCAAAACCACCAGGTCTAGCTTGTTGAGGTGATGCTAGCACTTGTGATCCTGACACACCCTGAAAATTGGGCCTAATCCATGAAGTCCCAAACTGTGACTGTGATGTAGTAGGATTCACACCAAACATCTGAATCTGAGGCTGCATCATCTGTGGCATTGGAACCATTTGAACTGCAGCATTACCCATAGCATAGCCTGAAGGATTCTGCATAGGATAAACTGAGGATGCCTGTCCTCTCCATGACCCAGCAGAAGTGTCATTTCCATTTGCTCCATTCTTATAATAACAGTAATTAGTAGTATGATTGTTACGACCACAAATGGTACATGGATCCTTAAAGAATCTGGGGCCTCTGCCCCCTCTCCCTCTAGGATTGCCTCTAAACTGATTAGAGTAGTTCTGTTGTTGAGGAAAAAATTGAGGAGAAACAAACTGTTGAGGAGAATCAGTAATCACAGGTTGCTGTGTAGTAATCCCTAAGTGTGACATGGAATTAGACAGTGCAGGATCTGTTGTAGCATAGCCTTGAGTTGAACTCTTTTCAGTTGTAGCAACAAGGACCGTGGTATGATCTGAAGGCAAATCTTTGGCCATTTGCTGATCTTCACCATTCAACATGGCCACTAATTCATCAAAGACTATAGGCATCCCTCGTGTTCTAATTGCAGTCTTGAATCTGTTAAATGCAGGTGGTAAACCTCTTAAGGTATGAAAAATTAGGTCATCATCATCTATAGCACTTCCAGCCGCAGCCAACTTTTGTGCAAATTCCTTAATGGCATCAATATATTTCTCCATACTCTCAGTTTTTGTGTGTGAAAACAGTCTACATTTCAATTCTTGAACATGTGATCGAGTAAGAGAATTATCACGATTTGACAAGGAGTCCCAAACATCCTTAGCATGTCGTAACCCTAGGACATATGGTAAGGTGGATTGAGATAAGGAGGAAGTAAGACATGACAAGAGTTGTGTATCCACTACAGTCCAGATAGCGAATTCTGGATTATCTACCAAATTTCCCTCAGTATTCTTAACCTTTGAAGGTGGACACTCATTCGATCCATCAAGATAACCAAAAAATCCATTTGCATTTAACACATTCTCTACTTGTATACGCCACAAAAGATAATTCGGTCCAGAAAGCTTCACGTTTACCAGAGATTGAAAATTCGAAACCAAGAAAGTCAGTGATGCTGGAAGAGTTACCGAAATTGAAGACATTGCGATGAATTATGATCAACAGCTCAAGATCTTTAGCGGTGATGATCAAACAAACAAATGGAAACAACTGTAATCTTCAGAGAGGGATCGTGCGTGGTTTTTGTGTTTCTTGATCTGGAGACTTTCGTCTTGGTGGCTCTGATACCATGAAGAAAAGTAGAAACTGAAAACCCTAGAAATTAGAGAGAGAAAGTGAATCTGATATTTTCTTCATTTCTATTCTCGATGATTACAACTGAGTGCAGAGACACTATTTATACTGTGTCAAGTGCAACTTGACACCACCAGCAAACTCCAACTGAAATTAGTTACACAGTTACAAGAAAATACACTGAACACCCTATACTATTGCACAATTCAAACATGCCCTTGCTAGACTAATGAGTTGCACTTACACTTTAGTATGCATGTATGGTGGTTGTAGGCATATTGTCTCTGGAGTATCCAACCCATTCAATCCACTGCAGCTGGGGTGGACCAAGGGGTGAATGCGGAGGCTGGCCTCCAGTGCCGGCCCCAACGTTTTGGTTGCCCAAGCCCGATCCCTAACTTGATTGCCCACTTAATATTAAGTCATAAAAATAAAAGGACATACAAGGGGAGAGAAAAAGCAAGGTTATACTGTGTTTTTGGATTGAATTAAGTAAAAAAAAAAAAAAAATCACAATATTCAATTGTGTTATCGTACTTTAACATATCCAAGAACACATTTTTAATAGAACTATAGTGAATCCAATTAATCTCTCTCGTGAAAAAGCAGTAACGAACATCAACAACCACAACAACAACAATAACATAACCCATTAAGTCCCCAATAATTGGAGGTATGGGCGGGGGATGGATAGGAGACAGACCTAACCTTTGGCAATAAATACACAAAGTGGCTGCTCCCAGAATACCACTGAAACAGATGGATTGGAGACAAACCTAACATTTGGCAATGAATGCACAAAGTGGCTGCTCAAGAATACCATTGAAACAGTGGTCCCCCTATACCGTCGCGTTTGCTGCGGAATCATCCCTCAAATCAAAGCCAAAAGGCATCAGAGAGGGCAGACCCAAGAATCATTTTGATTTATGTGCATATTATCATGCTTCTTTCATTCAACATCCAGAGCATTGGCGTTGCACCATGAAAAAGCAGTAACGAACATAAGTTTTTATATTATGATGTGTGAGAAAAATTCAAATTTTAAAGGATACAACTATAAAAGATTAATGCAAAAGACAACTGTTAGAATTTGTCAGTTTATTTAAGAAAATAAGAAATTATCCATTACTTTAACTATGATTGATGTGAAAAAAAAACTAATACATCGTGTTAGTTTGCTCATTTTTTTTTTTTCCAATTTTCCACTACTGACAATTTTTTTTAACGAAATGCTAAACATACAGTATCACTTTTACATTACTAGTATTGCAAATTCGTAATTGTTAAATGCAAACTTTTTAGTAAAGTATTTGAGTAACGTGATTTTCGTAATAATGTGGATTGAGAAAGAAAAAAAAAAAGTCTAGAACCACACCTAAGATTCACACACATTTGCAGACACACATAAATTTGTAGAGGTTCACACACATAACACCGACAATTTGTGTGGTCCAACACATTTATAAGAGTATTTGTTTATTTGCGTACTAGATTTGTCGTGGGAAAAAAAATAGAATTAACAAAAATAGGGAAAGAAAATTAGAGAGAACCAAAAAGAGTCCAATAGATGGCCAAACCAAAAGGTGGGCACAGCTGACAAGTCTCGAACACGGAACCACGCGTGTATTATGACAGCACGCAGACCACCAAACCAGATTGCATCCCCGCACCAAATGCAGAAACGTTTTATATTTATAAATAACTTACGTTTCTTTTTCTTTGTTTTTTTCCTTTGCCCCTGCTCCGGGGGGTTGCCCAAGCCCCCAGGCTTGCGGGGCTTACCCCGGGGCCGGCCCTGCTGGCCTCCGTTCACTTATTGCACACCTTTCAATTATCTCATTAATTACCTATATTTTAGGTTTTGTACGTAAAAAATATAAACCAATTAAGATTCTTCAAAACATAGGCAGCTCTATATTGTTCCTTGGGTGTTCACTTGAACACCTCCCCCAAAAAAAAGAAAATGTTTAGAATACATGTAACTTTTTGTAGTTTTATTTAAGTTTTTTCTTTTCCAAACACCCAAGCAAAAAATATTTGAACACACCACGCATAAATACATGAATACCTAACCCAAAAAAATTGAAAAACTAGCCCCAAAAAAAACAGCCCACGTACCAATCCAATGTAAAAAACTTAATTAAAAGCCATAAGAGACTCCATAACTTCTCATAGATGGTCAATTAAATAGCCTAAACTCTTTTACTTTTGATATTATATGTAATAATTTCATCTTGAGTTTGTTTGAACATTTGCTGCTATATTGCGAACGTCCACCAATCAAGGAAATTCACAATTGAATACCTAATATTTTTAAACAAAGTATATCTACTTAATGACAAAGAATTTAAAAATAGAGAGAGAAAAAAGTATCTATTGGTATTGATGTTGTGCTCTGGCTTTTCTCTAAACAACAATCAACTCTGTATCTCCAAAAAAATAAGAGTATACGTCAAAAGAAAATCCATGTAAACCTATTCGCCAGACAATTTCCTACAATAAAAACTAATGTGTTTATGTGTTGGTTTAATTTTGCTTGGCCAAAAAAATAGAATTCCCCGAGAATATGTAATTGTGACATATATCTTACATATTTTCATATTATTTGGTCTCATTATTCAAACTAATATGTAAAAAATTGGGTATATATGACTAGTTAATAGAGATAGAGTTAAGTTAATTTTTGAATACTTTGTTCAAAATTCCTGGAGCCGCCACTGCCTCAAAATGCTGTGATATTAGTAGACGAAGACGATATTTCTTTCGTTGTCAATTTATAAATACATGGGATTTGGTGCCCGCATTATGAATTATGCGTCCATCACTAATCCACTGTGTTCTAATATTTTATTATTCCTAGTTGGACTGCTCCTTGTGCGAGCGGAAAGAAATATACGAGGAATTACAAGAAGGCAATTAATTAATTAAGATTTGCATGGTTGATTTTCAGAAGGCAATTAAGATGATCACACAATGCTTTTAAGTCATTCATTCCCGGCTCCACCGGCCAAGTGGTCTTTACCTTAACGCCCCGTTTGGCGACCGGAGATGATTTTGGGTGGATTTGTAATAAGGGTGGATTTGAAGGTGGATTTGTAATGATGGTGGATTTGGAAGATAGATTTGATAGGATAAAAGAACAAATGACCTATTTGCCCCCAATTTTTTATTTTAATAAACTAAATGAATTAATTTTATTATAATAACAATAATTACATAATAATTACAAAAATGCAACTGAGGCTTTATTTGCCACTAGTCATTTAATACAAATTTAAAAAAATGCAATTGAGGGTTTAGTTGCCACTATCATTTAAAGAGAGAGTACATTCCATATTAAAAAAATAATTCGTGAGTTTTTGGACAAAACCCACATCTCCACTTTTTATTTTGCTACACAGGATAATTACCCACTGCATTTCTCCACTTTTGACCTTCACTTTCGGACAAAGAACACATCTCCACCTTCTGTTACCCATTTTCGGACAAAACCCACACAGATCGAGCAAACCCATGAGTCCACGACGAACCCAGCAGCTCCGGCAATTATTGGTGCTTCGGCGAAAATTGCTACAGGTACCCCTCTCTCTCTCTCTCTCTCACACACACACACACACACACACACACACACAGCAAAAAAAAAACCCCAAATCACCCCCGGATTTGGAGGGGTAAAACGGGTATGAAATCCCCCCTTGTTAGCTAACGACAGGGGGGAGGCTGTCGTTGGCAAATCCGGGTGCTCCCGGATTTGTACTCTGAACAGTGTTTTTTTTTCCGCAAATCCGGGGGTCGAAAATAGCGTGCGAAACGCCGGCTTGTGGTGGGACCTGGATTACAAATCCGGGTGAGAGGCAAATCCGGGTGCAAATCCGGTCGCCAAACAACAGGGCCTAAGGGTTTGCTTTGGAAAACCCGTCAAGATTAGGGTGGGGGCAAGGGAACGGTCACCCAGCTCCACCCTCGCCTTGATACATTTATATATGATTATGAAATTACATTTTCTCTCTTCAATGCATAAAATTTTATTCTTTTTTTTATATATTTTTATCCTTATAACTAAAATACCACATCATATTGTAATTATTTTTCATTTTCCTTCTAAATTGTAGATTTTGGTTAGGTTGTAGTAATAGTTAGGAGTATTTTGTAAACTTTTTAATATTTGTGCTTACTAATATTTTTGGAGTCTAAAACATATTTTCTTAATACATAAAAAAATAAGGGCAGGGCTGGTAAACCTGTTACCCGAGAGGGGCGGGTGCGGGGATACCCATACATTACCTAGTCGGTTTTTAGGAGGGTTAGGGGTTGTCCATTAATTTTAGGGTCGGGGCCGGGGTCATCAAAACCTGCCTCAATTCGCCCCGTTGCCATCCCTAGCTGTAAGGATTAGTCCGAAGTACGCGCAAGCAGACCCGAGACACTCTGCACGACTAAAAAAAAAGTCATTAATTTCCATTTGATGGTCCTAAGAAAAAACGTCGAACTCTCTTTAATTATTAAATGATCAATTCCTCTCTAACTTCTATGTATACAATGTTGGCAAATTTTTTTTTTGAATTGACCAGCTAATACTGCAAATTTCATAGCAGTGTGAACTGGTTCTAAGACCCTTTCCCCCTTCTATCTTCACCATTACTGCAAAAAAATTTCAAGAAACTTCAACTTGGTGAAGAAATCAGGAGAGTCCATGGCTGATTTTGGGGTGCCCTGCAGCCTCAGTGATCTGGGAAAGAAAATTTCGGGAAGAAAGATAGAGGAGTTCAGAGAGAGAGCAAGGGTTAAAGAATGGAAGATTGTAGGGTAACCCAACTCAACTGAAATCCGAATATATATTTTAGGGTTTTTCGATCACTTTATTTGGGATCCAGGCCTGGTTTGGGTAAATTGAAAAAACTGGTTTTTTGGTTTTTTTGATTTTGTCCTTATTCAAATTTTTTTTTTGCATTTGTTAGTTTTCGGTCGATTTTTTTATAGTTTCTTGGCTTGCCTCGACGAGAGGAATCTAAAAAGTTATAAAATTATTAACCAAACTTAAAGTTTTGTGAATAAAGACAAAGGTGACATCCAAAAACCGATTTTTCATTAAAATTATTAGCCAAACTTGAAGGTTTCTCAGTAACCATTATTCTTTGTACCGCTAGAGAGAGAGAGAGAGACAAGCGCCAATCAATATCTTGACGTGTTTATTTTTTATTGTCTACAGCTGTTAATGAAACTTTTTAAATATTTATTATTGATGCAAAATGATTTTAACCCCTTTGTGTGAAGATTAATTTGGAGGTGTCAAAATCTATTTTTTTATTTTTTAATTTAGTTAGTGGACTTCTACTGTGCTGTAATTGTCAATCAATATCTTGACGTGATCTCGTGTTTCCATGCTTTGTTGCATTGTTTTTTTTTTGCTCAGCAAAAGGAATTTATTAATCATTGGAAACAAATTACAATGATTAAAGGGACCCAAGGCAAGAGGCATCACAACGAACTCAGACATCTCAACTAGGTTAGCACCCCCGAGCAACGACATTCATTTGCCAACCAAGGACCCAAGGGAAACTAACAAAGCCAAGTTGGAAAGATACCAACCAAAGCCACAACAGAAAGCAAATTACACAAAAAGAAAACTCCAGCCTAGGTATTTATCACAAACTGATCCTTAGTTTAAAAATGAAAACTCCCATTGGCTCTGAACTTTCCAGTTGGCATCTCCTCAAGCAACCTTCTTCGTCACCTGCACTATATACCAATATATTATATGCCCGGAATCGACCCATTATACTTGGATGTTACATCAACACGAACTCCCAGACCCTTAAAACAGACCAAGGTCTATCAGTAATCCATCAGTTTTTGTAATTTGAGACTTCTAATACTTGGTAGACACCTTTTGAAATCCTCCAGAGAGTAGTGACGTAGATCAAAACAAGCTTTTGTCCAAATAGCCACTGTATTCTTTATATTCTCAATCATCTCCACTTCATTATACACTTTATTTCTGAAAATAACTTGGTTCCTTTCTAGCCATATCAACCACAAAACTGCATAGAAGCATATATCCCAGCAACCTTTTTCAACAGACTTATACTTGAAAGAATCCCACCAACACATTAGAGTGTAGAGGTTTTGAGGGCAGACCCATTCAATATTCCACCATTGCATAATGAGGGACCAAATTTTCCAAGACACTTTACAATGTAATAGCAAGTGTACTGCAGTTTCAATCTCACTTTTGCAAAAAGGGCAAAGACCCACCAAACCTTCTTCTTGCTGGTAGATGTTCCTCTTTACCAATTCGCTACCTGTTGCCAATTTATCTTGAATTGCTTGCCAAGTGAGTATTTCAGCTTTGAAGGGGCAAAGATTTTTCCAAATAAGCATGCATTTTGGGCCAATGGGATTCATTACATTATCAGCCCATTCCCACTTACCGTAGCAGGATTTAACTGAGAAGTTCCCTGATTTATGGTCCCATCTCCACCTCAGTTTATCCTCCCCTTGATCATGAATAGCAACATCTAACAACATTTGCTGAAGGATATGAAGTTGTCCAAGTTCCCACTGAAATAGATTTCTTCTAAACTGCAGGTTCCATGTCAGAGATGAGAAATTATACACTTCACACACCTTGGCTTGTTTTTGAGTGAACAAAGAGAATAGTCTAGGAAAGACTTTCTCCAGTTTCATTTCCCCCAACCATGAATCTGACCAGAAACTAGTTGCTTGCCCAGATGCTATTTTGATGAAGAATCCATCTCTGATTATACCAGCAACTTCAGACCCTTCACTAATCAGAGAAGTTATATCACTCCAAATTTGAGAGCATTTTGTGATGTTTGATGGTCTAGTTGGTAGCCAATTAGATTCATCATTCCCATATTTTGCTCTGATTGTTTTGGCCCAAAGAGAATCCTTCTCTGTCCCAAATCTCCACCACCATTTACTTAACAAGGACAAATTTTGAATTTGCATCCTCTTAATACCCAAACCACCAAGCTTCTTACTAACTGTCATCTTATCCCAACCCACCAGATGTAACCTCCTTTTTTCCGCTGAGTCTCCCCATAAGAATTGTCTTTGAATTTTTTCCAATCTCTTAGCCACAGTTTTTGGCATTTTTAACATAGACATATAGAACTGAGGTAAGCTACCTAAAGTAGAATTTACTAATGTCAGTCTTCCACCAAAGTTGATATACTTTCTTTTCCAAAGAGCCAACTTCTTTTCATACCTCTCAATCACAGGATTCCACATAGCAATTCTCCTAGGATTAGCACCAAGAGGGAGGCCTAAGTATTTCAGGGGTAATGTCACCACTTTACACTCCAACATGTCCGCAAAATTCAATAGGATATCCTCAGGGACCCCAATGCCACACAGTTGACTCTTAGAGAAATTGATTTTAAGGCCAGACAGTAATTCAAAGGTACCCAGAATACCTTTGATGTTAAGAATATCCTGCATATCACATTTGCAAAAAATAATCGTGTCATCTGCAAATTGCAGATGAGATAAAGCAGGGCCATCAATGCCAATTGAAACTCCAGAGATGATGCCCTCGTTTCTAGCTCTTTCAAAAAGAATATTTAAACCTTCAGCTACAACATTGAAAAGGAGGGGGGATATAGGGTCACCTTGTCTCAAACCCTTTTCCATTTGAACTTGGACAGAAGGGGAGCCATTAATCAAGATAGATAGAGGATAAACCCCTGATATTCCATGATATTATTTTCATCCTTACTTGGAATCCCCCACTTCTACTTTAAAGCATTGATGCTGGTAAAATACGTTTGTTCTGAACTTCCCCTTCCTTTTGTGCCATTCTCTTTATCACCATCTCATCGCTTTCATGGTGAACTACTCCCAGTCTTTTGCTGATGTTAACAGCATCTTCAAATCCTTTGATAATTATTCTATTCCTTCTCATAATATCCTCGGTGTTGATAGAGTCCGAGTGTTCACTGTTTGATACATAATCTTCTTCCAATTGACATGCCTCATCATTAATATCCAGAATATCTCTAATATTCTTCCTTATTTTTGCCCTTTTTGCTCTTGCTGTGAGGCATTTAGGATCTCCCAAATTAGGTTCAGACCCAAGGTTACTCGAGCCCATCACTTTTTGATGTACATTTAATGTAACTGCCTCCTGTTCTCCAAAAGTTGGAGAATTTATTAAGGGATTAGGTGTCTCACCCACCATAGACTCTTCATCTTCCTCTATAATTGTTTCTAAGCCACTGTCAGCCTCTTTTGAATTTAGTTTCCTCCTAGGCATCGTCCCATTAAATCCTCCATTTGCTTGCTTTATACCAACTATATCATTAATTGTGTCTAAGGAATTAGCAACATGACTCACCACCATAGCATTCTTTGATTGGATCAGCGTATCCACCTTTGAATTTTTCGAAAGGGCCTCATTATTGTCCTCATTGCTAACTCCCTTAATCAAATCAGCTTCTATCACCAGGTTTGAGTCCAAATTCTTTTTGCCAATAACCTCATCTGCCTTCGAGCCAATGTTAATCTGAGCTTCCACTACTGGATTCATTTGGGACTTCATAACTTGCACATCCGGATTTGAATTAAACTTAACCCTTTGGCTATTGTCCCTATTTCCAGTTTCTTCTTGATTCATGAGGACTGTAGAATTTTGATGACCTCCAATATCTAGGAGATGGGATTTAACCCACTCACGGACTGATTTCTCATTGAAAAAATCATCGCATACTTCTTCCCAGACTTTCACTCTATAATTCTTCCCCCTGACTACAATGTTAATCCACTCATCTATTTTTTTGACTATTATCTGTAGATATAAGTATCCTTCCAACATCAAACGTTTCTTCCTTCAGTGTTTCAACATCAAGAGTAATAAAATTACCCCAGATCTCCCCAATTTTCTTGAAAGTTTGATAGTACCAAGTATTAAGTGGCATACCTCTACATTTGAGCCACACCAGTCTTGATGTTCCAGCTGCTTCTCCATTCCATGGCTTAAAACTCTTGAACCAACTCTTAATTGCACTGTCGTGAAGGGCCAAATTTCTATCCTCCCATGTGTCTCACCTGCACTTCTTTAAAATTACTCAGTATGAAGGCTCTGAATCACTTCTGTAGTTGATATCTCCTTTAGTTTGGCAACAACACTTCTAGTTAACCATTCGGATGCAACCGGTTGGACATATAAAGTAGCATTCCTCTCCACCTGCTTGACAAAACCTCCACTAAAATCATCTCTGCATTCAACCATGCTATTCCAAATGGCACCAGGTTGTATATCCAATTTGGGGGTTTCATAACTATGATCGAATCTAGCCCTTTCCACAATTAGGTTTCTCCGCCCAATCCAAAAGCCATTGGCTTTAGCAATAGCAACATCCACCTCTCTACTATTTTTAAACATAATGAATCCAAATCGATTACCAGTACGTCTACTTCTTTTGTTTGGAATGTGATAATCTCCAACATTGCCGAAGTTACTGAAAAACTTTTTGAACCAAAGAGCTCCTACACTATTAGGAAGATTATCCACATACACAGTGAGAGTACTTCCCTGGGTGTGTCTCGAAGTAGAAGAGCTGGCCTCTCCTCTGAATGAGCGTGGCTTGAAGTTCTGAAACTTTTGAAAATTCATCCTGATACTCTCACCCACCAAACACCAGGATTCTAGGTTACCCGAGATGCAACTTCAAGAACATGAGCAGTTGCGATTTGCCCAGATACTGAGTAATCCCAGTTAACCTCACTCCAATCTCTCGATGATAAAATGGCAGTGAAATGCCCAGATCTAATCACCTTACACAAGAACTCATACCAGTCGGGAAAGTGAGACCAGACGATGTGATGCCCAGATATCTCTCTCCCAAATCTTTATCCACAGGCTTTTACCATTTCTAGCGGTGGAGGTCAAATCTAAGATCCTGATACCCTCGATCACCTAACGGTCTGGCTCCGGAGGGAAACCGACGTTGCAACTCTCTCTCTCTCTCAACACTACACAACTTTAGCGAGAATGCAATTTCCACATCAATTTTGCTTTGTTGCTTTGTTGGTGTACCCGATTAAACCTACGATCATTTTATGCTAAAATTAATTCTCTTTCGAAGAAAATTGATTAGTAGTATTTAAAATAAATCATTAAGTATGAAGGGAAAAAAGTGTATTACCAAGTTTTATGTGTGTTAATTATTTTTAAAAATTCACAATTGCTACGCCCGATTCCCGCTATGTATCGTTTGATTCCTCCAATACCATTACACTGTAACCGTTATCACTATGTATTCCGTTACCGCTATTTAAAACTATGGTTCCTTGCCAAACTTTTGTAAATTATTAATTCTTCTCAAGGAAAGGAACTACAAAAGTGACATTATGATCCAAACTTAAATTTTTTTAAATAAAAACAAATATTTAGTATTGACGCCACTATGGGAAGCATTATTCAATTTGTTTGGAGCATGGCCATATGCAACTCCAAGTATATGTGATTGATAACTAGCTAGATACCCCAGGACTCGATCGGGATTTTGTGTTGTTATTCTAGGGGACAAATACGTGATGTATTAGAGCAGATCCACAAGTTAATAGAAACGTCCTCTAAGTATGCGGTGAGATTGAGTTCCAGAATTTATCGAGATGCACGTAAGGCTGGCCGGGTTAATTACCAGATAACAAATACTATTACACTATACTTAACATTATCCGATGTGTCACTGAAGCAACGGAGAAATTAAGGGGTGTTTTGGATAAATAATTTAGGCAAATTATTCTTTTATCCTCATTTAAATTTTTTTCACATTTGTTAGTTTGCATCAGTTTTTAATGAATTATTACATCATCTGGGTGCGAGAAATCTAAAAATAAAAAAGTTAATTTTTTTAAGATTTTGATTTTGATTTTTTTTTACTTTTTACATTCCTCTTATTGGAGACCAATAATCTACAAAAATCGACATGGAAATAACAAATGAAAAAAAAAAGTGAATAAAGACCAAAAAAAAAAAAAAACTGGCTCAATTATTTAATCAATACACCCTTAATTCAACAATGTTTTACGTTATCTACAAATGTTTATTGCCAATGCATTACTCACAAAACACGTGGGTACATTTGAAATTTAAAATGTCCATTAAGATATAGGTATTGAAGATATACCTTAAATTCAAGATGTTCAAAGAAAGGTACGGAATTCGGCGTGAAAAGATGTTCGCAGCATCCTTGGTCCGGACCATGGACACCATGGTCCGGACCACGGGTAATTAAGGTTCTGGAAGGTTGCAGCTTCCGTGGTCCGAACCACGAGTACCATGGTCCGGACCACGGACGTTGAATGTGCACGACTGCACATTTTTAGAGGGTTTTTTACCTAATTTTTTGGTACTTTCTTATAAATAGGAGCCTTGTGGTCTCCTAGGGCTTGGCTTTTGATCTGGCCTGGTAAGTGCTAAGGTTTTCAAATAGAAAGCTAAAAGGCCAACAAGGTTAACTTGTCATTAGAAAATAGAAGTTGGAAATGCCGCTGTTGTTGGTGGAGTATAAAAATTGGCTTAGGAAATAGCCTTAATTAGAAGCTAAGAGGCTTAGTGAGTAGTGAGTTTCCTGCAAACGGGATCTGCTTTTAGCAAGCAAAAAACTCAACCTGAACAGATAGTGATGATTTTTTTTTTTTTTTTTAGAAGAGATAGTCAAAAAACTCAACCTGAACAGATAGTGATGATTTTTTTTTTTTTTTTTAGAAGAGATAGTGATGACTGATGGTTGCTTGCATGGGCGACCTGACATTTTTGTTTTTTGTAACTATGTCGTTTCTTAGTAAAAAACCCAAAAATGATATGGGAAAAGAAATTAAAAGATTGGATATTGAAACTTCTATGAAACATATTACATTTGAATATACTAACCATTTTTTAAATTGTTGTTGGAGAATTTCATATTAATTCCACAGAAAATCAAATCAAGATAAGCCGATTCCTATAAAACTCTCACATTGTTATGATCCAAACTCATAGAGTGCTATTAAAAGGTATGTGCTATTGAACCACTATTGATGTACGACAAGATTGGGAAGTGTTTTTATTTATATTTGTATTGTTTTAGGATAAGATTTTGATATAAATAAAAATAAAGAAACTTCTCAATCTTGTTCTACATCAATTATTTACTAGTATAAACAAGTATTTGGACGTAGGCAACAATAAGTTATTCGGTCAATTTAATACAATCACTGTCTACATTAACATTTGTATGAGCCACATTTTAAATCACATGGGTCAGAAATATTGTGTAAAACTAGGGGTGGTGTTCCACTAACAAAAAACATTTTTTTCCAAAAACCAAGACAAGTTATTCTCTCACAATAAATTACACAAAAAAACTATAAAAAAAACCAGTTTATTCAAAAAATACTGAAAACGTTGTTGGGCCATGTGAATCATGTGATGAAATGAGAATGCATTATTCACACTCAAGAGTGGAGATATTGTAAAGAACCATTAGTGCTAAATAAACTAATCCACTTGAGGGATTTCACACAAGTCACACTTAAAAAATACACAATACTACTAAAAAAAATGTGGGCTTTCTCACTAATAATAGACCTCGATCATATATATACCCCACCTATTCAACTTGTATCTAACCCCTCGACATCAAACCAACCTAATCTACCTAAAAAATTTATGCACTACTGATTTTTTATAATGTGTGACAAGCTCTTTTTTGTCACGGAATTAAGGTAGTTCGATCAAGTTAGAGAATCAAATTAAATCACATGGTTGTTCTCTGATTTCTCTAAGTTGATACTATTTTTTTTCCGATGTCATTCAGGGTTTTTGATCCTCTCGTATTTGGAGAATACCCTCCGGAAATGAGGCACTATTACGAAAATGAATTGCCCAGATTTTCTGCGGAGGAAAGCAATTACGTAAAAGGCAGCATCGACTTCATTGGTATTAACCATTACACAACTTATTATGCCCAGGACTGCATCCATTCCGGTTGCAATTTTCAAGGGGGTGGCCATATGGTTGGATTTTCCTATATTACTGGAGAACGCAATGGTGTTCCAATCGGAGACCTGGTATAGAGAATTTCGGTATACAAGTTCTCTTAGTGCGTGTTTGGGAAAAAAAATTTAAGAGTAGGTTTTGAAATTTGAACTTTTAAAAAGTAGTTATTTGTATTTGTTAACAAAAGATTTTGGGTTTTAGGAGTATGAATTTTTCAGAGCTGACAAACTGTTAAAATTATGATTTTCCACATCTGTTGCTTATGTGCCTTTAACACTATAAGTTATCTCATTTGCAAATTATGATGCCAACTAATCAATTTCTAGAGTTAATTAAATAATCATCCATTTGACAGGAAGGGATGGAGGGTATGTACGTAGTCCCCAGGGGCATGGAGAAGATTATCGACTATCTTAAGAAAAGATACCATAACAAACCAATGTTTGTGCTTGAAAATGGTAAGTTGATTTTTGTAATACTATAGAAAAAATAAAAAAATATTTGGAATTTGTCTAAATCTTATTTAATTTGCTGATTTTGTTCAATGTTTGGAACCTAATAAAACTTTCTCAATTTGATTCCAGGGTATGCTCATCAAATAACACAAGATATGCAAGTGCAAGACTCACTAGTTGACGTCGAGAGAGTCGAATATCACAAGGCATACCTTGCTTTCTTGGCCAGAGCAATCAGGTGATCTTACAGTAAAAGATATCGAATACGTATTATTTTTCCATAATCACTCAGAAATAAATGCAAAACCGTAAAACTAGATGAACAGATTGATCGAAGATCTAGCCCTTACGTGTTTGGCCAAATATTATTTTCTTTTTCGATATGGTAAAATAAATTTCCTTGGGGATTGGTGCTTTTGGTGATAGGAATGGAGCTGATGTTCGTGGCTACTTCATATGGACATTGATGGATAATTTCGAATGGCTTCAAGGTTACAATGTTGGATTTGGACTTTACTATGTTGATCGGAAAACGCTAAAACGGATACCAAAACTTTCAGCAAAGTGGTACACGAATTTTCTTACCAACAGTAGCCTCGACGATGAGCATGTGATGAGCAGGGGGAGTTCATTTAGAAGCAGAAAGGTCAGACTTTCAGGACTAAATCCCAAACAAGCAGACATGTAGTTAGGTTTCAAGAATCTCTATCATTGCTTTGTGAAATATGCTCATGTCTACATACTACAGTTGCTTACTTGCTTTGATCAACGTTAGTACTAGTAAATTTTATTTGAGTATTCACTTGGTTTCTTGGTTTTATAAAATCGAGTGGCAACTCTCAAACAAGCAAAGTGCGCTGCAATGATCACCATCAATAAAAGACATGCCGCAATGGGTGTCTAGAAGCTTCGCTAAACAAATCATTTGGCCACCATGTGTGCCCGCCCACGAGAGAATCCTCCTTCGCAGGCAGGTACAAAGGTGGGAATTTATGACACGATATGACAACACGATACGAAGTTAGCGGGTTAGTGCATGTTGAGTATTTCTGACACGAAACACGTATATGACACGACCCGAAAAGACGATTAGTAAACAGGTTGGGTTCAGGTTGAACCCGCATAATCCGAAAATGACACGAATTAACCTGTTCGTCTAATCGTGTCGACACAGTAACCTGAACCTGACCCAAAAATGACACGAATTAATTTATATGTTTTCATGCTCTGAAGTAGTGCATGAAAGTTTTCAACTTTCAATCCTGTTGCATCTAAAGTTTATCCTTTGATATCAAGTTATTCTCTCCATGTTCTCAAATTTGCACGGTTTTGTTATGGTGACTAAGGTTCTAAGCCTACACATCATTTTGACTGGCTATAATTACATATCATTTTGGTTGGCTATGATTACTCTCTTTGATATCTAGTCCCTTTAATCTACTGTGGATTAATAATAAAAAAATTCACCGTGCAAAAAAAAAAAAAAAGAAAGTTAATCGTGTCAACCCGAACACGACACGATTATTAGCAGGTCGGGTTAGGGTTGATGTTTTTCGATACAATTAATTAAGCAGGTCATTTTGACACGAACCTGATTTGACACGAACACGGCTCGACACGACATGACACGACGCCCACCCCTAGGCGGGTATCCTCATTTTCTAATTCCTCTTGGTTCAATATTTGTATTTTGGAGGTTTAGCCAATATGAACCAGAGTTCATTTTTTTTATTTCCTTTTATTTAGTAAAAGGTAATGTTAGAATCAACGAAAAGGAAAAAAAATGGAAAAACTTTAGTGAACTAGAAAACTATGGATTCACAGTGTACGCATGCAGGGCCAAAATAGGCGTCCGTCAACAAAATTTTATGGTAATTAAGCGACACCCAATCAACAAGTTTTTGAATTGACATTAGATTCAAAGAGGACTTATTTCTAACTCCATATATGCTGAATCATTGAATTTTTATTACAAACCAGAAGTAAAATAAAGGGAAAAAAATTAAAATTAACTATGCACTTTCTTATTAGATGGTTACAACTTTTGTTAGTCCTGGCTACCATCTGCACTTGTTTTTAACAAACAAACTTTCAAATAATTATATCTAAAAGGAAAATAAAGACAAGAAAATATTACAACTTTATTAGTGCTGGAAATAAATATGGATCAGTTAACGTAGTTAATTGAGTCTTCATTATTTCCGGGGCCTGTTATTAATTAATATTCTGGGAAACTGATTCCAGAATAAATTTGCCGCCGGAGTTGCTTTTCCTCCAACTCCTTCAAGCTATCTACCACAATTTCAGCTGCATTTGTTACCACATCAGACCAGTTCCTGCGAAACATAAAGTACAAAATAATAAGAGATTTAATATATGTATATATACTAAATAGAATTGTAGGAGTGTTTTTCGTGAAAAAGCCCCTTAATTACTGCGAGAAGTGGCCTAATCTAAAACTTCTAAATACCTTACATTTTAACTACTTTACCCAATTTATTTCACCAAAATATAACCAGATTTTCTTTTTAAAAAATGATAGGTACACACCCTCTCAATCACTCCCCACCACACCCTCTCTCACATGTGTGGTGGGGCTCACCCGGTGGGTCCCGGTGGACTCCACCACACATGTGAGAGAGGATGTGGTGGGGAGTGGTTGAAAGGGTGTGTACCTATCATTGTTCTTTCTTTTTTTTGGTACATAACCAAAAAAAAAGGACTACATTTTGATGGTTTTCATGCTAGGCAGTGGTGGTTGCTGCTGGTTGTGGGGTTTCGGCATGAAATCCGTTTTTTGGGTGTGGTGGTGGTGGTCTGACGATGGTCTTAGGTTTTCAGCATGAAATTTGTGCCTTTAGCGTCACGGTGGTGGTTGAAGGGCGGCGTAGTGGCGGATAGGTCTCCTGCGTAAAGAGGAGAGAGGATTTGGGGGTACTACGAAAGGAGGGAAGAAAGGAATAAAAATGTTTTTTAAATTCATTTGAAGCAAATTTTAAGTAAAAAAAATGGGTTTGTAATTGGAGCGGTTGATACCAAATTAAGCTTTTACTATAATTTGAGTAAGGACTAGAGATGCTTTGAATACACTTGCGGTTTAACTATTTTAAAATTAATTTGTCCATAAAATAAGATAACTTAGAATTTGAACAAAATCCTATTTGCTAGAATGTTTTTACCTATCTATCCCTAATATAATCGGTAAGAAAATATGCTCTTATTTTATTTTATTTCTTTTGTCTGTTTCTTTCAATGGTCATGCATAGCAGGGGTTAATAATAGTTATGTACTTCCTCCGTCCCTTTTTAAGTGTGTGGTTTTGTAATTTCAACTTATTAGAGAGACATCATAACTGTTTTTTTGAAAAGCAAAAGAGGATTTCATTAATCTTTGAAGAGGACTTACAAAGATTAAAGGGAACCGAGGAGAAGGCATCACAGCAAAACTTTTCACATCAACTAATTTTCCAATTATTACCTCCACTTTTCAAAATTATCTTCAACTTTTTATCCGCTAACTTTTCAAAGGACAAAATAATAATTATACAAACTTTTACCAAAAAGTTAATTTCAAATAAACATTTATTAAGAGACGATCCAAAATGGAATATTCTTATTTGGGGACGGATGGAGTAATATATTTAAGAAGATTGAACCAGACAATCCAATCATTACATGTTTTGGTATCACAACTTAATTGTACCATATATATGCTTCTCAGCACTAATTATTTCCAATGACATCATATAAAATCATCATTTCATTGTTTTTTTTTTTTTTTTTTTCTAACATCATTATTTAGTAAAGCAATTAAAAAGGTAAGAAGGTCTCATCTCACCCTTTGTGGGAGTCGAACGCGAGACCTACGGTGTACTTAGCCTCCTCAAGAGCCAAGCTGAACCTCTGAATTTCCTTTTTTGGAACGCTACTGCTGTCCACAACTCGAAGTTCAGACGGCTTCACATCACAAAATATCGGTATAATCTTTTTTTTGGTCTCCATGAAGAGAGCCAATTCATGAAGGCAAAAGTAGGACTCACAATAATGTGGCGAAAAAACCGCCACTCCAATCTTACTCTCCTTAATCGCAGCATGAATGTGATCGAACAACTTGTCACCTGGCTTCATGTTCTTGCTGTCCAAAAAAGAACGGACGTTGAGCCGAGCCAAGTGGTAGTGGAGCAACGAAGCCACCGTTCGCTTCGTGTCAATGCCTCTATGGTTTATAAACACATCACATGGTCGAGAAACTCTCTTAGCTAGTGTTGGCATTCGATGCCGTTGGCTATGAATTTGGCGACCTAGTTGGCTCAATAATGGCGATTTATGCATGTCTTGTTTTCGTAAACAGGAAAGAAATGCTATATTGTTTGATCAGAAATGTCAAATTTATCTACTAAAGGGCAACAAATACAACGAGAGAAATTGAACAAAGGGATCTTTCTGCAGTGAAGGTATAGTGAGTTTGTTATAGGCATGGTGGTTAAATATATAGGGGATTGAGTTTGTTGTGTGAATTGAGAATCCTCGTGTCGTTTGACAAAAGACAGGAAAATAACCAAAGATCTTTGAAGTCTTGACCGTCCACCTATTATTCTATACCACCAATACCTTTCTGGAAATTCTCTTGACCCCTTACAAACGGTATTTGATTCAACATTTGCCCTTCAACTTTTTTGAGACGTTACTTTGTTTTAGAAAAACAAGGGTACATAAAAAGGGTACTTCGATGGTCGAGAAACTCTGTTAGCAAATGTTGGCATTCGGCGCCGTTGGCAATGAATTTAGCGATGTAGCTGGTTCAATACTGGAGATCTATACATGTCTTCTTCTTTCTTTCTTTTTTCGCTTTTTTGTAAATGGGAAAGAAATGCTATATTGGTTGATAAGAAATGTAATCAGATCAACAAATATAACGAGAGAAATTGAGAGCTTGTGATATGGTGATGATTGGGTTTGCGGATCAACAAATGCAACGAGCGAAATTGAACAAGGGATCTTTTTGTAGCGAAGGTTTGTTGGTGATGATTGTGTGTGTTATAGGTGGTGATTATATATATATATAGGAACTTGGTTATGGTGTACATTGTGAATTGAAGTTGTTTTCATGTTTTCTAGTTTTCTAGTAATGCAATATTTTATATATATTGCTGATTGTTTGCGAGGATACATTATTTTGCGGGCACCTACAAAATGATGAATGGATCAAATTACTGCAATGAGAGCATGGTGGGACCCACAGTGGGTGGCGCAAACCCCATAATTTGCGCCACATCTGTAAAGAAGATGATCTCATTTCTTTACCTTCATACTGATCATGATGAACTCTTTCCGGTTTCCCATTATTATTACGTACGTAGCAAACATAAAAAAGATGGCTTTTGCAATTTCATTTTGACTCTTAATAGATCGACTTGCTTAAGGCGACTTCCTGGAAAAAACGGTCCTGTATCCCACGACTCTCACCTCCCAAGGGACTCCGTAGCTTGAGTTTAGGCCTCGTCTCGTGTTAAAAAAAAATTAATCTGAATAGCAAGATGTGAACCACAACTCAGTATACAATTAAATTGCTTGACATCGTTAACTATATAAACAAATCTTGTTTTTATTGAGGAATATAACAGCAAATCATATTTTAAAATACACAGGAATATAACAGCAAATCATATTTTAAAATACACAGGAATATAACAGCAAATCATATGTTTTCAAGTTCACGACGAAACCAGGACCAAGGGCACAAGAGCAATCCTGGGCTCTAAGTCCCAGTGGGGCCCCTGAGTCCCCTTAAAGCATCACCATTTGACTATAAAAAAATATTTGTTATGGATGTGTTATATGACAAAAAGTGTTAACGCTAAGACCCATAAAATGTGCTGTATATATATATATTTTTGGCAAACAATGAAAAAAACAATAAGTTTGATATTTTAAGGTGTTTGTCTTGGTAAAAGTAAAAAAAAAAAGTAAGAGTGTTAAAATTGGACCTTCTCTCTCATCAATTAGTACAACACTGCAAAACGCTATACCACCTTTAGTTGAGTGGAATACAAGTACTTCAGTAGTTACATCAAAGTCCAATACAAAAAAATTATATATATATATATATATATATATATATAGGGTAAGCTTCTCCTTCGGACTCCGGACTTCCGGACCTCCATGATCCGAGCATTTTTTTGACGATCCGATCCGTCCAATGTGTTCAGAAGGTGTTTTCAAGGGTCCGCGCGAAAAATCTTCAAAAAAAAATACCGGGAAGGGCTTGATCCAAGCAGTTTTCGCAAAAAAATTATATTTACAGTTTTTGCGAATACTACTTGAAGATTTCTAGCGTGGACCCTTGAAAACACCTTCTGAACACATTGGACGGCTCGGATTTTCCAAAAATAATTTGCAACACAAAAAAATCACTTTTTTCTTATTCTCGGGAGGGTTTGGACTAGAAAATTTCCGTATATATATATATATATATTTTATTTTATTTTTTTCTTTTTTTAAAATTATATATAATAAAAATCTCACGGTCCGGATCGGTTAATCCACGGTTTCAAAAACAAAATCTGTGTCCGGACCGCGAGTCGTGGTTTTTTATTTTTTAAATCCATGTCCGGACCATTAATCCACGGTTAAAATCCAAAACGTGCAGATCGGCCCGGTCCGGACCGGATTCACGATTCACCGGTTTTTTTAAGTAGCCCTACCTTTAGCTACACAAAAGTGCATTTCAATAGTCAAGTGGATCTCGTGTTTGTCAATCAATATCTTGACGCGGTCTCGTGTTTCCATGCTTTGTTGCTTTGTTGGTGTACCCGATTTAACGATAAAAGAAAACCTACGATCATTTTATGCTAAAATTACTTCTCTTTCGAAGAAAATTGATTAGTAGTATTTAAAATAAATCATTAAGTATGAAGGGAAAAAAGTGTATTACCAAGTTTTATGTGTGTTAATTATTTTTAAAAATTCACAATTACTATGCCCGATTCCCGCTATGTATCGTTTGATACCTCCAATACCGTTACACTGTAACCGTTATCACTATGTGTTCCGTTACCGCTATTTAAAACTATGGTTCCTTGCCAAACTTTTGTAAATTATTAATTCTTCTCAAGGAAAGGAACTAGAAAAGTGACATTATGATCCAAACTTAAATTTTTTTAAATAAAAATAAATATTTAGTATTGACGCCACTATGGGAAGCATTATTCAATTTGTTTGGAGCATGGCCATATGCAACTCCAAGTATATGTGATTGATAGCTAGATACCCCAGGACTCGATCGGGATTTTGTGTTGTTATTCTAGGGGACAAATACGTGATGTATTAGAGCAGATCCACAAGTTAATAGAAACGTCCTGTAAGTATGCAGTGAGATTGAGTTCCAGAATTTATCGAGATGCACGTAAGGTGGGCCGGGTTATTAGATAACAAATACTATTACACTATACTTTACATTATCCGATGTGTCACTGAAGCAACGGAGAAATTAAGGGGTGTTTTGGATAAATAATTTAGGCAAATTATTCTTTTATCCTCATTTAAATTTTTTTCACATTTGTTAGTTTGCGTCAGTTTTTTATGAATTATTACATCATCTGGGTGAGAGAAATCTAAAAATAAAAAAGTTAATTTTTTTAAGATTTTGATTTTTTTTTTTTTACTTTTTACATTCCTCTTATTGGAGACCAATAATCTACAAAAATTGACACGAAAATAACAAATGAAAAAAAAAGTGAATAAAGACAAAAAAAAAAAAAAAACTAGCTCAATTATTTAATCATTACACCCTTAATTCAACAATGTTTTACGTTATCTACAAATGTTTATTGCCAATGCATTACTCACAAAACACGTGGGTACATTTGTAATTTAAAATGTCCATTAAGATATAGGTATTGAAGATATACCGTAAATTCAAGACGTTCAAAGAAAGGTACGGAATTCAGCATGAAAAGATGTTCGCAGCATCCTTGGTCCGGACCATGGTGTCCATGGTCCGGACCACGGGTAATTGAGGTTCTGGAAGGTTGCAGCTTCCGTGGTCCGAACCACGAGTACCATGGTCCGGACCACGGGTGCTGAATGTGGGCGACTGCGCATTTTTAGAGGGTTTTTTACCTAATTTTTTGGTACTTTCTTATAAATAGGAGCCTTGTGGTCTCCTAGGGTTTTGTTTTGAGTTAAGATTTGAGATATCTAGGGTTTATAGTTGTCTCTTTCGTGCGTGTAAGAAGTTCGATGCTCTGTCTCTTTCAAAAGATTTGTTCTTAGCTATCGTGTCAATGCTTCAAGTGAAAGTTGCGGGTGTAGATGGCTCTGTGTATTTCTCCCTGTTCTTAGTGAATTCTCTTACTTTTTCCCCGTGGACATACCTCTAGAGCTTTGTACTTGGGGGGAACCACGTAAATCTTTGTGTCTTGTTTTCTTGTCGGTGTGTTTATATTCTGAATTTTGAGTTTCAGCACAACAATATGTCATACTGATTTTTGTATTCAAGCGGGAAGGAGCTTCGCCTGTTCAATTGTTCTATTGCTCTACGGAGCTAGGATTTGGTTATGAGTGTTGGACTTTTCGATGGAAATCCACTAATAATTGTTGTATTTTATTCGTGAAAATTTAAAGTAAAAGTGTACCATAAAATCAAGTTTTAGCATGAGCTTTATTTTTTTGTTACAAATATCAAAAAGACTTGATTCAACTATCCAGTGATCGTTAGATGAAAATCATAGAGAATTTATTTATATGATCGAAACCATTTATTTTTCAATTACTATATTTTCATTATATATATATATAGGGTAACTATCTAATCCGGGAATCCCGGATCCAGGACTCCACCTTCCCGATATTTTTTGAAAATAAATATACAGTTTTTGCGAAAAACTGCTTGGATCAAGGCCTTCCCGATATTTTTTTTTTTTGAAGATTTCTCGCGTGGACTCTTGAAAACACCTTTTGAACACATTGGACGGCTCGGATTTCCCAAAAACAATTTTTAAAAGCATCAAAACACCGAAAAACCTCCCATCCGGGATCCTTGATTGGATCGGTGGCGTATATATATACATCAATGTTCCAATCCACTACTCTTACCATCCACACCATCCACACTTTTCATTTTCCGATCAAATTTTGATGATCGGGACCGTCCAATGTGTTTAAAACGTGTTTTTAAGGGTCCCCACGAGAAATAATAAATAAAAAAAACCCGGGAAGGGCTTTATCCGAGCAGTTTTCGATGAAACTGTTTCAATTTGAATTCTATAGCTGTACCATTTCATGAAAAAAAATACTCCGTAGCATGGAAGTTGGAAAGTGGCTTGTCTCAAGGTTTATTTTATTTGCACAAATGCTTGACTGTTGGAATTTTTGATACCCCAGAATTTCTATTTCTTATGACCCATGGCTGTTGGTCTCGGGGCCGGAAACGAAACGACATTTGACGTCTGGACTGGACTGGAAATTAGGCCCATAAATTTAACGGAAATTTCCAGGCCGGTCCCTAATTTTGCCTTTGATACCTCACCGGGTCCTGGGCGCTATTTGAGTCCCTGGCGGGTCCTGGGCAAATGTTATTGACAATTAACGGTATTTTAAGTTGGTGCAAATTGACACTTAACAGTGCATTTGAACAATTAACACTTTTTTGTTTCAACAGTTAACACTGCACTTTCAGAATACTGTTAATTGTTGAAATGCACTGTTAACTGTCAATTTGAACCAACTTATATATTGTTAATTGTCAATTTCTGACTGTTAATTGTCAATTTATGATTGTTAATTGTCAATTTCACCCCCTTAAATACTGTTAATTGTGGATTTCGACAACAATTAACAGTGCTAATTCTGATAGTGCAGTGTTAATTGTTGAAACAAAAAGTGTTAATTGTTGAAATGCACTGTTAAGTGTCAATTTGCACAAACTTAAAAACTGTTAATTGTCAATTTCTGACTGTTAACTGCCAAGTTCTGATTGTTTTTTTGCCAGGTAGTGCACCCTTCTTCTTCACCGACTTGGTCATTATTTGGTAAATTTCTTCTTCACCGACTAAAATCTCTGTAATATTTGGAAAGAAATCCACCGGATAAAAACCAAATAATGACGGTTAATTGAATCAGAACAACCAAGACATACATACAAAGGAATTCGTGGTGGCGGTCGCCGGAGGCGAGGAGGTTTCAATCTCTCCACTCTCTCTCTCTCTCTCTCTCTCTGAAATGCGTTCAACGTTGTTGTGGTTGGCCGGTGGTTGTGGTTGGCCGGTGGATATTTTCTGGATTAGGAGGACCTAACGAGAAGTCGGGTTTCCGGGAGTAAGTTTTCCAGGACTTGCTGGGGTGTGAGCCCAGCTCACAGGACCGGCCCACAAATCTCCCTAAATTTAAGGCTCAGCCTTTTCTGTTCATCTCTTGACAACCGAAAATCAAAGTTGCTTTTAGAACTCAAATCCTAGAAAAAGAATCAGGTAAAATTTCAAAGATACATTATCTTAGGAATGCATGCTATAAGCTAGGTTTAGGAATTCTTCTATTACCTTATACTACACAAATAACACTGTAAGCCTCTTCCAGCTAACTATTCGAGTTAAAGTTGACTTCTTTTGTAAGTATACAAGCAGTTGCTGCTCGATCAAGTGCGGAAGCCGAGTTTTATTTAAGAAAAGAGAGGTTTTTGATTTGCTTCTGTTGATGCTTTGGCCCGCACCAGCTAGTTGAACCGCTCGCTTTCTTGTAATGCCTTTTCCCTATCGTTCACACTCTATCTGAACGGCTCCACTTCGATCTCTTCTCATATCTTGTAGTCTTAGCTAGGATTTAGCCGACTATATATTAGTAGTCTTTTGAATATAAAGCCATTTGGTTTTTATATAAAACCATTTGGTTTTCGTTTATTTTCGTCTACAAGTCCAAGAGCAAACGTTGTGATTAGAATCAACAAAAAGAATAGAATTAAAACCAAATGAATCGAAAAACTTACTGGGCAATTGATAATATTTTTGTTTCCTGTTTTTTGGCGTCAATAATTTGTTAGTTTGGCGTCAATTTATTTTTTATGAGTTATTGCTTTGTATGATGAGAGAAATCTAAAATATTAGTAAATTTTTTTAAGAATTTGGTAATAATTTTAACTTTATAGATTCATCTCGTTGAGACGACCAATAATCGACAAAAAAATCAAAGCGAAACAAACAAATGCAAAAAAAAAAACTTGAAAAAGGTCCAAAAAAAAAAAAAAAAGTAATCTGACTCGATTATTTAGCCAACACATCCCTAATTTAGCAATGTTTTACTTCCATAAAAAAATGGTTATTGCCAATGCATTACTCACAAATAGGGGTGCACACGGTCCGGATTTGACCGGTTTTCTAGAAATCCAGTAACCGGACCATTGTGACCGGTTCTAGAAAATGAAGAACCAAAACCTAACCAATGTACATGTAGAACCTATCCAGATTCAAACCGCAAGACCGGACCGGTTTTAGTTCGGTTTCGGTTCTACCCGATTATTTAGAATTTGGAATTATTTAGAATTTGGAGCACTAAACAATTCATAAGTAATTATAGGACTTTATAAGATTCAAAATCAAAAGAATACCTTATTAAAGACTTCCTAACAAAATAGATTTCTACTCTAAATAGACATAGAAGAATACCGTACTTAGAAAAAAAAATATTAACTTACCAAATCAAGATACATAATTATCATGTATACGTATAAATATATATATATTGGTATTATACGGTCCGGTTCGGTCCTAACCGTGGTTCTTAAATTGAGTATCAGTAACCGAACCATAACTACAGGTTCTTATTTTTTCAGAACCATAACCAGACCAATGAACTGCATAACATAACCAAATAGAACGGTTCGGTACGGATCAGATCGGTTTAGCGGTTATATCGGTTTTCTTGTGCACCCCTACTCACAAAACATGTGGGTATATTGTAATTTAAAATGCTAATTAACACATCATTACTAATTTTGGTATTACTTCAATAAAAAATTGTTTATTGCCAATGCATTACTCACAAAACATGTGGGTAAAATGTAATTTAAAATGTTAATTGACATGTGGGTATTTTTGTTCAAGCGAGAAGGAGCTTTAATTTGCGTGTTGTGAAATACTATTGCTGTATCATTTCATTAAAAAATAGTATGAAAAGTGCATCTCACAAAGTTTTCTTCTCCGCGGTGAATGTGGAGTATTTTATTTCGGTAATCCCTTCAAACGGTGTGATTTTGGTTCAAGCACTTCTAACGGTCCGATTGAGCTGAAATTTTGTGGAGCCCCTCGGAAAAATGTTCTAAGAATAATGAATGGTTCGGATCACTCGTGTGGGACCCAAAAATGGGTCCCCGAGAGCAATTTGTACATTTTCTGTACAAATTTTTCTGTACCAGTAGCAGGATCTATTTTATTTGCACAAATACTTGACTGTTGGAACTTTTGCGACCCCAGAATTTTTTCATGACCCATGACTCTTGGGGAAACCAGCAAGCAACATTCGACGTTTTGACTGAACTGGACGTTAACGACTCGATTGGATATAAGTTGATTAAATCGTAAGGGAAAATAAGATAGAATGTGGTACTCCCTCCGTCCCTTTTTAAGTGATCCATACGGGAATACGTGCAATTTCAAACCCCTAAAAAACATATTTCTCTATATAAGTTTTTAATTTGTTTTATACCAAATTAAAGTGCTCATTGAGTACTTTAATTTGGTGCAAAAAAAATTTAAAAACGATATGCGAAAGTACATTTTTAAACATCCGCAAAAATACACGTTTTCCAAATGAATCACTTAAAAAGGGACGGAGGGAGTATTATTTATTGAAAATGGAAACACATCGATGTGAAATTTATGAAGAATAGATAAAATAGTACTGTGACAATAATTGTAAAAGTGCACAACCAGATGAACTGATTGCGGATTTTGTCCTTGCATATCTGCCTGTTTGGTCAATTACTATGGTCGTTTTTTATGAGCTGGTAATTAAAATTAATTTGGTGGGGGATGGGTGTTTTGGGTAATAGGAATGGAGCCGTGCGGGGCAACATCATATGGACATTGATGGATGACTTCGAATGGATAGACGATTGCAATGGTTTTTTTTTTTTTTTTGCTCAACAAAGAAAATTTATTAAAAATCAGCATCTGTGCTCGTTTTTAACAAACAAAATATCAAATAATTTAGATAAAAAAAAAATACACGAAGATTTTTCGATTCCATTAGTGGCAAAAATAAACATGGATTAGTTCTTCACTCAGTCTTCATTGTTTCCGGGTCATCTTACATAATCTTTTCGGAAACAGATTTCAGAATACATTTGGCGCTAGAGTTGCATTTTTTTTTTCCCTTCTCTCAGCAAAAGAGAATTTTATTAATCATTGAAAACATATTACAACGATTAAAAAGACCCAAGGCAAAGAATATGGCATCACAATGAGACCCGACATCCCAACTAGGTTAACACCCTCGAGCATCAACAATCATATGCCAACCAAGGGCTCAAGTGAAATAACCAAAGCAAAGTTGTTAAGGTATCAACCAATGCCAAAGAACAAACATGAAACATACACAGAGCCACCATGACAGGCTACACCAAAAAACATAAAACATCTCATCTGACCTGACTACATATGAAATTCTCCCTACCAGTGTGATCTTGCATATTAGCATCTCCAAAAAATGTAAGTCTTCATCTTCATAACATCATTCTGTCGATTCTCATCCTGACTCCAAAAGCTGAATGTCTTCTTGAACTCTCTAGGAAATTGTACTGAATCATCATATATTAGGCTTCTGAACTTTCAAAGGGTATCCCCATTTGCTGAATAGGTAGAAGCAAGAAATACTGAAGAGTTGCTTTTCTCCAAACTCCACCAAGCTATCTAGCACAATTTCACCTGCATTTGTCACCACATCCAACCAGTTCCTGCAAAATATTAAGTACAAATTAAAAACAATGAAGTTGAACAAGACCAAATTAACTAGGTTGGCATGCATTGCCCCCAACACTTGGGAATGCGGTGGCGGTGCTCCCATTCTTTGCATTGCAGCTGCTAGAGTACTCTTTGATAGAGCTTTCGGTTTGCGAAATTAATTACATTTTCTAATACGGATATTTTTTTTGGGGGTAAATTAGCTTGAAATTAAAAGAGGTTAAACGAATGTACAGCCTACAAGAGACATATCTCAGGAAGGACAAAATAAAAAAAGAAAGAAAATAAAAGTGTGTGGTCCTCGGCACTACCCGCCGGCATAGGTGTAAATAAGCAAAAATGCAATAAGCGTAGCAGATAATTATTTTAATGTCATGCACAACCTGCAAGGCTATGACAAAATCAAAAAGCATGCGCACAATTGGATGATATCTAGTGGATCCAAGAAGAGGCCCCACTATTGTATTCTCTTTTAGCCACCACGGCAGTAGCCCATGAATTTGTCAACTTAATGGCCCACCTTAGGGTCACTTGGTGCATAAATCAGTAATAAAATGGGGTCACTTGCCACATAAAGCCAAGATACCCATGGGATTCTTCAGTTTGGGTTTTGAGAGAAGGTATTTGTTGTAATGAGTAAAGAGAGATAAAAAAAAATTATTTAAAACCGTACATGGTGGGTCTTGAGACTCAAACTGAACAAGATGCATATGTTCCACAAAGTCCCATGACTCTGTTATGAGTAAATTCGGTACATGTGGCCCCTTAGGCCTCACCCGACTGTTTGCGTGACTTTGCACAACACAGCCCACTGATTTGTTAAACCCATCCACAGATTTGTTAAACCACAGACTACAAACACGGTGAGCCGTGTGATCACAGCTGTAAAGTGTATTAGCCATTGGATATTGCAACTTTGGACTTTTTGACCACAACTTTGGACTTTTAGCTGGAATTGAACAAAACCTTAACCTTTATTGATTCAACCAATATTGAAAGTATTTTAGAAATATAGGAATTTTATTTTATTATTTAAAATTAGTATTTTAGTAAGATTTTATTTTCCTAGTTTGTATTTATTTCTATATCTTGCTAGGATTGTTCGAATTAGGATATTAGGTATCTTAGAGTAATTAGTTTCCTAGTTTAATGTTTTCTTATTTCTTTATTTCTTTATTAACCGGGATTTAGCTTTCTATTTTGCTGTTTCCTTTTTGGTCCTAGTTTTCTCGTACAAAATAAGTTGTAGGGTGACATTAAAATTTGGTTGTTTATGATTAATAAAAAACTGAGTATTTACTCAATTATTGTTTGTTCATAGAGGGAGTACCTCTTGTTCAAATTTATTTGTGCAAATAATTTCGTAAAAGGAGGCTTCTCCTTGCATCACTTACGCTTGAGCCACTAAAGAAAGTCCAATTGGTATGGCCCATAAGAGCACATTTTCGGTAAATAGGTACAATTATAGGGACCCACGAGGAGCCCCATTTCAGCAGATGTGGTGCTGTGGTCCACTAAGATTAACATTTTAGAGCAACTTCAACCCATCTCTATTTCTCCAAAATAGAGAATGAATGTGACACATTGGAGGGAGATTTTGTAATTAATATCTTATTTTCTTCACTTTTGTACTTTTTTGGAGAATCTTGGAGGGGCCCATCGTACTTTTTGTACTTCAACCCATCTTTATTCCTCCAAAATGAGATTTGGTTCTCTATTTTTGGTGGATCAAAATAGTTTTAGAGGACCAAATCTCTAAAAAAGACAATGGGTCCCTCCAAGATTCTCCCAAAAAGTACAAAAAGTGAAGAAAAGAAGACATTAATTACAAAATCTCCCCTCAATATGTCACATCCATTCTCCATTTTGGAGAAATAGAGATGGGTTGAAGTTGCTCTTACCCAATCACACAAAGGAGAGTGAGGCTCCCCAAACTCCTCCAGTTCATCCGAATGCTACCAAAGATTGAACACACGCAAAACGAGGTTCATTTCTGGAAATAATTGGGCTAAGCGTAAAATGACACTTTGTTTTTTTTGAGTATTTGTGTGAGCAACTATTTTGAGGTTCCAGACTCAGTGAGTCCACTCATTTTGTCAGTACGAAATTAATTAAAGAAAATCCAAAATCACCTTGGAAAAACAGCCCCATTAATTTGGAACTCAAGGAACTCCATTGAATAGATTCTCGCTAAAACTTAATAGAGATGATGCCGAACTCCAAGACTGCCTTAGACATTCCTATGTAGAGCCAGGATAGGCTTTTTTTTAAGAATGGTTCCCAATCTATTAGCGAAATGTCAATTTCGTCCCCAATATAAAAAACGCGTCTATTGCATCCCCAACCTTTGGTACGAAAAGCCGTTTGGTGGACCTATGGTCCGGACCAAGAAAAGTCTGGTCCGGACCAGAGGGTCTGGAATGTGTTTTGGACATTCTGCCTCGGTAGTCCGGACCACCGAAATCCCCGTCCAGATCACCGTTGGTAGTCCGGACCACCGAAATCCCCGTCCGGACTACCGATGGGCGAATTTGTGCGGCAGCGTTTTTTAAAGAGGGTTTTGAACTAATTTTTTGTACTTTCTTATAAATAGAGGCCTTGGGGGCTATTAGGGTTTGGACTTCTTGAGTGAATCCCTTTGAGGGAGCCCCCATGGGGTTCCCCGTAGTGTGTTAGGGTTTCTTCGGTTGTTCCATTGGTGTAGTCTTGAGTTGGGATTTGAGATATCTAGAGTTTGTGTGTGTCTCTTTCGTGTGTGTGAGATGTGTGATGCTCTGTAGGTTGCGCCTTAGAGATTTGTCCCTAGATATTGTGTGGATGCTTCAAGTGAGAGTTACAGGTATAGCCGGCTCTGTGTATTTCTCCCCGTTTTTAGTGAATCCTCTTGCTCTTTCCCCGTGGACGTACCTCTAGAGCTCCGTGCTTGGGGGGGAACCACGTAAATCCTTGTCTCTTGTTTTCTTGTTGGTTGTGTTTATATTCTCTACTTCGGGTTTCGGCACAATAGGAGTTACCGTCTAAACAAGGGGCGTTCTTGTAAAACTCCCCATTTCTCACCACTACCCTCACTCTTTTTCTCTCCATCTCCCCGCCACCTTCCAACACCACCACTCTCTCTCCTCCCCTCTGCGAAACCCTAACCATCACCCAAACCCTCTAAACTCCATCAGGACCATCTTCTTCTCCGACGTCGGCGAAACTGGCTTCGTCGCCTAGAAGATCTCCAAACACTAGTCTCCCTCTCCAGCCCCCAATTTGCATTAATTTTCTCCCTTTACGCTGCAAACCAGAAAATTGAAAACAAAAACTAGCAATAACCCCAAAAAAATCCAGTATTTTTTTTTTCCTCCACAAACGCCTGGAAAAAAACTCAAAGCAAGAACAACCAAAAGGGGCGACGATTCAAAGCAAATCAAGAAACCCACTTGTAGATATTACTACTACAGTAGAACAGTACTTCAAAGCAAATATTCCCACGCCTAAAGAACTCTTCCTCCTTTTCATATTCTTCCACACAGAGATAGAGAGATCAACTTTATCTTCTTCTTCTTCTATTTTTTTTTTCGAGTTGTAAAAGGGCCAAGAAGTGTGGTTTGAGCCTGGAAATCCACCGCCGACCTAATCCTTGTAGTTCAAAACCCCTCCAAACCTCCCCCACCACTGTAGAGAAAAAGAGTGAGGGTAGTGGTGAGAGATGGGGAGTTTTACAAGAATGCCCCTTGTTTAGACGGTAACTCCAAACGGAGTTTGGGTTGGGGACCAATTAAACGTGGATTACAAAGGTTAGGGATGCAATAGACGCGTTTTTTATATTGGGGACGAAATTGACATTTCTCTAATAGATTGGGGACCATTCTTAAAAAGCCTGCCAGGATCCATAAACAGTATTACCCCTTTCCACCGTGACACCATCGACACATAGCGAAACAGAACTGTTACTCAGAGGAAGAACAAGTAGTGCAAGAAGCTAGACTTCAAACCTGTGATGCGTATGCGTGAATTTTTTCAACAGAATCGTTGCGGTTGAGTTCCAAAACTGATGAAATTACTCCAACTTTTTAATCTTGATTTGGGGAACACCAACAGCAACCCCATTGTGTGGCCTCAGTTTGGGAGCCAACCCCCCATTGGATTTGTTGCAGTAGTTTAAGAAGATGAGATCCATTTCTAGATCCCCATTTGCTGAAACTAGTCATGCACTTCAAAACCCATACACAACAGTGAATTGGAGATGGAGAACATGTGATATACCAACAGATTGTGGAAATATATGACTGACTTTGATGAATATGCAAGTGGGCTAAAGTGTAAATTGGTTACAGGGTATGGATTACCCGTTATCGATCCTTTAGGCCATTTACAGACTCCGCCATGAAAGAAGCCAAATTAGTGCATGTTTCAGGTAGTCTTTAGTTGGGTGCCGGACGGATACTACGTGGCGGTACCCGTCGCGCATGTCGGCAGCCAAAAAATGTTTTGGACGGTCTTGATTTTAAAGAGAGAAATAGGGGAGAGAGAGAGAAGGGGGGTGGGTTGCGAGACGCACACAGTGGCGGAACTAAGAATCGAAGTCGGAGGGGGTCTGCAGGAAAAAAAAATCTTAATTCAATGATTTTTTTTTCAAGATTAAAACTATTCATTCAAGTTTTAATAGGAAGGTTTTGATAAATTACAAAAAAAAGTCTCGAGTATTGTTGTTGTCATATGACTTGACAAACGCAATATCATCATTGTAAAGGATCATTCACCAAATTTTAGTATTTTCGAAATGAAAATTATTTTTACTTTTGAGGGTGAGTTCTCCAATGGATTTTATCAAAATTTTGATAAAATGAACCCCTTGATTTTATCCATTCGTGAAGACATTTGATAAAATCTCTAGATTTTTAGATTTTTAATGCAAAAATCTACAAATTTTGTCACATGTCTTCACGAATGGATAAAATCAGGGGGTTGATTTTATCAAATGTTGATAAAATCCATTGGAAAACTCAACCTTAATTTAAATAGTATGCAAAATATACTCCAAAATATAAAGTTGGGGGGCGGGGCACTCGACCCTTATATAGCTCCGCCCGCACAATGCTTCTAAGGCATTGTTTCCCATTTGTTAAAAGGAGTTTTTCCATAAAAGCTGAGTTTAGCTTGGTTGTCAGACTCACTTTTGTTTCTCACTAGATAAAATTTAAGTCGCTAAAAGCCAATTTTCTCTTGCATACTCCTTTTGCTAAAAACAAGTTGCTAAATCACCATGGTATTTTTAACAAATGGGAGTTGGGGGTGATAAAAAGCTTTGCTTTTAACAAACGGAAAACTGACCTTGAGTCATTCGTTTCCAGCTCCAAGGGGTTAGCAAAGTAGTCTTGGACTTAGGGGTTTGCTCCCACATCTTAGATTCAATTCTTCTTGACCGTAACTCTTGGGCCCACCTTATCCTAATATATGGTGTTGTAGGGGTTAGTCCAAAGTGCGCGCAAACTGACCTGCGACATCTCGCATTACAAGGAAAAAAAGTCATTAATTTCCATTTGATGGCCCTAATAGATGTGGCCCTTAGCCTCTAGTATACCTATTGGCTCTTCTGATGGAGAAGTCTTTGGCTCAAGTCTATGGAGAGAAGTTAGTTGTTAACTCACCAATTTCCCTCTTTTTATACAATGTTGCAAAAAAGAATTGAATTCACCATTTAATACTGCAATTTTCACGAATCTATGTTGATGTTATACCAAATAATGTCCCCAATGGCAGAATATGAAAGAGAAATAAATATATTTATAAAAAAAAATGTATGTAATTAATTATGCATGTATACGTACATATAGAAAAAAATTGTATGTATTTAATTATGTATGTATTCATATATTCGAAATCTACATAGATTTTAATCTACACGAAAAATACAAATTTCTCGGAATCATTTAAATCATAAATTTAACTTGATCATTTGAGGGTCCTTAACAACACCAATTGCAATTAGCGCGGGTGTCTACAAAACTCTAATATTATCTTGGACAGGATAGGGACAGAATTAAAATTGTTTGCCAACGCAAAACTCACAAAACATATGGTACATTGCTACCTTAAAAATGTTAATTAACGTACCATGCATTACTGATTTTGTATTCAAACGAGAAGAAAAGGAGGGGACATCGAACCTGGGGCTCTGCCAAGTTTTTAAATACCGGTTTTGCGACATGTAACGGTAACGGTTTTGGTGTAACGGTTTCAGTAGTATCAAATGTTACGTAATGGGAATCGGGTACATCGGTTGTGAATTTTTAAAAACCACTTTTTGATAAAAAAAAAAATAAATTAAATTGCTTAAATAACCCGTAATAGTCGAGTATCAGCTGTAACGGTCATGAACCAGTCCATGAATCAGATACGGATTGATACGTAACGGGAACCGGCTGATACACATGCGATTTTTCACTCTCACCGGTATACTGGGGTGTAACAGTATTGGATGTAACAGTATTGGAGAGGCCAAACACCGTTACCTAACGGCCGGTATTTAAAACCATGGGTTCTGCTGTCTCTTGGAAACGGCAAACACTATCAATTTTTTTTATCTCAATCGTCCTTCTCCACAGTCAACCGTTTAGATTCATATAAATGAAAATTAATTTGGTAGGGAATGGGTGTTTTTGGTAATAGGAATGGAGCTGATGTGCGTGGCTACATTATATATGAACATTGATGGCTGATTTCGAATGGCTAGACGGTTACAAACTTACAATGTTGAATTCGGACTTTACTACTTTGATCGGAAAACGCTAATTGAAAAGGATAACCATAACTTTCTGCAAAGTGGTTTACGAATTTTCTGATCAACAGTAGCCTCGTACAATGATGAGTTGGTGGAGTTCATTTAGAAGCAGAAAGGTCATATTTTCAGGATTAAATCCCAAACAAGCAGACCTGTGTTTAGGTTTCGATAATCTCTATTGTTTTTTCATTCGTGATGGGAAATTCTATTGTCGTCCCACATTGTGAATATAGAGCCATTTGGTTTTCGTTTATTTTCGTTCACAAGTCCAAGACCAAAACGTAGTGATTAGAATCAACAAAAAGATTAGTAATTAAATCTTGGTGAATTATCATTAGATTCAAAGACGATACACGCTAAACCACTGAATCACTGAATTATCATTAGATTCAAAGACGATAAAGGAATTTTTATTACAATCACGTAGTAGTAAAAAAAAAAAAAAAAAAAGAACCTATGCACTTTCTTATTGAATAACGTACCAGTACTTGTTAGTCCTGGCTAGCATCTGTGCTTGTTTTTAACAAACAAAATAATCAAATAATTTAGCTAAAAGAAAAAGAAATACAAAAAGATGGATTGGTTCTTCATTCAGCTCTGAAAACAAATTACAAAGACCGAATAAAGAACTAATTCCATGTTTTGCCATTCGAAAAAATTCTCTATTTTGCCGCTCAAAAAAAAATAGTTCTTCATTCAATCTTCATTGTTTCCCGTTCCTGTTAATTAATGTTTGCGGAAACAGATTCCAGAATAAAGTTGGCGGAGATGCTTTTCCTCCAACTCCATCAAGCTATCTACCACAATTTCACCAGCATTTGTCACCACATCCGACCAGTTCCTGCAAAATATTAACAAATTAAAAAAAATGAGGTTTAATTAATTATTTAAGAATGTTAAACAAGACCAAATTAACTAGGTTGGCTGCACTGCTCCCAACACCAAATTCGTGGCAGAAAAAAAATAATGACATACATATCTAAACATTACATTGTTGATTTGCTTTCCAGATGCATGTTTTGGTATCACGAAGTAGGCTGAGTTTCCATTATGACATTTTCGGTATTCTTAGACTATAAATTGTCAAATCAACAAATTATTCTTCTCACGTACTTCAACTGATTTGATAATTTATATTTTCAGAATAACTAAAACACCAATGCAGAAACTCACCATTATAATTGCTAAGTGGTAAACCATGAAACCCTAAAAATATGAAACTATCTATGTGCTTCGAAGAACTAAATAATTATAAGGCGCAGACGGCAGAACCAAATCATCATATAATTTAGAAGTCAAGGAGTCTTATCTCACCCTTTGAGGGAGTCGAACGTGAGACCTACGGTATATTTTGCTTCCTCAAGAGCCAAGTTAAACCTCTGAATTTCCTTTTTTGAAAATCTACTGTTGTCCACAACTCGAAGTTCAGACGGATTCACATCGCAAAAGATTGGTATAACCTTCTTTTTCATCTCCATGAACAGAGCCAGTTCATGAAGGCAAAAGTAGGACTCACAATAATGCGGCGAAAAAACAGCTACTCCAATCTTGGTCTCCTTAATTGCAGTATGAATGTGATCGAACAGCTTGTCACCTGGCTTCATGTGTTTGCTGTCCAAAAAAGGACGGAGGTTGAGCCGAGCCAGGTGGTCGTGGAGCAATGAAGCCACGGTTCGCTTCGTGTCAATGCTTCTGTGGTTAATAAAAACATCAAATGGTTGAGAAACTCTGTTAGCAAATGTTGGCATTTGGCGCCTTTGGTAATGAATTTGGCGATGTAACTGGTTCAATACTGGAGATCTACACATGTCTTCTTCTTTCTTTCTTTTTTCGTCCTTTCGCAAATGGGAAAGAAATGCTATATTGTTTTGATCAGAAATGTAATCAGATCAACAAATATAACGAGAGAAATTCAGAGCTTGTGATATGGTGATGATTGAGTGTGCGGATCAACAAATGCAACGAGAGAAATTGAACAAGGGATCTTTTTGTAGCGAAGGATTGTGGGTGATGTGGTGGTGATGATTCAAGTGTTTTGGGTGGTGGTTATATATATATAGGAACTTGGTTATGGTGTACGAATTGAAGTTGTTTTCATGTTTTCTTGTAATGCAATATTTTATGTTGATTTTGGAAGTACGAAAGTACAATTGGACAAACTTCACTTTTACCCGTGGTTTGAGTCATATGTGATTCCACTCCATCTGATTTGCTTTGTTGCATCTGCACCCATTTCCGTCCATCTCAACGAGGATTACCACACAAAAGGTTGGACCCAAGGACGGATGAGTCCGGGCGAACGCTCTACCCAAGATTACATATTTTCTTATAATTATAGTAATAATTTTTCTACAATTTTACAACTACATAGGTTAGCAAGTGGAACTTTTAATCTTTACCCTTACCTAGCTAGCACGTTGATAAGAAATCAAAATTTTAAGGTCCGCTGCATTTGTTTATGTTCTCTCGGAGTTCCCGAATTTGTTCACAATTTCTCAGTTGGGCCAAGTATTAGCGAAAACAAGAATGCCCTTGTTGATAGATTGATTTGTCTCTTGTTATCTTTATGGCTTTACTTGTTTCTACAGGTATAATATATAGAGCAAGCATTTTCAACCAAAAAATAAGTGAAGACTAGAATAGGAATCAATTTCTTTGCGATTTATGCAGAGGCGGCTCCACCCTTACCAAAAGGTGGTCACTTGAACGCCTTCAAGATTTTTTTTTTTTAAAGAAATACATGTAAAAATTTTAGATTTAGTTTTAGTTTAGTATAGTCATTGTTGAACACTATACTCACAAATATTTGAACAGCTGGCTCAACAAATCAATTTTATATAAACAACCAACTAAAGTATAAAATCTTCCCGTAGATGGTTAATGTACTTTCTAAAGCTTTTTATATTTTATATTACACACATGTGATAAATTTATATCGGGTTTTGTTGGAACATTTAGTTTATGAACACTCACCAATCTTGGTAATTCACAATAGAATCTTTAATACACCAGTTGAAAACAAAGTGCACACTCTGTACGTCAAAATTAGGAAAATCAAGAAACAAAAAGAGTATCTATTGTCAACAATCAACTCTCTATATAAATAAATAAATATCCGTGAAAATCTATATGGCACACAAATTTCCACAATAAAATTAGAAATATACTACTGTATTTATCCCCCGATTTAATTTAACTTGACCCTATAACATAGAATTCGCCAAGAAAATGTGTGACATCTTATGTATTTTCATACTCCCTCCGTTCATTTTTAAGTGTATAGCTTCGTAATTTCAATTTATTAACAAAACATCATCATTAAATCTTTTATATCAAATTTTTACATTCACTTTCTACTATTACCCTTGATGGAGACATAATCATTAAATTTTACCCACTAACTTTTTAAAAAGAAATCTACCTTTAAGGGCAAAATTGGAAATGTACCAACTTTTATGCACTGACTTTTCAGCATCACACTTATTTAGAAACAGTAAAAAATGGAATACACTACTCTTTTTAAGGAACAAAAGAGCATTATTTAGCCTCATTATTCACCCCAACATATAAAAAAATTGTAAGCATATATTTAGTTAGTAGAGCTAGTAGAGTTAAACGTAAATGTTGAACACCCTATACAAAATTTCAGGAACCACCACTTGTTATACTCACTTACATTCAGAAAGACATTGCTTGGCGCTTTAATACTAATACAATTATTAATGCATTTTACTTCATGAAAGAGCAATGAGTGCAATTTAAGTATAGCAGCTGTTGGTTGAATAATTTTGTGAATAATATTTTGCAATTTGTATTCACTTAGTTTATCTTGCGTTTCATATGTTTCTAATTTTGTTGTAATGTTCACTCAATCCACACTTGAATTCTATGCCGTCCCTGCTCACACACTTCTCTATTAACTGCACATGCCTCAAATCACATTTGGAATAAGTGAAGTTTACCCAAGACAATTGTTGTGTGAAAGATTAATGGGAATGTAATGTAATCCTCGTGTAATTTGACAAAAGAAAGAAAACAGACAAAGATCTTTGACGTTTTGACCGTTTCTGTACCCCTTTGTGAAATCCTCTTGACCCCTTCAAAGACGACCTCTCTCTCTCTCTCTCTCTCTCTCTCTCTCTCTCTCTCTCTCTACATGTAGTGGGCCGCCATTTTTATTGCAAAATAATGGCGATAATGGATAAATTTCCCTGTCCATGGGACGTACGTGGCTCTATAACAGCTGGGAAATTCATGAGTGGGCCGCCATTTTTATTGCAAAATAATGGCGACAATGGAAAAATTTCCCTGTCCATGGGACGTACGTGGCTCTATAACAACTGGCAAAATTCATGATGAGCTCAGCTATACTGATCTTTATGCGGTATACCTCTCCAAATCTCCCACGTCTGAATTTTCTTTTCTTTTTCAACATCATATTAAATAGTTAAATACTGCTGTTAAAGCTTCAAATACTGCTACTACTCAAGTTTCTTTTCGTTTAATCAATTGAGAAACGCGGTGCATGGCGGTGCTCCCCTTCTTTGCATTGCAGCTACGGTACTACTCTAAAGTTTGATTGATCTTTGGCTAAATTGTAAATAGGTTACATACTCCACCATTGTTGGAACTTGTGACTCATACGGAGAAGTTCTAATTAATGGAAGGCCAGATGCCGAGCGAAACGGGCGGAGCAAGGGGAGCGAAGCCGCAAGCCCAACTGTTATCGTTGGTGGGCCGCAAGGCCAAATAATTGGGTGGGTGCGGTACGGTACGGAATAATTAGGGTTGGAATAGAGTAGGACTATATATACTCTCTATTGTAAAATCCCTAGCCGATTTTGATCATAATAATAAATAGACTCGCTCTCATTCTCGTGGAGGTACCCGATTTTGGGGAACCACGTAAATTCTCGTGTTCGATTCTTCACTATTTTCCTATTCCATTATTGTGTGTGTGGGGTGATTTTTCTAATAGCCATGAAAGAAACCAGATTAGTACACGTTTCAGGTAGTCTTTAGCCTGCATGAATGGTGGTGGTAGTTTATTGGTATATTGTCTCTGGATCCAACCCCTTCGATCCTCTTCAGCTGGGCGGACCAAGGGGTGCATGCGGAGGCTGGCCTAGGGGCCTCGGTTCCTACACACCTTCTAGTATTATCTCAATTATTGTACTATATTTTAGGTTTCGTTGGTAAAAATTATAAACCAAGATTCCTCAAAACATAGGCGGCCGTACATTGTTCCATGGGTGTTCATTTGAATAATAATAATAATAATAATAATAATAATAATAATAATAATAATAATAAATTTGTTTAGAATATATGTCATTTTTTGTAGTTTTATTTAAGTTGTCCTATTTGAACACCCAAGCAAAAAATATTTGAACACACCACACATACATACTTGAACACCTAACCCCAAAAAAATTGACTAGCCCCAAAAAAATCACCCCAGTTACCAATCCAATGTAAAGAACTTAAATTAAAGCCATAAGAGGCTCCATAACTTCTTATAGATGGTCAATTGAATAACCTAAACTCTTTTACTTTTGATATTATAGGGTAATAATTTCATCTCGAGTTTGTTTGAACAGTTGTTGCTATATTGCGAACATCTATCAATCCAGGAAATTCATAATTGAATACCTAACATGTTAGCTCAAAACAAAGTATATATTCTTAATGACAAAAATTTACAAATAGAGAGAGCAAAAAGTATTTATTGATATCAATATAGTGCTCTGGCTTATCTCTAAATAACAATCAGTCTTGTATCTCAAAAAAAAAAAGAGTATACGTCAAAAGAAAATCCGTGTAATCTTCCCCTGAAAATTTCCTACAATAAAAACTACTGTGTTTATTTGTTGGTTTAATTTTGCTTGGCCAAAAAAATATAATTCGCTGAGAATATGTAATTGTGACATATATCTTACGTATTTTCATATTATTTGGTCTCATTATTCAAACTAACATGTAAAAAATTGGGTATATATGACTAGTTAATAGAGATAGAGTTAAGGTAATTTTTGAATACTTTGTTCAAAAATTCCTGGAGCCGCCACTGCCTCAAAATGTTGTGATATTCGTATACGAAGATGATATTTAATTTGTTGTCAATTTATAAATACATGTAATTCGGTACCCGCATTATGAATTATGCGTCTATCACTAATCCACTGTGTTCTAATATTTTATTATTCCTAGTTGGACTGCTCCTTGTGCGGGCGGAAAGAAACGTATGAGGAATTACAAGAAGGCAATTAATTAATTATGATTTGCAAGGTTGATTTTTAGAAGGCAATTAAGATAATCATACAATGCTTGTAAGTCATTCATTTCAGGCTCCACCGGCCAAGTGGTCTTGAACTTAAGGGTTTGTTCTCACATCTCAAATTTAATTCTTCTTGAGCGTAACTCTTGGGTCCACCTCACCCTGATGTGTGGTGTTGTAAGTAGGCTTGGCAATCGAGCCTGCCCCACCCCGCCCCTAGTGGATAGGGTTTTTTTTTATTTTTTTTTATAATGGGTAGGAATAGGGGGTGATTTTAGAAAACCCGTCAGGGTTAGGATAGGGGCAGGGAAACGGTCACCCCGCTCCACACTCGCCTTGATACACATATATGATTATGAAATTATATTTTCTCTCTTCGATGCATACAATTTTATTCTTCTTCTTATATTTTTATCCTTACAACTAAATACCACATCATATTGTAATTATTTTTCATTTTCCTTCTAAATTGTAGATTTTGGTTAGGTTAAGTAATAGTTATTTTGTAAACCTTTTAATATTTGTGCTTACTAATATTTTCGGAGTCTAAAACATATTTTCTTAATACACACAAAAATAAGGGCGGGGCTGGTAAACCCGTTACCCGAGAGGGGTGGGTGCGGGAATACCCATACATTACACGGTCGGTTTTTAGGGTAGGGTTGGGGGTCGTCCATGAATCTTAGGGTCGGGGCTAGGGTCATCAAAACCCATCTCAACCCGCCCCGTTGCCATCCCTAGCTGTAAGGATTAGTCTGAAGTGCACGCAAGCTAACCCGAGACACTTTGCATTACTAAAAAAAAAAGTCATTAGTTTCCATTTGATGGTCCTAATAGATGTGGCCCATGCCCTCTAGTTGTATCTATTGGCTTCTCGTGGAGAAGTCTAGGACTCGAGTGTATGAAAAGACGTCGAACTCTTCTTAATTGTTAAATCATCAATTCCTCTCTAATTTCTATGTATACAATGTTGGTAAAAAAAAAATTGAATTGACTCGATAATACTGCAAATTTCATACTCCCTCCGTTCCTTAATGGTAGTCCACTATGTTTTTACATGCCATTTTTTAACCAAAACATAAGGTTTTAAAAATTATGCATTAAGTGCCTAATACTTGGTTCGAAAATTGCACGTAAAAATATGGTGAATTATCATTTAAGAACGGAGGGAGTAACTTCTATGTTAATATTTTTCAAGAGGCAATACCAAATAATTTCCCCAATGGCAGAATATGAAAGCTATACTAACATAGATTATGGTAAAAAAAAGCTTAATGTTCTAGAACGACGTACTATAATCGGAAAGATGAGTCATGCTTCTCAAAAAATAAGAAATATTAATCTACACGAAAAACACTAATTTTTTGGAACCTTTTATATAACATAAATCTAACTTGATTACTGCCAACGCATTACTCACAAAACATACGGTACATTGTGTTAAGAAAAGGAAATGGGCAATCACTCAATATAATGTTGGGTCTCTCAACTCTTTACTAATTGGTTTTGAGATAAGATATAAAGTTTTCACATGGTATTAGAGCGGGACCTATTCCACCACACTTTATAAAAATTCACACTCGAACTCCACGATGACAGACCAGAAAAATAGGTGATAGACCCAAAAAGAGGCTAGACGTGATAGATCACAAATCTGTACGTGAGGGGGGATGTTTATGTGACAGCCCATGATCCACCTAGATGCAACGGATGTCCATGATATAAAAGAATAGATCATGCTTTAACTTGCACAAGGCCTTTTAAAGTCGTGCGGTCGTCAAAGCTCGTTAGTACTTCACAATTAAGCGTGCTCACCCTGGAGCAATCCAGGAATGGGTGATCTTCTGGGAAGTTCAAGGAGCTTGGGCGACCAAAGCGGACAATATTGTGCAAGGCAGGGGCGAGTCGTTAACTGTGAAGTACCAACAAGCTTTGACGATCGCACGGCTTTAAAAGGCCTTGTGCAAGTTAGGGCATGATCTATTCTCTTATATCATAGACCTCCGCTGCATCCAGGTGAGTCATGGGCTGTCACATTCCCCCCACCTTAAGATACAACGTTCTCGTTGCATATTGGTCCAGTGACCTTCCCCCGGGAGATATAACACTTAGGTCTGCATAGCACTTTGTTCCTACTCCAGGATTCAAGAGGTGACTCCTGTAGATTCTAGAGGTGGCTCCTGCCATGTAGTCCGGGGTCGTGCTCAGATACCAACTGTAACGACTTGCCCCTTCCTTGCACAATATTGTGCAAGATAGGGGCAAGTCATTACAGTTTAGAAATATAATGCCACAATGCTCGGGGAAGGAATGGGTGATCACTCAATAATGTTGGGCATCTTCACTCATTGTCAATTAATTTTGAAATAGATATAAAGTTTTCACACGTTAGTACCTTAAAATGTTAATTAACATACCAACACTGATTTTTATATTCAAACGAGAAAGAAAGGGTGGGGGGACATCGTCTTCGCAAATATGAATAGATTATTTTTTTACTCCCTCCGTCCCTTTTAAAATGATCCACTTGGGAAACGTGTATTTTTGTGGATCTTTAAAAATGTACTTTCGCATATTGTTTTTAATTTTTTTTTTGCACCAAATTAAAATACTCAATGAGCACTTTAATTTGGTATAAAACAAATTAAAAAGTTATATAGAGAAATATGTTTTTTAGGGGTTTGAAATTGCACATATCTTGTATGGATTACTTAAAAAGGGACGCAGAGACTAATAGCTTTAAACAACTTCAAATCCTCGAAGGGATTAAGAATCTTTCTTTAATGAAAACTTTATTTCTAGTTTTGCGTGTTGAGTATATTTCAGTTTCATTTCATTAAAATACAGGATAGAAAAAGACTGAACAAGGAGCGAGTACTGCTTTCTCACAAGGTTTTCTCCTCGTCGGTGAATTTGGATAAAGTGGTTTATTTTATTTGGATAAATGCTTGACTGTTGGACTTTTTGACAGCCCAGAATTTCTTATCGTCCACATGACTGTTGGTCTTGCTGCCGGAAACCATGGACTGGACTGGAGATTAGGCCCATAGATATCAAGGCTCATCCTTTACTGTTTCTATCTCTTGACAACCGAACATTAAACGGGGGTTTTACTATAATCAAATTGCGGTAAAAATCAATATTCAAAATTGAAAAATGGGGTAAACTGAAAAAAGACCTACCTAAAGAAATGTAAAACTGTGCTTTGGATATCCAGATTGACAGCCAAGCTATCCTTGACAGAGCAGAATGAGAAAATAGGAGTCGTATTGGAGGTCTCAAATGAATCGATTTATCTTTCAACTTGTACCAGTTTGATATGCATGAGAATCCTGACGAAGCTATGTTAACAACTATTTAAAAAAAAAATTCACATCGACCGAAGTGTTTAATTGAATTCTTTTTCTTGTAACTTGGCACCATCTGAACCCAAATTTAAGCTCTGCCTATAAGTTAAGTTTTAGGAGTCAATGGCGGAGCCGGAAATCGAAGTCGGAGGGAGTCGGATTATGAAAGAAATTTTCGTATGATGAAGGAGTGCTGGGTCGGTATGTGAGCTCAGTATGTGAAGTTGCAACGCAATACAGGTGTGCTGGGTCCTTTTATTTATAAGATGTAAAATGCCTTGAGTATTCTGAATGGGCGATGTGGACAAATGCCTTGAGTATTCCTGAATGTCTTCAGTTATCCGTTTGATTTTAGCAACTCATGTGCTAAAATCAACCATGATTTTAGCAAATGAGTTCAGCAGGTGCTAAAATCATAGTCTCTTTTAGCTAAAATCAACCATGATTTTAGCATCTGGTGAACTCATTTACTAAAATCATGGTTAATTTTAGCAACTGAGTTGCTAAAATCAAACAAAAAACTCAGTCGAGTCGATCTTTTGGCGTGAGACTTGTCCCACATCGGTAAAGTAGGAGCAAAAAACATCCTCTTCCCTCTAAAAAAGCATGTCTGTGCATTAGGTATTACCGTAGCATGTGCTACCACTGCTAAAAGCTTCCACATGGCACCTGAAGGCAGTAAATGTCAGACATACATATATATGTATAAAAGATTACTTTACAAGATGATTAATTGGATATGGGTGCGCTAATCCTCTCCAAAGGGACAACTCCTCCTTCATGATTTGCGTACATGTATAGGTAGATTACAAAAGAGAAAGAAATAGTTTTCAAAATGGGTATGTCATCCTCTTATTCTGTTTTGCTTCTTGATACTTCCTCCGTTCTTTTTTAAATGTCTCCTTTGGGAAACGTGTATTTTGTGGACGTTAAAAAATACACTTCCGTATAATGTTTTTAAATTTTTTTAAAATAAATTAAAAAATTATATAGAAAAATATATTATATAGGGGTTTGAAATTGCATGTATTCGTATAGTGGACATTTAAAAAGGGACGGAGAGAGTATCTTTTAGTTTTTAATTTGCTTCTCAGAATCATATTTAAGACTAAATTTATGCGTTTTCTCCTTATTTGAAGTTTTTGTGAATTTCTTTTAAAATATATCCGCATATTTATATTAACACAAAAATACTTTTTGTGAAGATCTTCTTAGTGTGACAAGTTTTTTTAATTTCATTAGGAATAAATATAAACTTGGATTTACTATTGATGGAAATCGTAATTTTTAATTCAAAAGAGTCAAATGATAAAATGATTAGCTTAAATTTTTTAATTTGTAGGTCAATCGGGAAATGGTTTCTTGAGCTCTCCAGTGGCGACGATGAAGGTGTCAAAAGGCAAATCCAGTTGTGATATTGTGGCGGAAGCACAATCTGATGATCCTCCATCCACTCATCTCCACGAGCAGAGTACTGGGTCTAACATCGAAGTTGAGAAATTTTTTGGTTTTGGGTTTTGTTTTTTTTATTGTTTTGTATTTTTGTCAAACCGGTAGTGTCCAATGTGTGCTTTAGTTTGTGGTAATGGCATATAGTTTCGTTTGCTATAAAAATAAAGTGTAGCTAACATATGTCAATCCCAATGTATATTTAATAAATTCATTTAAAAAAATAACAATTTAGAGGGTAGGAGTAATTGATATAATTTTTATTTTTGTGCTATTTTCTTCTCTTATTTTTAATAAATTAGTACCGGACAATGCCTTTTTAACCAAATGAATACATACACAAAAGATTTATTACAATTTCCGACAACACATCGGTTAATTATTGCTATTTTACTTTATGCTATTCACGACCCCGTGCATAGCACGGGTTTTATGCTATATGTATATGTATGTCGACATGTAAAATCATGCATGTATGATATGCATATGTACATGTATAGCAGCTCGCGAGCCAACTTGAGATGAGCTTCATGAAGCTGGGGCTCGGCTCGACAACAAAACGATTTTGGCTCGAGCTTATAACGAGCCGAGAGTCGAACCGCTCGCGAACAACTCGACTCATTTACAGCCTTATCTGCCACTATTTGTAGTATATTCCTTTTCCTTTATCTTTTTTTTTTTTTTCTATTGAAAATGTCAACTTCTCATTCGAAGCCTGAAGGTAGAAACATTACATCACATAATACAGGAATGAACCAAAACAACAAATAGTCCTGTAAAGACACACCTGAGCACGGGAACAAAGCACTACAAGCTGACCGACTCCAGACACACCTGTCAAGGCAGATCGACGCTATGTGTAGGCATAGAGTCCTGTCAAGATCTAATCGTAGAGAATAGCATAAAAAGGGACGCAGGGAGTAATATGGTAATTTATTTCTAGTTTTGCGTGTTGAATATGGTAATTCCTTCCTTACCGACGGAAATGCACCGACGGCGTCGCGGACGCCATTGTGGGTCCCAACCGGTCGATCCGAGCCGTTCATCCTTCTCAAAATCGAATTCCGAGTGGGCCCACGCGGGAATCGAGGAAATCGGATGGTTGTATGAGCTCGATCCAAAATCACCCCATTTCATTCAAAAAAATTTGGATCAAAATGGGGTGATTTTGGATCGAGCTCATACAGCCGTCTGATTGCCTCTATTCCTGCATAGGCCCACTCGGAATTCGATTCTGAGAAGGATGAACGGCTCGGATCGACCGGTTGGGAACCACAACGGCGTCCGCGACGCCGTTGGTACGCCGTCGGTGCATTTCCATCGGTGCAGGTAGAAGGGTTCCATTAAAATACAGGATGGAAGAAGACTGAACAAGGAGCAAGTACTGCTTTCTCACAAGGTTTTCTCCTCGTCGGTGAATTTGGATAAAGTGGTTATTTTATGGGCGACTTGTTCAAAAGTACTAGGCAAAGAATTTGTAACCCCATTAATCCATCAAACAAGTTTATAACCTATCCAGTCCTAACGCTGACATTTTTTTTTATTTTTTATTTTTTACCTTTACCAAAAAAAAGTTTGCACCTCTATGAAAGTGCCAAAAAAGTTTGTATCCTATAAAAGTGCCTAAAATCCTAGGGTACCCTATGAAAGTGCCTAAACCACTAAAACCCTATAATAGGAAAGTGCACCCTAAAACCTAAACCCTAGGGTACCCTTTTAAAGTACCTAAATTTATAAAAAAAAAATTGTGGACCTTAGACCTTGTAAAAATTTAACATGGACTAAATGGCCCAATAAATCTCCACTTCTGAACCCTAGAACAATTACCCCTTATTTTATTTGTATAAATGCTTGACTGTTAGACTTTTTGACAGCCCAGAATTTCTTACGATCCACATGACTGTTGGTCTTGGGGCCGGAAACCAAACGACATTTAACGTCTGGACTGGACTGGAGATTAGGCCCATAAAAATCAAGGCTCATCCTTTACTGTTTCTATCTCTTGACAACACAACATTAAAGGGGGCTTTTAAAACTCAAATCTTACTAAAAATCAATATTCAAAATTGAAGAATGAGTAAACTGAAAAAAGACCTACCTAATTTGGTAGAAATGTAAAAATGTGCTTTGGATATCCAGATTGACAGCCAAGCTATCCTTGACAGAGGAGAATGAAAAAACAGGAGTCATATAGGCGGTCTCGAATGAATCGATGGATCGTGAAACTTGGACCAAAAATGATAAATCTCCAACAAAAGTCTCTAACATATCTCCAACACTCACATTGTGTGTGGAGCCGACACACACTTGAGTGTGAAGTGTGTGTGAGAGATGTGTTGGAGACTTTTATCGTACATGTATCATTGTTGAACTTGGACCGATTTGACATGCATGAAAATACCGACGGAGCTATGTTACAGCTAATTAAAAAAAAAATTCACATCGACCGAAGTGTTTAATTGAATTTTTTTCTTGTAACTTGGCACCATCTGAATCCAAATCTTAGCTCATCCTATAAGTTAAGTTTCTAGTAGTGTTTTTTTTTTTTTTCTTTTCTTTTTACCTTCTTTTTTGGGGAGCTTAATTTGTTTTAGTATTTTCCCCAAAAGGGGTCATCTTTTCGGTAGGAATTCAATTAGCCTCTCGGCATCATTCCTACGGATCCGGGGTGGGTGCTATGCGGTAAATTCAAGTGCCTAAACCCAATATACCCTACCCCAAAGAGCCTAAATCCCCTAAAATTGAACCCCAAAATTAACTCTCCAAACAAGGCCCTTGGATGTACCAAGAAAATGAGCAAAACGACGTAATTTTGCTACACAACACCTACTGCACAGCGTCTCCCCCGGATTCCATTCGTACCTAAGTTTATGATCATATTATTGCAACTTAAATATAACCTTAAAAAAATACTGTTGCCGAGAAAACTGCTCATAATAAGGAAAATTAATTGAAAACATATACTCCCTACGCCCCTTTTTAGTGTCGACTATAGGAATACATGCATTTACACCAACCACTTTAATTTGGTGCAAATTTTTTTTTTAAGAAGTTTATGAAAATACATTTTTTAACATCCAAGAAAATACACGTTTTCCAAATGAAACATTTAAAAAGAGACGGAGAGAGTGGTATAACAATGTTGTAATTTCCAAGGAGTAATGGAATGCAAAAACCAAATGATTGGCAAACCTTACCACATCCCATTTTGTGAATAAAAATAGAATCACAACTATAGGATAAGAAGTAATTGGAATCTATGGGGGTATAGGATAATCAATCCAAAGAGATTGGCCTAGTAGTCACGACTTGAGACACTTAGAAGTTTGGTCCCACTTGGGTTTTCAAATTCGAAACCTCTCAGATACACATAAATTGAGGTTTACTCCAGCTTTAATTGGGTTTCCTATAAGTGGGAGGTGTGATTGGGCTCAATTTCACTGACATTAAACCCCTAGAATTAGTCGATGTGTGTGTAACCTGCCCTAGGCACCTGCGTTATGAAAACGCCCCATGGATAATCATTCCCACATGGACAGCTTTGTTAACATTTCAAACAAATGAACTCACCTCCATTATGAATGTTCGTCAACCCTAATCCACATGTTCTTAATTAGGTCTTATTCCTGGTGGTGTATTAGTATATTAGTACTTAATTAGGGTGCGTATGTGGGACCATTAATGTCTCTACGGTGATAGGACTTGTCACCTCCAGAGAACATAATCAACCTTTGCGTTACTTATCATCAAGATTCTAAAACTCTCTAGACGCTCCCAAGACGGCCAAGAACCTTCTAGCTTTCAGAGCCGAGTACTTGGCACCTAGTCAGATAGTCGGTCTAGTCGGCGAGGGGCCATCTAGTGCTTAGGTGGCGAGTACTCGACCTTCCAAACCTTCTTTTATAACACTACTTATCACACACAAACCCTGAATATTTAGTACTCCTACTATCTTCCATCCTCTGTTAATCTTTCATTTTCTTGCAGAATAAGTACATTAATTATGACATGAATACGGCATTAATCTTAATTTGTTACCTTGTGTCCCTATGCGGAAGTGGTTGTAGTTTCAAATTAGTAGTCATGATCAAAATCAATTGAGAAATAATTAGCAAAATTAATGGTATGTGGACCCATTAGATGATTATATCCCTTCTCATGTGGGTGATTAGTCATTTTCATAATAGAATAGGTCCAATAGGAGTCGTACCAAATCCAGCTAAGATAAGGTAGATGGTTTTCCCATAGGCTTCATACTCCCCTTAGGGCTGCACACAAATCCGATCCGATCTCACCCGACTGTATATTCGGTCGGAGTCGGGTGGTGTTCTGATAAACCCGATCTAGTTCGGTCGGGTGAAACCCAACCCGAACCCGAGCAAATCCGACCCGTGTGCAGCCCTACTCCCCTATATGACATTACACATCGCCATACAATTGACTTGTCTTATATATATATATATATATATATATATATATATATATATATATATATATATATATATACTCAACTATCTGGGCTAGCTTATGCCCATATCGACTAATTCTCGGGATCCAATCCGGCCGTTCACTTACAGAGGAATCCGGGGGAGGCGCTGTGCGGTAAGTGTTGTGCGCCATGTTGTGCGGCAAAACTACGTTGTTTTGCTCATTTTCTTAGTATATCCAAGGGCCCTGTTTGGAGAGTTAAGTGTGAGATTTAATTTTGGGGTTCAATTTTAGGGGATTTAGGCTCTTTGGGGTAGGGTATAGTGGATTTAGGCACTTTGGGTTTAGGCACTTCAGGTTTAGGGTTTAGGCACTTTGTAATGGTTTTTTCTTCCTCCAAACAAGGCCCTTGGAAACTTTGGAAGTGTGCACAAAAATAAAGCAAAATGACATAGTTTTACTGCACAACACCTACCGCATAGCACCCACCCTTACAGAGAGCTCAATCAAAGCCAGAATAAAGCTACATATATATAGACTAGCTCAAAAAAAGTCGATAGCATTTGAGAGATTTCAAACATGAGACTCTAAGAGGGAGCAAATTCTGAAGTCCAAGTCTTGAACACCACCAACCCCTTGAATTTACTTGCCTTTTGGCAAAATTGACTTGCCTCATGCTTGATTCAAGATATCTTCCCTATACCTTTTTGTAGCTAGTGTACTAATAAATCTCATGATTGATTTCACCTAACAACTATTTTTCTGGTCTCCGTAATAATGTGCTAGTACTTCCTTTTATAGTTTTTATTTTCTCGTATTTTTTTAATGTGGTGATTTTACTTGAGAACGAGCGTCTGTGAAATACTCTTTGTAGTCCAAGTTAAATCTTCACACAAGATACCTTGATATGTTTTGCATGCTACCAAAATCTGTACGTCAAACCCAATGGGTTGTCACAGTGGTTAATCGACTTGTCTAGGCGAGTCTTGTCACTCTAAGGTTGCAGAGTCGATTTCCATCGGTAGCGATTTATCCTTGGGGCTAACTCACCTCACGGCTCACGGAAACACGTGGGAGGGGATCGAGAGATTAGCCCAGTTCATTGGGACACTCTTCATCAGTTAAAAAAATATATATATATATACACGAATTATCCTATCAAGGATCCCGGATTTCCCGGATTGAAGTGTTTTGATGCTTTTCTCGATATTTTTTTGACGATCCGAGCCGTCCAATGTGTTCAAAAGGTGTTTTCCAAGGCCCACGCGGGAAATCTTTGAAAAAAAATACCGGGAAGGGCTTGATCCAAGCAGTTTTTCGCAAAAATTGCATATTTACAGTTTTGCGAAAACCGCTTGGATCAAGCCCTTCCCGGTGTTTTTTTTTGAAGATTTCCCGCGTGGGCCTTGGAAAACACCTTTTGAACACATTGGACGGTTCGGATCGTCAAAAAAATATCGGGAAGGTGGAGTCCCGGATCCGGGACTCCCGGACTAGATCGGGACTCATATACACGAATTATCCTATCAAGGATCCCGGATTGAAGGAAAATAGGTGTTTTTAAGGGTTTAAAATGTGTTTTTGCATAATCTGAACCGTCCAATGTGTTTAAAACGTGTTTTCAAGGGTCCCCGCAAGAAATCATAAAAAAAAAAACAACCGGGAAGGGCTTGATCCGAGCAGTTTTTCACAAAAACTGTATATATACAGTTTTATGAGAAACTGTTTAGATCAAGCCCTTCCCGGTATTTTTTTAGATGATTTCTAGCGGGGACTCTTGAAAACACATTTTAAATATATTGGACGGTTCGGATCATGAAAATTTGATCCGGAACTGTGAATCCCGGACTTAGGGATCCCAGACTATATATATTTGTATCTTTTGAATCTTAAGAGTGATGTCTAAAAGGTCATATACTCCACTTGTCTAAACAACAATTAAAAGACTTGATTACTTCATAATGTTAAGTATGCTTAACATAAGGGTTTTCTTGTTAAAATAAAGTGGGTTGATATCCATTAACAGCATAGGTGGGATTCTTCAATGATAGTAATAGGCAATTAGATTACATATTTAATACAGCAAAGCAGAGGTGGGTAAGGGTGCTTTAATATTCCCTCTAGAATTGTGAAAGCTACCAGCAATCCAAACTTTCCTGTTATTGCAACTTCTCAACCAACTAGCATACACAAGAGGAATGTCAAAACCATATTTTCTTTCTTCTCTTGAATCATTCCGTTGGACCTCTGATGGACCATGGGAGTAGAGTGCACGGCACTGCACACAATCAGCTTACTTCTTTAATTTGTGGGTGAGGCCATGGGGATCTTACAATGAAGTGGGCATATATATATGCTTAGAGTACAAGTGTCTAAAAGACTTTTTAGACCTTTTTTTTATTTTTTTGGTTGGTCTTGGATTGTCCCGACCAGGTAGACACCTCGGCTATTCCTCTTCTCAGTCCAATAAAAAACATGATCACAAGAGATCGCCAAATTTTGAACTATTGTCAGTTGAGCTAGCTTGAGGTTGACTTTAAGACTCTTTATGTACACCTTATTTGAGAGATTATATTACTGCAATGACCTCAAGCAAAAATAAAAATAAAAAAATGCCTGTATCATTGCTTTTACTAGAACAAATTGGAATCTTTTCACAAATATAAGCCATTAACTTATATCAATATTACTGGTAGGGTTGGTCATTTCGTCCAATCCGATCCCCGCTCCGAACGGATTGGCGATTTAGAGATCCGTTTGGGAATTGGATAGGATATGGAGATTTTTTTAAAAAAAATTTGGGGATCGGGTAAAGGCAGGAACATGCATATGCCCGCCTTGAATCCGTTCCCCGATCCATCCCCGCTCTTTTCCATGTCCCTGAATTCCTGATACTTATGGGTCTATTCATGACCAGTCGACTACTTTGGAATTCAGAAGGATACGTTTGATGATATGTTTGCCGCCTAATGTAGTAATCTTTATTAATTGGAAAAAAAAAAAGAACTACCAAACTATGAAATTATCTTTTTCACTTTTACTTTTGCTTTTGCTTTTGCATTGGAACTATGAATTATGTTGTGATCTTTATTATTTTGAACTATATAACTAGTTGTAAAGTTGCATAATTTATCTTAAAATGTGTTACAGTTGAAAAATATTTGGTGACCTTCTAGTATGAAATATTCGCATGACATTGTTTATTCTGGAATAATGCTAGTGTCTTTATCATTATTTGCCTTGTGGTAGTGTTAGTTCGTGCTTAAAAGTGGTACTTTGATGTTTATGTTGCAGTGCTTTCAATCTTACATATTTGTGATTGTTGTAACAATTTTTTTTTTAAATTTGGATCCCCAAATCCCCACAGGGATCCTCAGTTTCCCATTTGAAGCGGGGATGGAGAATGAAAACAAAGCCCCGGGATCGGGGACAGAGATAGTACTGCCCCAATCCGCCTCCATGCCCATCCCTATATACAGGTGAAGAGTATCGGCCGGCGAGAAGTCAGATCAATTGTTATTCACTCATCAGCAGTGACGGACAAGCAAATACAGTATCATGAGCTGAAAATTTGCAAATACAAAATGTGATCGAGAAAAAAAATTACGTGACTGCTCTATTTGGAACTTGTGGAAAGTGAAGAAAGAGAAGAAAAATGAGAGAAAATGAGGGAGAAATTTTTCCTATTCCTATAACTCTATTTAGTCATTTTCTCTCCTCTTCTCTTTCGGATCCGGGGTGCTAGTGATCGCCCTTGGAGAGTGTCCCTTCCTTTCCCCATTTTCAGAGAAACAAAGAGTTTAAATGGTTAGTTAAGCGGTCGTTTTCATGTTTCAATCTTGTAATTGAAGTGAGCAGAGAGCTTGCCACTCCCCAGACCCCTCTCTCTCTCTCTCTCAGAGAGATAAGATAGGGAGAGGTGTGGAATTTCCTTGGGGACCCACATTCGAATCCTGAAATTCTCCCCACTGCCACCTACCACAAGCATATTCCTCTGTTTCATCAAAACCTTCCAAATGTGAAGAACTGGAAGAAAAACTGAACCTTTGAAGAGTCTCAGAATGGATCCAAGAACCCGTCTTGATCGCGCTCTGTTTCAACTAACACCAACCAGAACCAGGTAAATGCACTAATAATCCTCGATATCTCTTCAAAATACAAAGCAGATACAGTTACAAGGCTTCAGATTGTTGGTCTCTGTTTTTTACTTTTTTTCATCTTGTTCTTGCAATTGCACATGAAAAAGATGCGATCTGGTTATCTTTGCCGGCGGTTCGAGCGAGAAACTTGCCTCTGGACTGCTCGAGCCGTTCCTGTCGCATCTGAATTGCGCTAGAGATCAGATTCAGAAAGGCGGCTACTCCATTACTCTTCAACCGCCGTTTATCAATTCTTCCTGGTTCACTAAAGCCACTTTACAAAGGTAAAACTTACCCAATTTTTTTGTGTTTTTATTTTTTATTTTTACAAGGTGTTGTGAAATCAGCCTAACCAACAAACCCACAGCATGAAAAACAGTCAAGAAAAGAAACAAAGGACGTGGGATTCTAACGTAGTTCTCTAACTATTTAGTTGAATACACTCACGGCTCATTTTCCATTATGTATCGTATGAGTAAAAGTTACATCGGCTGCCTAGGGTTTACATACATGACCGGACGGTCGAACCCCGAATAGACAGGATAAGGCTTCACAAACCCAACAACTTCATTGAATATATTGCTGGATTCACTTTAATGACCTTCAGCAGCGTAGTTCTTTGTTTATTTGGTATTGTTGGATTAGAACTAGGAAAATTCTCAGTCTTTTTCACATTTAGGCTCCGTTTGTTTCAATGTAAAATATTTTACAGTGCAAGACATTTTCCATGAAAAATAATTTTGCAGAAAATAATTTTTCTTATTTTGTTTTCCTGTGTTTGTTTGCCAATTAGAATTTTTTTTGTCAAAACCAAAAAATTCCTCAAACACAGTCCGAGAAAAACATTGCGAATAGTACAAAATATGAAAATACTATACGTACAAGAACAAGAACAAGAACATACAGTAGGCCAAATGTACATAAATTTTCTCTCCCTCTCGTTGGGAATACCAACTTGGGATAAAATGGAGCAGCAGTCTCAAGTTGACTGTTGGGAATGCAAAGGGTTGCCGGCTTTCAGTCCAAATGTTGAGCCCTTTTGGACTGTGGGGTAAAACCACTTACCTCAGATTTGGAATGAAATCATTTGTGCCCATATGATGGAAAAAAATTTACTTTGAAAAATGTTTTACTTAGCAGAAAATGGTGAAAATATTTTACAGGAAAACATTTTACATCGAAACAAAGGGAGACTGAGGTTCAGTTGCTATGCTCTTGTTATCAATGACAGTTTTGGAGCAGTTACTATGGCTAATTTGGCTGCTAATCGTACTTATCTGTTGTTCATTTTAATATGGCACTCAGATTTGTGAGGTTTGTCAACACCCCTGAGGTTCTTGAGAGATTTGTCACAATAGAGAGGGAGATTTTGCAGATTGAGAGTTCAATAAAATCAAATGAACAAACAGCCGTCACAACCGAGACAAAAGGTAATAGAAGAAGAAGAATTTTCACAACGATATCATTATGCCAAATATTATGATTCTTTAGAGTTGTAAAAATTTTTATCATTTGGAATTGGATTTTTGAGATTCTAACTTTAATCACAACTTTGGATTAGCAGGAAATGTCTTGGCTGTGGATGAGTACACCAAAAGATCAACTACTTCGTCTAAGGTATAACTTCAATGTGCGAAAATCAAATGCATTATTGCTTTTTATGGTTTCTTTACCAACTTTAACCATCTCCTTGATGCTGGATTGTACGTAGTCAAAAGGTGAAACCAATGGAACCAGTGATTCTGCACAAGAAGAAACTTCCAAGTATGTTTTTTATCTTATGTTTGGTAAAGTTTATAGATTCATGGTTGAAATAACGATTGCCTCTATTTTCCCTTGAAGTAATTGTGTGTGTGGCTGGTGATGAACAGGGTTCGACTTCAGCGTGTTCTGGACAATCGGAGGGTGGTTCTCCGAAAAGAGCAAGCTATGGCCTATGCCCGTGCTTTAGCTGCAGGGTTTGAGATTGACTCCATACACGATCTCATATCATTTTCTGATGCTTTTGGAGCTTCACGTTCAAGGTATGGTATGACGATAAACATGTTATTAGTGCCTAGGCAAGTAGAAGGCTTAATTCAATCCACCCACTTTTGAAACTTGACGAAAAATCATGTATATTCATCCTCTCATCATGTTCCTTAGCAGATTCTTGGTTTAATATTTCACCTTTTTTTTTTTTCTGCTGATTTGCTGTATTTTTAGGGAAGGCTGCGTAAAATTCATGGAATTATGCAAGAAAAAGAACAACGATGGGCTCTGGATGGATGAACTAGCAGCAATCGAGGCATATTCTCACTCAGAATTCCCATACCTGGGAAACTCTGGAATCATACTTTCTGGTGAAGATAATGACCATAGTCCAGGAATCATGATGAATGTCGATAACAATGGGCTTTCTAGCATTAAAACGGATGGCTCTATTGATGCATCAGCATTAGAAGTTGACCAGGGTACGTTGAATCCTTTTCCTTTCTGCCTATCAAATTTCTTGACAATGTGTGCATTAGAAGATAGCCAGTATGCGTCGAATCATTTTCCTTTTTGCTTATCAAATGTCTTGACGTTGTGATTTCTGTTACATGGACCCATGTAATGGTAAACCAAGCCAATTAGCTTTGTAGGTGACATTTAGGATTTTTGTTGACGGTGGATTTTTCTCTCAACCCCTTCAAGAATCACTTTTATCGTGCATTTCCTGAGTGAAAACTGCTGGATTTCATTTCATGCATAAAAGAAAGAGCTCTATTCGCAGAAATACATTTGAGATTTGGCGGATGACAGTGCCAGTACTTGATTCCACAAAGAGAGGCTTACTGTTTTCGTCAATATCTTGTAACGTGGCACCTGTAATGAAGGTTTAAGATCATGCACTAAGGCACAAATGACAAGAGTGAACGAGTTTTGGAATGAAATGATAGTAAAACTTCTCTAAATTAAGTTATGTGTTCATTAATTGTTTGATGTCTTATGTTTATAAGTATCGTGCGCAGATAGGAGCTTCCCAAAATCAGCTCCGGCACAATCAACTGATTGGAAGCCACAAGTACCAATGTCATGGCCAAACCATGTTCCACCATACTTGCCCAAATTTCCGGGTCATCTATATCAACAGATGACCCCATATCAAGGTTACCCATATCCTGGTATGCAAGTAGGCCCTCCATATTATCCAGTAAATATGCAATGGCCACCAAATATGGAAGGTTCGGGTCTGGATCTTGATCAGGAATCACAAGATCACCAGAATGTCAAATCACGTTCGAGGAAGAAAGAAAAATCTACACGTGCTAAACGATCACAAAACACTGAACAAGATGATAATACTGAGCCCAGTGAATCCAATTCTCAGAGTGATTCGTCCGTTGAACTGATAGATAGAAAAAAGCACGGGAAAAGATCATCAAGGAAGGTTGTTATTCGAAACATTAATTACATCACTTCAAAGGGAGATGGAGGGAAGGACAGTGGCTCCCAAGGGACTTCATCTGATGAAAATGAACTCATTGAAGCAGATTCCTTAAAGCGTCAGGTAGAGGAAGCTATTGGTTCATTGGAGAGACGCCCTAAATCGAACTCCCATAGAAATAAGAAGCAAAATGGGGCCAGGCACCATAGCCTTGTGAATGGGTCAACTGCCGATCAAGATATTGACAATTTCCGTGCAAATGTTTCTGAAGGAGAGAAGAGAAATGAGAATTGGGATATTTTCCAGAATCTGCTTATGAGGGAGACAGATTCAAGATCTGACGTAACATTGGAGAGCTCCAAGAAAGAAATAGCATTTGGACTCAACATGGACTCTGAGGAATTGAAAAAACCTCTTGGTTCAACTGATTCCTTTATTGTTACCGACATGGATAGAAGTAACGAACATAAGGCCCAGGTTGAGACCTTTGAAGCCAGGGATACCCTTCGGCCAATTAGCAAGACAGGAGACAGCACGTATGAGGTGGAGTTATTATATTCACAGCAAATTGAAAAATCAGAAAGCCACTCTCGGGCTACTTTATCTGATTTTGTGACTGAATCTTCCATCATTAGGAACCAAAAAGGAGGAGATTGGTTTCCTGGTAACCAACCAGATAACTCAGCAACTTTTGATCAAAGTGCACGTCATGTTATCTTTGATGGAGACTACAGTTTGCCACTCAAGGGTGATCAGTCCCAGATTGAGAATAAGAAAGATGTTCTTATTGATGACTCTTTCATGGTTCAAGCTCATCCAACCGACAATGACCCATCTGATTCTCAAATGATGACGGACATATACTCGGTCTCAGACATCGTTGGAGTTACCCAACAAGGAATAAGCTTGCCCATTAATTCAAAAGTGAAGGTTGAAACTGCTGGTATCTTTGAACCAGATGACCTGTACATGGTACTTGGACGAAATTCTGAGGTGGAGCAAGTTACGGCATCTTGGAATCCCGAAATGGATTATGGAAACAACAATTCATTTACAGAATCTGTTGAAAGGCTCCCCAAGGTGGAACCAGCTGATTGTGTTGACGACATTAAGGTGTCCTCTACTAGTAAAGGAACCAAAAGTAAAGCTCGAGGAGCACCTGGAGGAAAAGCTTTGAGTAAAGAAGCAACGTCTAAAACCTCAGTTCGGTCTCCTGGGATCATACCACAGAGTACAAAACCATCCACCATAAGCAGAACCTCGAGTCAGAAGAACAAATCTGAGAAGGTACTGAACAAACATATAGTGAGTGACACATCATCCAATATTATTAACTTCATTCCACTGCGTTTCTGTAATTTTTCAAATTCAGGGTTGAATAGTCATAATTTTTATTTTTCGTTCGCTCATTTGCCTTAGATAACCGTCTTTCTGATACCTTGATTTTCTTTCTTATGTGTAGGAAGAGGAAAAAAGGAGGAGAATGGAGGAATTAATGATTGAACGTCAAAAGAGAATTGCTGAAAGAAGTGCTGCATGTGCTCATAATCCAGCAACAACTAAGAGGGCCTCGAAAGAGAATAAGACATCAATAGTTTCCATGAAGAATGAGAAGCCGAAACTTCAGTCTCCGGAGGAGGCGACAGAGAAATTACGAAAGCCCGTTCTGAAGACGTCCACCATAGACCGTCTTGCATCTGCAAAGGTGACTCACAAGTTTCCATCCAATGAACTCAAATCCAGCCAACCTAAGAAAGCAATCTCTAAGGCTTCTGGAACTGAGAACAAGAAACCGGGCACTGAGAGGGTCAAACCTTTGGATAAGAAAGAAAGCCTCAGTAACTCAAATGGGTTACTCTCTGCAGCCCCTGGTGCCAAAAGAAAGACGGATAGTGCTGATCCCATAGTAGCATTACCGGCCACTGAACAAGCAACTCAACCTTCTGATGCCATTGATGACTCTGAAAATATTGCATTACCGGCCACTGAACAAGCAACTCAAGCTTATGATGCCATTGATGACTCTGGAAACATTGAAGAGTTACATAGAATATCCACAATTGAGAAAAATGGAGACAAAGATCGGCTGCGAGAGCGTTTGGAGGACAAGAAGAGCTGTGGTAGGAATTCACCTAAAGGAAACTTCTCCATGCCTATTCAAGACCATTCTAGTCAGTTGGAATATGTGAAAGGTGATAATGACTCAAAAACAGCTTCTAATGGCCGTGCTTATTTTTCCCCTGAAGTGACTGTACATTTCTTTCCATCATCACCTAAGAAAGCTTTGAATGCTGCTGCGGTGCACATTGGTGAGAATAATGTGGTAAACAAACAATTTTCTGTCTCGCCTGGAATATCTGTAGTACAAGTGGCAACACCACAGGATGAAACGACTACTCCTAACCCCTCCCGGAAAAAATGGAACAGTGGTGATCACTCTCCTAAAGCTGTAAAAGGGTTCAGAAAACTTCTCTTTTTTGGTCGGAAAACCAGGAACTAGCCAACAAATTGAAGTTACGGATCAATTTTGTTGCTTGCTCATTGCTTATGTTTACACACGGGTATGTTATTCCCCAGCTTCAAATTATGAAGGAAGAGGAAAACCCACCCACTGAAATTGTTTGATTGTCAAGCCATGCATATCTTATGGCTGCCACACAAAATAAGGCATTGAGTTTTGCTGCCACAGAGCTTTTACAATACCTTCTTGAGTTTGAAAGTTAGTGAATTGTAAGCATTTTTCGTTGAGTATGTTGGATTCCGAATGGATATCCCATGAGAATCTGTTTGTATCATATGTAAAATCCTTATTCTTTGCTTTGTTTTTGTCAAACTCCTGTATTGTCCTGGCAAGTCTTTGTGAAAGAACTCCGATGAGAAGAAAAAAGAAGGCGTGTTACAACTTACAACGCAGGTTTCTTTCTTCCTCTGCGTATTATCTTGTTCTGTTTAGGAACCATACTACTTTTTGAGTTTTTTCGTTCTCGTTTGTGTACCGAATCTCGATATAAACTTGCAATTTGGAAATGCCTTTACTCTCCTTATGTTTCCTTGGTTTATGCTGCTTTATTGAACAGTCTAGTTATGTGCTGTATCACGAGGAATGACAATTGTTTGATGTGTGGAGATTGTTCAAAAGAATCAAGTTTAAAATCTGCTGCAAGAATCTACCAAATAGAATCCATGTTTACAATCTACTGAGAAACAGACTACAGATAATGTTATCAAACACTCTTGAAAGAAAAATTACACCATCCCATTTGCACAATCTCGCTACTGAAAAAACGAATCAAAACCACGGCATCCACTTACGACGAGTTCTTTCATTGGGGTTGCTCTTCTTATGCTCTTCCTTCTTTTCGGTGAACGTGGCCACTAATTCATCATAGTCTGGAAGCTTTGGGTGTACATTGCTTGACGACGAGTTGTTTCGTAGAAGTCCTCTTCCACTGTAAGTCCTGCCGCGCCTTGAAAAGCCTAGTTTCCTCAACATGGTTTGACCATTCACTTGTTTCTTTTGACGTGATCCATCAAGTTTTCCATACGGCCCCTCTGTTTTGGTCGAAGCATGGCGTCTCTCTGATAAATTATTCTTCCCATAACACGAATAAATCCAACTTCCAGGACCAAACGTAGAAAACTTCGACCCAATTTTCCACAACGTAGTTTTGAGTTTTGAATCTTGACTTTGATCATTCCCGTTGGAGTTCAAATATTCACGCGGTGTCACAGGTTTTTCCACGCTAATTTCATCTGGCTTCAGGGAGATATTGCACTCTTTGGCTATTTCAGAAATTATTTCAACCTTCTCATCCTCTGACAGGTTTTTGTTTCCAAGGTTGTACTTGATTTGGGAGTTCACAAAATGCCCAGGTAGTAATTTCACATTAGTTCTCTCAAACTCTGAACCAAAACGCTTCTTGATTAGCAATCTTATCTGGTGTAGCTCCGGCAATTCGCCACATCTTGAGGCAGCAAATACCAAACTTGAAACTGCTTCAACAACTTGATAAGGCAACCTAGTCCAACCATCAATTTGAACATATAAGAAAAAACAGTCCTTAAACATTTGAAATTCAACATATGTGATGAATCAGGATTGCATACCTCTTGCAGCTACTAATTTCACGGATATTGGTATGGACAGTGTAACAGAATTGGCCAATTTGAGTGTAGGCAGACAATACGCACTCGTTATGATGCAGCTGCTCAACCTATATTCAGTGACAAAATATTTGGGGATGTCAACCGATCGCATGAAATGAAAGTTTAACTCATGATGAGTGTAGCTGAAGTGAGAACTCGTACCCTGGCTATAGCAGTATCGTAGTGGCCAGACATGAGTAGTTGAGAGATATCGGCTCGTGATTGCCTTATAATTGCCCCTCTCCTATTCTTCTGAGTATACAGTTGACTTCAAGTTTCGTCAATCAAGCTTTGGCTGAACATTACAATTGATACAACTGATGAATATTTCTTAGGTGCATATATCAGAATCTTGTTTGCTTTATGGAAACACTACTGTAGTTGAAATCAATAGAGTGGTAAGCCTTTAGTTAACAAGTTAAATCACTCAAATGGACTGGACTTAGAGCAATAACAGTTTGTTGTGTCAAAAACAATCAAGGGCCTCTAAAAGTCTCAAAACAGATCAAGGTATTTGGCTCAACAATCTGATTTTGTGATTTTTCTTGGAATTGATATATCTGCATATGTGCATATAATATCGAGACACGATGGATTTCATTGCTTTAAAAGTCGTTAGGCCTAGCACCCAGCACCCGACTAGTCAGCCGCCTGGGCTGATTTTAGTCTAGGTGTTGGACTCCGGCTAGGCCGACTTTTAGAATGCAGATGCATTTGCAGACATGTTAGTTGAAATATAGAAATAAGAAGCTAAGTCTAGCACCAAATGGAAGAAAGAAAGGTAAACATAGTGTCTATAAACATGTTTTTGTACCACTTCTTCCTCCACTTCTTCCGTTTTGTGTCGATCTTAACTAATATAAACATAGTGTGCACAAAAGACAGTTTGAAGTTTGATTTTTCTCAGTTTAAGTCACATGTTTCGTAATATTTCACTTGCCCCACCAAATTTGTTTTTAGAATTTTTTTGGGCCTCTTCAGTGCTACAAAATTAGAGGACTAAAGACTTTTCACATAACAAAATAAATAATGATAAAAATCTAGTGCTGGGGGCCTATATAATTTAAGAATAAATTTTTTAGTTTAGTAAAGTAATAACATATTCCGAAATCGGTCGCCACCACTTGTCCCCTGAAGATGAAGATGGGGAAGAAACATCTAGGGAGAATGAAACTTTGGAAGTGGAAAAAGGAGGTGAAACCATGCATGGATGAGGCGGCAGACGCTTTGATTCTCCCTTTTTGTATTAGTACAATTTACATGCTTAATTTTAATACAACTGAAACAGTTAAAATTTCAGTCCCTAGAGTGTGGTTTCCTCTTGTCCAGTGAAATTAACCATTGTTTTTGGCTTGAGTAATAACTTCCAAACATGGTCTTAGAGGTGGAAGACCAGCTGAACCTGCTGTGAGATCAGGTGAAGACAGAACAAGTGCTCATCCTGCAGCAAATAGAGCGAGATGATAATAATGTTTTTGAATCTCCTTAAATCGTAGTCGTTATTTAGGACTAAAATGACAATGGTTTCAAATCCGATCTCTTTTAACATGGTTTCGCAATCAGCCAAAAGATTAAGAAGGAAATCCAAATTCTTAATCTAATCGGGCAAACGAATGTTAGGTCCGTAATAGTACTATATATTTTAACGAGTGAAAATGAATCATTAATTATTTTTGAAAAATAGATTCGTGCAACTTTCACTTCAGAGGTTCTTGAGGTACATGTGGCACCATTTAACAAAAAATACCAATTTGAGGAGTAATGATTTAGTGGCTTTGAGGCACTGCCACGTGGTCCCCCAAGACATTGTCTTATAAGACCACTAAGTAATATTTTACCCCGAAGATAAAGTCTTGATACTCTAGCTTACGTGGGCAATTTTGCATTTTAAAATGTGCAACCTCCCCTTAATTTGGCCGGAGTAGAAACATTTTGTATAACAAGAAGTGAATTTTAATGGATGTTGGTTACTTTTCCGAAGTTAAAATAAATGAAAATCCAATTAAATTTGAACAAAAATGTTATAGCCCAAGAAAACAAAATAAGCTTAACCCAATAAATTATGAGAGCCCACTATATTGTTAGTAATATTTTTGGGGGGATAGCACTAGCCTCCTAGGATGTTGAACCATGTTGGAGTCTTCTTTTTTTTTTTGTCATCCTGTGGAATGTAAATGTCTGTAATTTTGTTGCCTAGTCAGAGTTTTTTTTTTTTTTTTTTTGCTTACAGCTTTTTATCATAGACATGCTACGTATTTTTTGCCAAATTTTTTAATTAAAAGATGTTTATTTTGCTCGTATATCCCATGATTTTCGGGATTGTAAAGTCGATATGAGAAAATTACTATAGGATTGGTGATTTTTAAATTTAACATCACGCCACATAAGTCTGATTGCAATCTTATGATCGTATATATGTGTTCAACCCTATTACTTCCCGCGACTTGTTAAAACCTTATTAGGTCAACTTTTAGTGGGTGTGTATTGTAATCATTCCTTCTGCTGGGAAAATTGCAGCATCCAATTGTGCACAATCTGGCTAGGGGAAAAAAACCTTATCTAGTTTTTTAGTCCCTAGAGTTATGGGTAAATTTTAATTTGGTCCTTGTACTTTTATATGTCTCAAATTCATCCTTATAATTTAGTGTAGTTTTCAATATTTTTCGTGAATTTTAAATGTTTCAATTTTGTCCTCAAGTTTTTTGGTTTTTTCCAATTCGTTTTGTTCTTCTAATTACTAAACCCTCCTTTCCGCTCGGTGTTGTTCTTAGGTCATGTGTTAAGCATATAGCTACCGTTCCACAATGTGGAGTCATTAGATTCCATTTCTTTTTAAGGGGCTAGTGTCGGTGTAGCGGAGAACCCCCTTAGGATCATCGACATATGCTCAAGTCTCAAGTCCTACCTAAAGTAAGCCCTTCACGAGGACCGGTTCAGCCTATTCACTTCCTCTTTCTCGCTACTGCTGGAAGCCCCTATATCCTTATTTAACCACTTCTTTTATCCAGTTCAATAATTCCTTGTTGTCTACATATGGGATGGAACCAAGTCTTATTTAGATGATGAGACTACACAATCGTATAATTGTCAAAAGTGAGTTACTGTTCATCGAAACCAAACGGTTACCTTAATTCGTAGCTCAATATCCTTTCACCTCCTTCTAAGCGGCCTTATAGCCCCAAAATCGTCATGCTAAAGACTATTTATTTCCCGAATTTAGATTTTTAAACACTTTAAAGTTTTCTTTTAACGGGTTGGATTTTGGAGTAAGTTTCTCCAAATCTAGGAATTTTTTCTTAAATTCTACTTAATCGATCTATTTTTTGTTGATATATTTGTAATAATAATTTATCATAGCTCTTTCAAGTACCACTTGTTCACGTAGTTCGTTAGAGATAAACAAGTGGTGGTGGTGGTGGTGGCATGTTGGTGGTTGGGTGACGGTAGTTGCTCTAGTGTTTGGGGGGCGGCAGATGGTTGCTACGGTTTCCATTTTTGGGCTTTTGGTTCGGGCTTTGATGTTTGCATTGGGTTTGCCTTTTGATGTACTGAACTTCGCTTGTTTTTACTGTTTGTATTGGGCTAGGTCATTACTTCTGTAACCTCGGTTGGAGTCTCCTCCCCTTTCCCCCAACTTGATGTACCCTTCTCAAGTTTCACAAAGTAAATTTTTTGCCGATAAAAAAAAAAAAAGAAAACTTTTTGAGGCTTTTAATGGTTGGGATTGATTCTAGATTTTGGTTCAAGGGTGCAGATTGATTTGCACAGTTGAAGAAGACCGCTCAAAAGTGTCAAATCCTAACTCCCGCAATGGATTTGTTTGGAACATGTGTGGAAAGGAAAGAAAAAAAAGAGAGAAAATAAAATGAGAGAAAAGCGAGAAAAAGTGGGGAAGAAAATTTTACTATTCACAATATTTTTTTTTATTTTCTCACTTCTTTGAGCTCTTTCTCACCTAATCAGGAAATTTTTTTAACTTTCCTTCATTTTCCCACGCTTTCCTCAAGTTCCCCATCTGGCTCTCCCTTCTGGCTTTCTACGATGCATCTTTTGCTTTCAATCCCTGTACCTGTAACAGTTATCCCGTCAAGTGTTTCTTCAGTCTCACCAAGGCAGCTCCATCCATTTTCTATTCCTAATAAGGAATTCCACCCTTTGTACCTAAATATGCTAATCCATCTCGCCAATAGAAGCCTTGTATCGCCTCATTGGAGCTCTTCCACAATTCTGCGACTTTCGATTTCGGCGATTGGGTTCGACTTCGAGTAAGTTTCTCATCTAAATATACTCTCAGGTTCCAACTGCGATTGGGTATTTTCGATAATGGGTCTTGGTATTTGATGGGTCTATATCACAAATTGGTCTATTTTATCAGGTTTCTCCAGGCGAATACAAACCCGCCCGCACGCAGTGTAAAAGTTCACTATTGCAGGACGCAGGTTGGTATAATCTGTTAAAACTAGGTTTGAGCCATTTGACAAGTGTAATTTGTTTATTTTTCCCTTTTAAAATTGAAGTTCATGAGGGTGTTTCTGGTCATCTAGCACAAAGGGAAAAAATGAAACTCCCATAAAAAGTGTTATTATGGAGGTTTATTACTTCATGGGATGCATACATATCGAATTTGGAGGATCAACTTCATGTTCTTTTCCTACCTTCATGGTTTACGTGATCTTATATTTGTTCTCTTACGGAATTTGGATGGATTTTAGGACAACAGAAGTTCAGATTGAGAGACGATGACGATCAATCTAACAAAAAAGTCCACTAATCAAGTCATTCTCTTGAAGGCCATGAGCAACGGTATGATTTTTTCAAACAATTCATTCATTAGTTTTTTGCCTTGCTGTGTCACTGTTATTTATTGTAGCTTTACTTGCCCATCGTTTGCCTCATCTTTCTTTTAAGTCTGAACTTCACAAATGGGCATATACCAATGGCTGTTTGACAACTGATGGTTTCAATTGGTCTTTTGGAAGGTTTTACAGATATTATCACTCCTCACCTGCCTTAGTGTTGAAAAGTATGTTAAGCCTATCCATCCTCTTTTTTTCCCTTTTCTTTGTAGCTTTTCATATCACCATGCAGGCCAACTAATCTTGATGCAATAGAAGGCGCCATATCTTCCACCTACATGTTAAATTAAAAAAGAATATAGCCCCTGATGTGTCTGTCTAATTGGGTTGTGGAAGATACAGATCAATGGGAAGAGACATTACACATAATATCTCTTGGCCATGGTACTCTTCTGGTCCTTAAGTTATGCACGCCTATCAAGTGTTATGGGCTATGAGGACTTAATGTGCTTGCAATAGATAAATTTGAGCACCTTATAGGGCACATAATAGTAGCTTTTCTTGTTGCTTATGGTTGAAATTGTGCAGGGGAAGTGGAAAGGGGAACCCGCGAGGGTCTCCAAGTATTTTTATGGGGTTTGATTTTGTGCAGCCGTGTTTCGGTGATGGTTAGGGTATTGATAAAATAATTCCACTTCTTGAATTTAGGTCTAATTTTGAGCTTCAATTTGATTTTTTTTTTAGATGTTTTCTTACAACATCAGCTACCTAATTCTTGAGTTTTCTTATAAGTTGGTTTGGTTAATTCTAAAATCTAGCCCATTCGCAGGATGATGGTGAGATGTGGACATGTGGTGCACAGCTTGGAAATTATGCTACGTCTCATGCCAAGGGCAATGATTAGAAAAGTGTTCTACCCAAACATTATTCTCTCAGTATGGTGAAAAGGCATTTCTTACATCAGGTTTCTTACGTTGTTTGAGGCAACGTAAGTTATGTCCGGTTTGCCTTTTACTTTTCTAAGTACAATCATCTATCTTTAAGAAATGTTTATTTTGATGATTTTTTTTACTAGGTGGATGTGTTCTTTTGGCCACCAACTATAAAGTTGCATTAATTTTGGGTTGCCCGATTAATAGTCATAGAAGGATCAAAATTTGGGCCTGAAAAGGCCCCTTTTTAATGCAGGACTGTTTTTTTCAGATTATGTAGACACAAACTGACTTTTTAGGGTTTTAAGGGTTGAGGTTTGGTTTGGGTTTGTCCAAGGGTCATGAATTGATCTCATTAACTCGGCCCAAAAGTGTCAAATCCCTACGAACATTAGGAATACATCTCAGCCAATATTAGATTTGTGCAATATCAGCCGTCTGATTTCAAGATCAGCGTGTTAGACACGGTGAAACAAGTTTGGATGTTGTATTTGTTTAGTTTTCAAGGAATTAAGAGCTCTCATTGAAGGCTTTGTTACTACATTAGAGTGTTAATAAAGTTATGAACTTATGATCTATCTTTTACTTGAAATTTTGAACTTCTTCTGTCTAAAATACTTTCGTACATCGGTACATGTAACCCCATCTCAGTCAAGTTCACTGGTTGGAATTGTTTTAGACAAATTTTTCAAACACTTGTTGTGTCTGTAAGGCAAGAGCCTATCTACTAGGACTTCAGATTTCTACAAAAGTAGTCGAAGCAATGGTGGTAGTCTCTCTAGACTCTTTTCTCTAATTTTATATTTTTTGGTTATTTTTTCTTTTAGTTAGGTGGTAGCCAAACCATAATGCGCATGAAGTGGAGTGAACAAAATTGCCACCTAAATTTCTTTTCTTTTCCTGCTAAGAGCATTGAAGAGGAGAGTTTGTGGTCGTTTATCATGGAGGTTCATTTGTTTAATAACAGCTTGGCAGAAAAAAGAAGACTCCCATTGTCATTTTTTCAAATATGGTGCATCCTTTCTCCATTTGTTTGGGATGGAAAACTGAAAAAGGTTATGGATTCTGCAACTTGATTATAGTATAATCTCGATATTGAGACTGTACTAAGCAAACCATTCCAAAAAGGAGTAAGATATAATATATGGGGGCATATTTTGACAGAAGGCCTTTATCCATTTGTGCTATTTTGGTATCCTCACAATGGCTGGTTTCAACTGAAATTCACACTAGCATGATAAAAACAGACTTCTGGCAGTGGTATTTTGTATGCTCACAATGGACATGTTAACTGTATGATATATTGCTTGAATGAAATATTTTGGGAGTAAATTGATTATGACATGGTGATGGTGACCCTTCAATAGATGGTTCAATTGATTTTTTATTTAGATTTATCCATTCAACGTTCAGGGCTTTCGATATACAGGACTCTCTCTCTCTCTCTCTCTCTCTCTCTCTCCTCTGAAACTACTGAAGAGGTTTTTCCTTGGTCCCACTTTTAGTTACAAGTAGTCAAGTAGTATCTCAAAATACTAATTATTTCCATGTTGTAGAATAATATATCAACAGACTCTGATAAGTGAGATACTGTGATTCTTTTGTGGAATTTAAAATTAGAACAAGAAATGAAAGTAGGAATTAAAAGTGGGAGCAAGAAAAGGAGGATGGATATGGGATAAGGTACTTCTTATCGGTTATAAGCTCTTGATGTTCAGTTTTTTTTGCTATGCCCTTGCTGTTTCTTTTTGTGTGTGTGTTATCCCAAAATCAAATAGCTATTTCACTTTATTTCCATTGATATTTTCAGGACTTCTTCCAGCGCTGATGGAGATAGCAGAGTGAGGCACTCAAACTCAAAGTCAAGGAACTCATCAGGTGATGCAGATTCTATGCTGTTTAGGGAGACTGTGATTGTTGGTGATGAAAGTGATCGTTTCCTACGCAGAAAAAGCAAAAAGCACAGGTGCAATTCTCTTGGTGTTGCCTTGTGTTTGTGCGAGATGGGATCAAGCCTTAATGCCTTATGGTATTGGTTTACATGTCTTATTCGATACCTACTTGTTGCTCTCAATAAACAACATGCACACACTGTTCTGTTGTCTTTTAAGCGAAATGTAATATGGTGATATAACATACTTGAGTTAGTCCTTAAAATTCTTTTGTGGGGAATGGATGAGGTTTCCATCGATTGGAAGAAGCCTAAATTATGGGAGCATGTCTAAACAAGTCCTATTGGAGAACTTCCGTCTTTATAAGTGCTAATTTTCTTCTACTACTGCTGCTGCTGCTACTATGGATTGTCCCAGCAGTTTTTTCTAATGCAGATGTGCTTCTTATTTTGTTCAATGCAGTGTCATCTTTGAAAGGCTTCCCAAAAATGGAAGGTAGTTTGAAGACCAAACCAGGGACCATGTGAATGAATATGGTGATGCGGGTTTGATAACCTTGATACTTGCTTATCGTGAACTCAAGGAGGTAAACTCAAATCTAAGGTGCATATATTATCTAAACTCAAACCTGAAAGATGCGATAGTATGAGATTGCTTCAATTATGTCTTGTTTAGCAACCTATTTGACCTAGGTGTAAACTTAGATTGCAGGCCACATAAAGGAATATCCATATGGTCATGCATTTTGTGGAAACCAAGTGCTTTGTCACTCAGGTAATCTTCTATTTTACTTATGTTTGAACTACTATGTCCATTTTCCTATATCAATTTTTCAAACTACTATGGGGTTTTGTGGAAACGCAGTAGAAATCTTAGTTGTGGGCTAAGGCCTAAGAGCTTTGGAGTATTATTTTCTATTCCTTTACATAAAAAGAGAGAAGAGGGGGTAGATTTACGGGCAGTTTCGTCTAATAATAGAACCACCTAGAGAAAAAAAAAACTACTAAACTGAACTGAATCAGAAATCTTGAAGACGAAATTGTAACTTTTAACATACAATGATCAAATTGGAACCTATATAAAGCTAATAAGCTATAAAGACAAAATGACCTTTCAAACTATGTGGACCAAATTGAAACCTACACAGTGGCCACATTACATTTCATTTACGAAACCACGCCATCAACTTTGCGAGAGTGCCGTCATTGGGTTTCCTCTTCAAATACTCTCTCTTGTATTCTGTAAATGTGGCCACTACTTCATCGCAGTCTGGAAGCTTTGGGTGTACATAGCTTAACCGAGGCTCCGAGTTTTGATCTCTCAAATACTCTCTCTTGTATTCTGTAAATGTGGCCAGTACTTCATCATAGTCTGGAAGCTTTGGGTGTACATAGCCTAACTGAGGCTTCGAGTTTGGATCACTCATTTGGTTCTCTGCTTTGATTGAAGCACCGTGTCTCTGTGTGAAATTCTTCTCCACATTATTACTGTTAGACCTCACACTCGTCTCCTCTGAATCCAAACCCTTATCCTTATTCCGCTCATTGTCATCTTCTTTTGTTGGTGATTCGTCCTTGATTTTTGAAGCTTGTGTTTGATGGTTCCCATTGCTATCCCCACTACCTCCGTTTCTCGAATCAAACTTTCTTCTAGTAACCTTCAATAAAATGCCGATAATTGTTTGCCAAATCCAAGAAAGATATAAATTCAGTGACCTTAGTGGTTTTACTTCAGTGATTTGATCAGGCTGCAGGCAAAGAATGCACTCTCTGGCGATTTTGCTAGTCATTTGAAGCTTCATATCATCAGAGACTGAATTATTTCCCAGATTATACTTTATTTGGGAGTTCACAAAATTCCCAGGTTGTAATTCCACACTATTTCTCTCAAATTCATTACCAAAATGTTTTCTGAACAGAGTTCTTATCCTGTGTAACTCTGGCAATTCCCCACACCTCGAGGCAGCAAATACCAAACTTGAAACTGCTTCAACAACTTCATAAGGCAACTTACTGCAGTCATGAATGAGAACACAAGAACAGCCATTATAACTGGAAAATATAAAATGTGATGAATCAAGTTTGCATACCTTCGGCTGCCAATTTCACGGAGATTGGTATGGACAGTATCACAGTAGATCTCGATTTGATTGTATGCGGATAAAACGTGCTGGTCATGATGGAGTTGATCAACCTAGATTTTGTCCAAGATTTTGCAATGTCAAGAGATTGCATGAAATTAAAGTACTATTTACATTTGTAGCTCAAGTAAGAACTTTTACCCTGGCTAAAGTACTATTTACATTTGTAGCTCAAGTAAGAACTTTTACCCTGGCTAAAGCATCATCATCTTGACCATTCATGAGGAGTTGGGCGATATCGGCTCGTGACTGCCTTATAATTGCCTCCCTCTTGTTTTTCTGAATCAGCAGTCCAGAACGAACCCCTTTGATCACAGTTTTGCTGAACATTACAATGCATATTACCGGTTAGTGTAAGTGCGTAGTAACAGTTTCTACTACTTAAGGGCCTCTAAAAGTCAGAAATCAGAACATATTATTTGGCCCTGCAGTCTAATTTTGGTGCTTTTCTGGCGAAATCCATATATAGACATGTGAAAAAGGTTTTCAGACATAATGCATTCACAGACATAAAAAGTGAAATAGAAAAATAGAGAACCTGAAGAGCTGGTAAAGCGACCAATAGAATGAAGGAAGGTTTGGTATTGTTAAAGTAGTTAGTTACATAAGTTTGTGACAACTCTGTTAATTAGCTTTGTTAATTAGTTGTTAAGTCTGTTTTTGAGTTGTTTAGTTGGTTAGAAATGCTCCTCTCTGATTGTTAGAGCAAGTCGGCGGTGTAGGGATATAAAAAGGTTCTGATCTTCTTTGTAAAGGCAGATAGAAAAATTCCAGATAATAGAAAAGAAAGAGGCGTTTCTGTTTTCTTTTTCTCTCTTCCAATTCTCTTAGATTCTAAAGATTGTGACGTGTTAACAATCAGATTCATGAAATTCTTTATGGTATCAGAGCGGAATGACGAAAGTCGATGTGCGATGATTCTTGTTTGCTTCCCTGTCTCTGAAATCAAATAGTTGAAGGTGTTTGTTTCCCGAGAAAATTGAGAAGAAAGAGTTCGTTTTCCAGATCTAGTTCAGAAAATGGTGAATACGGTAACAATTCCTTCTGCTCTTTCATTTCTCGTTTCTAATTTTCATTACAATCAAGTTAGATTCTACAAACTCTCCTTTGGAAAACACAAGTGCATAATGCACTGAGACCAAATGGATTTCTTGGATATCTAGATGGATCTTTAGGCTGTCCTACTCTGAAAATCGTAGACTCAAATGGACAATCGATTGATAATCCTGCATTTCTGTCTTGGTTGTGGATGGACAACTATTGTCATGTATAACTGCTTCATTGTCTGTTTCTACATTTGCCTCTAGTTCTAGGGCTTGAATCTGTTACACAAGTATGGCAAACACTGGAACATCGATTTAATTCTGCAACTAGGTCTCATATACATGATCTCAGACGCAAGCTTTACAATGCTAAGAAAACAGAAACGCCTCTTTCTGTTCTATAATCTGGAATTTTTCTGTCTGCCTTTACAAAGAAGATCAGAACCTTTTAATATCCTTACACCACCGACTTGCTCTACCAATCAGAGAGGAGCATTTCTAGCCAGCTAAACAACTCAAAAACAGACTTAACAACTAACTAACAAAGCTAATTAACAGAGTTGTAACAAACTTATGTATATGTCTTATTTACCACTTCTTTCTCCATCTTGAATCTTTGATCCGTCCAAACACCTTGTGAAACACGTAGATTCCTGGTGTGTCCTTCCTTTCCTTGTATTCTACCACCGTCAAATTCGCCATTGCGAAGTTGGTCGCTCAAAACCTTGGGCAAAAGGATTAGGGCCCCCTCGAATGCCACCACGGCAGAGCGCAGCAGATACCCCAATAAAGCTTGCAGACTACTTCCGCGTTGGAGGAGTTTTTCGCGTAGGGAGTACGTCCGATAACCCTACTGGTTGAGGAATGTACAAAGAACTGTTCTTAACTCAGACAGAGCTTGATTGTATAACGAAAATCTAGTTCTCCTATAATTACTCCGTTTTGGCCCTTCACTGGGAGTTCTAATGATTTTCCTACATGCCCATGAAATTAGGAGAGAAAATAACAAAACCAGGTGCAATGAACCGGAAAACCCACGTAGGGAAATGGGTTGGAAGCAAGAAATTACTGGGTGCGTACATGAGAGATGAATACGAGTGAGAAAAATCGACATTCCCATCCTCGATGATCCAGAAAGTCCTTTTTTGGAGCGATTGGCTTGTGGGAGAAATGGGTGTCCGGTAGTCTGTAACACTACTTCGTTTTAAATGAAATTCCATCTCTTTTACCAAAAAAAAGAGAGTTCATAACTCGTAGGTAGGGCTATGAACGAGCCGAGCTGAGCTTTATTGTGTTTCAAGCTTGTTTATTAAATTTTTAACGAGCTCGAGCTCAGTGAAAACTTAACAAGTGAGCTCGAGCCGAGCTGGCCTAGGCTTGACTCTAGCTCGATTTTGTTCACGAGCCTTAACGAGCCAATGGAAATTGTATATGTATACTCAAATAGGCTTAAGACAACAAAGAAAGTTTTACTTGTGCGTGTATATATGTTTTATATCTATATACTCTATAGGAATTAATAAGTTTTTTAAAAGATAGTGCATTAAGACATCAAATTGGAATAAAAAAGTTATATTATTTAATTTCTCTAAAAAGTAAACGAGTCTTATCGATCCGATCCGAGCCGAGCCGAGTTGAGTCTTGCCGTGTTCAGGCTTGTTTGTTAAGGTTTTTAACGAACTCGAGCTCGAGCCGAGCCTCAATAAAAACTTAACGAACCAAGTTCAAAGAAGCTCTTTTCGAGCTGAACCGAGCCGAGTTCGTGAACGGCGTGGTTCATTTGCAGCTCTATTCATAAGCCATGTGATGCTTTCCTATTTTTGCCGCAACTGCTGCAATTTTTCAGAACCCTTTTTAGCATGATGGTCGCAATTAAAGGTCCTGTTCTGCGAAACAAAAAATCATCACCCCATAAAGAAAACAGAAAAGGAAACATATTGATTCATATTGATCGAAGCAGGTTTTGCCTTTCTTTTACACCATGATTTTGGTTTTAACTGTGAGTAATTATTTTGCAAAACTAATTTTGAGAAGTGTACGGAGAAGGAACATCTTTGCGTTCCAAAATTTACCTGGCTCTTGCACGGTGGCCCTGTTCGTTTCGGATGTTGGTCCCTAAGCTCTCCAGCGGCGGCTGTGAAGGTGCAGATGTGCAGATCCGGTGGTAATCCTGCGGCTGACAGTGAAGGCGCAGAAGTGTGGGCTTTAGATTCTGGGGAGAGGTGATCCTTCCGCCATCCACCTCTACGAGAGGAGATTGGGTCCGACATGAGCGGCTTTTCTTTTTTTGTTTTGTTTTGTTTTGTTGTTTTTTGTATTTTGGACCGGTAGTGTCCTTTGTTTTGTACTCTTTATTTTCCTATATACTACTACTAGCTTTTACAAGTGGTTGCATCATCTTGACAAGGCCATGCCACAAATTCCAAACTTGATGCTCGAAAGTGTGTGGGACGATAAACTTGTTCAAATTTGCTGTCTTTTAAGCAGCGGATAATGAACTTTCTAAATAAAAGAGACCAAGATTACACCCTCATCCCCAGCGGTGACGCCACATGAAGTTGTGGGGTCGATGGACCACATGGAAATTAAAACATTTATTATTACAAAATTAAAAAAATTTCCTGATGCCATCGATATTCAATCGATGTTGACACCACAAAATAATTTTCAAAGCTTTGAAACCCACTAAAAGTTTCGAGAAAATGCCAACCGAAAGGACTTAAATCTATTTGATGTTGTCACTAAACAAGATAATTTTCAAGAAATTCAGTAATAGTTTTGAGAGAATACAAAATTAAAAGGCTAAAACCCATTTAATGTTGTTACCACAAGATAATTTTCTACTCTTGAAACCCATTAGTTGTTAAACCGACATAATACAAAACCAAAGGGCTAACACATAGCTCCTCTTTAGTCTTCACAATAAAAAGGGTAAATCTCACTCACCTCCCCTGAGGTTTCTGACAAAAATAGAAACCTTCCTCAAGGTTTTTGAAATACCATTGACCTCCCCTACTTTTACTAACATTATGCAGATTCCCCTATCTGTTAGATTTCTCTCCAACGGCGTTAAATTTGATGCTCAAAAGATGAAAATACCATCAATATAAGAACGGAAAGGGGTTATTCACTATCTGCATGCATCTCATTTTCTTAAATATTTTCCTTTTTATTTTGCACTCAAATTGATTCAAAGAGTTCTTCTTCTTCTCTAATGTTGTACCCCTGAGTATTTTGGTCAGCCAAAATTCTCCATCTTTCATCTTTGCAAATGAAACCGATTTTTTTTTTTATCTTGATCCTTTACTGGTCTATTTGGGGTATTTCCTTAATAAAAGTCAATGGAACGAAAATAACTCCTAGGGCATGGGTCGGCACAATGCTCCTGGGTTTTCATTTGCTGGTCACGATCATAATTGGTTTCACGGTTTCTTTTTAATCTTTTGTATCTATGTGTTTTAGCTGAATTAATTTGTCTTTTTCGTTTATAACCGGATGTCCAGGGTAGCTTGCGCGCACATTGACTAATTCCGGGGTCATAGAGGTAATGACCGGGCATAAACCCATTGGCCCCAAGAGTTTACTAACAAGGGGAATCGAACCTAAGCAAACCCCTAAGTTCCAAGAGAAGACCACTTTGCCAACTTCTTGGGGTTGCTAAATTAATTAGTCTTACATTCGGTTAGTATAGAGTAATTTGGGATCATCGTTAGGAAATTAGTGGAAATAAAAATGAAGTTAAAAAGTCAGATGACACCGAAGACAATAAAAACTGCGGTTTCAAACTTTTCTATTTTGTTCGCAATTTTATATTTCAAACTCTCCATTTTATATTTCAAACTCTCCTTAAGTCCTTATCGGACAAATGATTAATCAAGACATTGAAGGTAAATCTACCAGAAATTTTAAAAAAAATTACGAACGAAATTTCCCAAAAAGAAATGTCGGTAAAATGGCCCCTTGATATGCATACAGATTTTTAAATTTGAATGTACATGAAAATACATGCTAGTAATGCAGATTAGGAAAAGAAAGGAACCTGGGAAAGGTAGAGAGAAAGTGGAAAGATTGAGAAAGAACTGGAAAGGAGGGTAGTTTGGACATCTTAATACCTAAATTTTTTGATATTAACTGATTCTGTCAAGTATTGGACGGTAACATAACAGAATGGGGTTTTCTTATATTGTCAGGTAAAGGGAGGTTACTAGCATTTCAGAAATTTCAGGGGAGGTTTTTGTTTTTGTCAGAAACCTCAGGGGAGGTCGGTGAAATTTACCCCAATAAAAATTCCGACACAAAGGTTATTTGTAAGTAATGCCCCTCTCACATGGGTGGAGCTAGGGATGACCATCTCGGCCGACCCTCTCCGATCTAACCCATCCCCTCTCCGAATGGGTAGGTAGGGGATTCGAGGATTTTTTCGGGGATCGGGTAGGGTATGGGGATTTTTTTTTTTATTTTTAATTTTGGAGATTGGGTAGGGGATAGTATAGTCAGTCCCCTCTCCAATCCTCTCCCCGATCCCCGCCCCTCCCCGCATCCCCGTTCACATATATAGGTGTATTGTATTATAAGTTTATAAGGTTTTTTTCCCCGGAGAAGTTTATAACTTTTAGCTTATTGGTTGGTTGTATAAAGAAGGTTTTCCTTTACTTCTGTTTTATGTGACACTTTTGAGTGAAATTTTAATCTACCCAGAAACAAAAACCAAAAAAAAAAAGAACAAAAACAACAATAGCACTTTTGAGTGACTTGGTACGTTTTAATTATCTTTGGAAATCACTTTTGTCATTAACTTTTGAGTTTCAAAACAACTTCTTCGGTATTCACTTGAATAGTTAGAGTGAACTTTTGGATCCCCGATTCCCCGTGGGATCCCCGTTCCCCGCATTGGGGCGGGGATGGAGATTAAAAAAAAATCCTCAGTGGAGATTGGAGAGGGGATGGAGATTGATATGGGTTTGGGGATGGAAGTAGTGGTATCCACCCCCTACCCTCCCCATGCCCATCCCTAGCAGGAGCTATACATACAAGGTATGAGTCTTCGCCCTTTCCATTCTCTCTGTCCGTTCATTGGGTAGTCGGTCAGAGTCCACGTTTCTCTCTAGGGATGCACATACCTCGGGCCAGGCTTAACCTAGATACTAACGAGACCTGTGCATGCCCAAGCTCGGTCCATTAAAAATCGGGCTTCATTTTATATTCTCAAACCCAATCCAATTAAAGTTTTATTCTCCATACCTGCCCAATAAGCTCATTTATTTTTCTAAAGCGTGATATCACAAACATAAATAAATCAACTACAACGATCACAAATTAGAATTTACAACCGGGAATACTTAAAGTTTTATGTTCTTGCAGTACTATTAAAAACAAACCCATAAAACATTATAGTTCTAATAATTAAATTGTCTCTTAAAAGGCAATAAATGTGTTAAAAAAGTGGAACTCTCCAACATTCATAAAGCTTGACATGCAAAAAAATTTCTCTGGTCTATCTTGTTACTTCTTCACAGCATTTCCCATAGAGAAGAAAAAAAAAAAAAAAAAAAAGAGTAATAAACCATGAGTTATTTTTAAGAGGAAAATAATAATATTATATATTATATTAAAAATAATAATATTATTATTTTCTGGCCGGGCCAAGCTCGGGTCGAGCCTTGAGGATTTTTCCAAACCCATCTCATTAACTAATCGGGCTTAAAATATCAACCCGGCCCAGCCCTATAGGCCTAAATTTATATCCCAAACCCTAAAAAATCGGGCTGGGATGGGCGGGCCACCGGCCGGTGTGCACCCCTATTTCTCTCACCTCTCTCTTGCAGATTTAACATCAAACACCAAGCCACAGCCCACATGTACAGATTTTAGAGTTTGCTCATCTGATTTACTTTGATGTTTATGAATGAGCCCATGCCCACATGTACAGATTTTAGAGTTTGCTCATCTGATTTACTTTGATGTTTATGAATGAGCCCATGCTCACGAACTCGTGAAGTCGCTACTGCTCATTCCCAAGATAAGTGAGAGAACGGAAAGAAGATGACCATGAAATTGAAGAGATTAATTTCCTCCAGGGAAAATACTTAAAAAGAAAAAAACACTTGGACCATTTCAGGAACACTTCCAAGCCAACAGATTATTTCAATTAAGACAACTGTTTGCTAATTGATCGGCACAGAATCGATAAGCAATGAGGTTACAAAGTTCTTGAGCTTTGTTCCAGAATGAGTGTACCCATCTTCCCCCTGGTATAAAACATTGATCACTCGTGCAAGATTGAGAACTCGAGTGAGGAGAGGCATTGGGACGGCAGTCGGGCGGAGGCACTCTGCATTCATATCTTTCCATGCATTTGTAACTCTTTTTCGAAATTCTATAAGAACCTCTTCTTCTGTTGCAGCATGTTGTTGCATGTAGCATTCAACTGCTGAAGCTACGTGCCCTCTCTCTTGCTCAAACTACAATTGCAACATTCAGAAATGTTAACGCTGAGATAATCTCGATTACAACTGCTGAATCATATTGTCATTCGTTTGGCTATTAATTAGTGATCGATCCAACAGGGCGTTATGGGTGACCGCGCTCTCATAAGAACTTAAAATCTTGCTATTGTATTAACAATGTGCAAGATAATCTCACTTATAAAGTCAGCACAATATAATTATATGGATTTTGCACCACAATATTGGATAATGGATTCGTATGCGTTTTAATTTAGACCATATTTTATAATCAATCATCTATCTTACCTTGTGGCCAACTATATCATCCATGAGTCTGGAAATCACAGATGCAGCTTGAACAATTAAAGGATTGCTCGACACCCATTCAAAGCCCTCTTTGGTCACCAAATCCCCCATGCCAAGAAAGGACGTGGTTGCAAGCATTTTGTAAGAACCGGTTACAAGTGCAACTCTCATATACTCTTCCATACTTGGAATATAACCTTCATTGAACCATTTAGCTTCCTCAAAGTATGCTCTAACTATATCCTTCATCTGGAATTTTTGAAGAAATTAAACAAGTATTAACCAAGATTTATTTTCCCACCTGAAAATCAAGTAGCTTATGTTAAACAACTAATCTCGCGTTAACCTTGGGCTGTATTGGGATCTTTGAAAAATTTAACTAATTTCGGTACTTGTTAAGTACTCAAACCAAAATTAAGTATCATGAAGAGAGGCATGAATTCTATGGTGTAAAATTTCATGGAAGGGAGAACTATAATATTAAGAAGCTTTTAGAATTGAAGGGAGTCGAAATTTCAGAACAAGAAATTAAAGCGGAAATTAAAACTCTTGACATATTAGAGGGAGATGCATCCATTTCAGTGGAGTTCTGATTTGCCGCTTGTCTGTTGATGGGAGCTCTCTGTGGCGCCGATCCCATTTTTTTGTTAGTTGGAAGTTTCGATGTTTGGGTTTTTTTTGCTTCTCTGGTTGATTTCGATGCTTCTGGCTTTGCTTGCTGTTGGTTGGCTTAGGGGAAGGAGCTCTTAAGATATTTCTTTGTCTTGATGGAGTTTTGGGGGGTGTCTTGGGAGTGCTTTTCTGGATTTTGGTTCAGGTTCTAGTTGGTATCTTATCACCCTTCTTGTATCTCGTTTTTCTCCTTTGGGCCCTTGGCGTTTTCAGTCTCGGGTCCCTTTAATCTTTGTAATTCGTTTTCCAAGATTAATAAATTCTTTGCTTAGCAAAAAAAAAAAAGGGGCATGAATTTAACCTTTGAATTGCATCAGTGAAGAGCACAAGTTCTTCCAAATTACCATAGACATCATAAATGTCATCAATAACTGAAGCCAAGGAAATCACTTTGGTTAGAATCCTCCTAGCAAGAAAATATTGGGGCTCAAAGTATACTCCCATGATCCAAAAGTAGCACTCCACTATTCTATCTCTTGCAAACGGCAGTTTTCTTGCAAAGTCTAAATCCTTCCACCACCTAAAAAATCAATGTACCATCAAGTAAGAGTTATGGACTCAACTATAAACCACTGCCAGTTGACAAAAATCCCAATAGATATTTTTAAGGACTTGATTTTCTCTGCGATACAGGTTTGGACCGCATGAAACGGTTGTATCTTATTAGTCCATCTTGACAATTAATAGTTCAAGATTGTGACATAAATATCCAACCAACAAGAATTTGTCAGCAGCTATCATCAAAATTACTTTTGGGCAGCTCCAATTACGCTGACTGCCCTTTGCAGTCCACAATCATACTGCAGAGAAGCCGGATTCTAGTTTGGAAGCTCCCGAATTTTATGATTTTGGTTGTTTTTAAATCTTTTTTTATAGCTTTTGCGGTTCCTCTCAATGAACCGAATCATTAAACTGTTACTGAAAAAAATTATCCGATTTTACCCAAATTCTACTCATTCTAACCACTTCCTTTTACAGTTCTTCAATTTTCTTTTTTCATGGCATACTGTAAGTGTAAAGAAAGAGACAAATAATTCGAAAATAACTTCACCTTGTGATTACGCTTAGCTCCCTCTGGTGCAATTTCTGCAATAAGTTGAAATCCAATTTTGAAAAATCCAATAAAACTTTGTTATGGGAATCATCTTTTTCATACAAGGAAATGTAATGCCTCGACTCGAGCCTTGTCAAACCCTTGTGGATGGGCTGATTCAAAGCATGAACTACTTGTGCTGCAATTGAATTCTTGATTAAGTTTGGTAGTGCAGAGTTTAGGTGAATGGTCGTAAAATCCAGTGCTTCGTCTAATATACCTTCTCTGCGTACCCTTAGATGTGTAGCTTCGAACAGGCTTAGCATTCCTCGGACATCATCAATTAGGGATTGTTGAAATTTTCCTCTGTTGTCCGTGAATTTGTTGAATACATCTGCGTGAATACACATTGTTAGTCACATATATAATCTCTAACCCCGGTCAATCTCGCTTAATGAAGGTAGTCGACCATGTCCTTAGGGCCAAAAATCTTCTCCATATCATTCCAATTTCATCGGATGTCTTCCTCAAAATGTTTAAGTCCAAGGTACTAGTAGTAGCTTACTTTTTTCCTTACACATATATATCCAAGATCACTCATATAGACTTCCGATGTGGGACGTGATGTTACATTTGGTGAATGTTATACACCTCCTTAAAACGGAATGTACAGCTTATTTTGGTGAATCTCCGGCCTTCTTATGGTTAAGAGTTCATATCATATGCACCTTTATAGGTGTTACGCCTACTACGGTAAAATTTTACGTCTCTTTGTGGTGAATGTTACGCCTCTTTGTAGTGGATCCCAAGTATTATCGTGTGCATAATGAGATCGAACATTTCGTTGTCTAAATCTTTTTTCTTTTAAATAGAAAAAATTACAGCTTACAATAAAGAGATGAAACCCAATTGGTTAACCTAGACTGCCAGTTTATCGTCCGAGTCTTTCTTGACTTTCTAAATATAAATCGTAGCTTACATAGGTAACCAAAAAGGCAAGTTGCCCTCTACTCAATCTTTTGTTTTCTTTTTTGACTGTGTACTCAATCTTTTGTTTACTAGGTTGATATTGAAGGGTTATAATTTTGTATGCAACTCCTTTTTTGGTTTACTTGGTTCATATGGGAGGATATAATTAATAAAATCTAGTACATAACGATTTACTAATTAATAATCAATTTTTGCAAGATTTGATACCCTGATCTCCCAATAGAGGTTATACCACAAGATTGACCATCTGAGCTAGCCCCAATTATTTGATGACAATAACACTTTGACAACCCATAGAATGTAGAATGGTGAGATCACAAATGGGATTAAATTCAATCTGCCGGCAGTGGAAACCGTGGGGTTTCCGCCACCGCCATTGTGAGCCCACCGTTCATGTATTGTTGTAATTTGAACCGTTCATCTTCAATGGCAAGAGGAGTAGTAATTAATCACTTTTCAATATACCTATCAATGTTCAATCATGAAAAGTAAATTTTGATCTGTAAAATGGACGGTCTGGTTCTTACCACAAGAAACAGGATATCCTTCTTGTCTTAGTAACCGAAACAAGAGAGCAACAGTGTAAAGATCTTTGGCTTTTTGACAATCATGTTGATGATGTGTTTCATACAAGTGTTGTAATGCTGCTTCAATCTCAGTATGAAAATTGTAGGCCACACCTAGGCGCTGGATAGCATCAATGAGGTTCAACTTTTGTGAAGGTTTATCAGCTTCCATAAATATGTTTCTAACTTCTTCTTTCAGCTGCTCATGTTGTTGCTCCATTTTAACATCAGCTTCCTGTGAAAAAACAAATATGATGTACTGTTACATATGTCAACAAGACATTCGATTTTCGGATTTGATGAGAGAAAGGAAAATACACTAACGAAAATGATGTGCGCTTTTCGGTCCTATCTAATAATACCATACCGTTGCATCAGAATTGTAGGAGAGAAAATGATATCCCATATGCTGGGATGAAAATTTGCACAACGACGTTGCGTGACATGATCATCAGGCAGTACTGTACAATTTTTTGTAACCCAAAATTTGGAATTGCTGGAACAGGGATAGTGGATTGAATCCACATTTATCTCCATGTGTTTTTCTTTTCTTTGCTGGGGAAAAGCTTTGCGAAACGCTTAATAGAAGAGGGAGAGTGCTGAACAACACTTATAGTGGTTTGCTACTTATGGTACCCCAAGCACTTAACCAATCAGCTGCATGAAGTTTTGCGTTTTATTAGAAAATATCGTATATTTTCTTTGTTGATCTAAATTTTTTTATTTATATTACTCATCCTTGTTAATTGTTATTACCGGCGAAATATCAAATGTAAAAAATTAAATTATTCTTTTCCACAAAAAAATAAAATCTAATTAATTCAAGATACCACGTATTAAGATTCTCGGTTATATCATTGTCTAATCGTAAATTAAAAAATATTTAATTTGGCTAACATAACCAATAATCTTTGGAGTGTAGATTCTTTTTTTCTTTAAATAGGAAGACGAATCCTGTTGGCGAAATCAGTTTGTACCGTACCACGAATTCTTTTTTTTTTTCTCTTTAAAAGTGTTTTGAACGGTTTGGATTTTAAAGAGATAAAGATGAGAGAGTTCGGAAGAAATATGGGTCATCCAAAATACTTTTGGACGACCGAGATGCGCGTTCGGACACCATGTCAGTGGTACCCAAAATTTTCTCTATTGCAAGGGGTCTTTTCATGAGAAGCTCCATTAGTGGCATCAACTTCAAATTTTGGAGATTTTTAAAATTTTATAATTAGTTGAATAAGTTTAGATTCCAATTGCGCAATAAGTAGGCATTTTCTATCACGTCGGCATTATAAAATTAACATTCTGCAAGAAAAATTGCAGCATCCAATGCTAAGAAAAAAGATATCATAACTGTATCGATCAACACCTTTCAGTCAAAACAATCGCATCCATTTACAAAGATTTCTGTCATTGGAATTGCTCTTCATATACTCTTCCTTGTATTCTGTAAATTTGGCCACTAATTCATCGTAGTCTGGAAGCTTTGGGTGTACATAGCTTAACCGAGGCTTCGATTCTTCGCTCCGTTCGAGTCTTCTTCCATTATAAGTCTTGCACCTTGAAAGGCCTTCTCTGATTAATATGTTTTGATCACTCATTTCGTTTCTACGACGCGATCCATCCTGTTTTCCATACACCAAGTCTGTTTTGATCGAAGCACTGTGTCTCTGTGCTAAATTCTTCTTCGCAGTAATACTCTTGGAGCTCACATTCGTCGCCCGTGAATCCAAATCCTTAGCCTTGTGCCTCCCATTGTCAATCGACGTCTCTTGGATTGCAGGTGAACTTTCTAACGAAATATCACTAGAATCACACGGTACTGAGCTCAAATTCCTGGAACCGGAGACAGAAATTTTTGACCCGATTCTTAACACCATATCCTTGATTTTTGAAGCTTGGCTGTGATGTTTCCCATTGCTATCCCTAACATCTCCGATTCTCGAATCCAACGGTTCACATTGAAGCACAAAGTTTTCTTGACTTATTAGATCGGGCTGTACGGGGAGAGTGCACTCTCTGGCGATTTCGCTAGTCATTTGAAGCTTCATATCATCAGAAACTGAATTATTTCCCAGATTATACTTTATTTGGGAGTTCACAAAATTCCCAGGTCCTAATTCCACACTATTTCTCTCAAGTTCATTACCAAAATGGTTTCTGAACAGAGTTCTTATCCTGTGTAACTCTGGCAATTCGCCACGCCTTGAGGCAGCAAAGACCAAACTCGAAACTGCTTCGACAACTTCATAAGACAACTTACTGCAGTCACGAACGAAAACACAAAAACAGCCATTATAACCGGCAAATATCAAATGCGATGAATCAAGAATGCAACAACGCATACCTCCGGCTGCCAATTTCACGGAGATTTTTATGGACAGTGTCGCAGTAGATCTCGATTTGATTGTACGCGGATAAAACACACTGGTCATGATGGAATTGATCAACCTAGATTTTGGGACAAAAATTTTTGCAATGTCAAGAGATTGCATGAAATTAAAGTATGTGTAGCTCAAGTGAGAAATTTTACCCTGGCTAAAGCATCATCGTGTTGACCATACATGAGCAGTTGGGCGATATCGGCTCGCGATTGCCTTGCAATTGCCTCCCTTCTATTTTTCTGAATCAACAGTTGAGAACGAACTCCGTTGATCAAGCTTTTGCTGAACATTAGAATGCATATACTGGTTAGTGTGTGTAAGTGCATAAGAACTTTAATGTCGTGAAATCGACCCAAACCTTAACCATTACGGCCATACAGACACAATTCCGCAAAGATTAATGCAAACACACAGATTTACGTGGTTTGTTAATTAGGTAATTCGGTACATCCACGGTTACACCAGTTTCCGCTATGTATCAAATGAAGAAGCTACTACAAGTTGCATCGGTTGCGTATAGCACATGACATATCCTTGGTTCTTATATTACCAAGTACCTTGGGGACCATGCTAGGTGTACCGACTCCCATAGCACCGAAATTGTACAAATTGGCATGCGGGACCCACTTTTGGGTCCCACATGAATGATCTGAACCATTCAATAATTCTAAATAATTTTCCGATTGTCCTTGAAAAAATCAATTCAATTGGATATGCGTAAATGGTTGATCTAAACTTCAAGTTTTTCGTTCAGAATTCAGGATCCTAACTTCTAAATGAAAAGGTGAAATATTGGATCACCCACTTACACATTTCCAATTGAGCTAATTTTTTGTAGGGACACTCGGAAAATTATTGAACAGTTCAGATCATTCATGTGAGACCCAAAAGTGGACCCCGCATGCCAATTTGTACGGGGTCGGTACCCATATCTTTACCGATTACCTTAGTACCCATATTTAGGTGTTTCGTGGGCGCTGTCCCTGGACCTTTGCGACCTTTGTGCTTTTCCGTGAAATTGATATACATATGCATGTGCATAACATATGAGACACATTGGATTCACTAACATATGAAGTGAGATACAGAGATGGAGAAACAGCAGAGTTACTGAAATCTAACACCAAAAGAAAGAAGGCAAAAGTTGGTATTATGTATGTCCTATTTACCACTTTTTTCTCCATCTTGAATCTCTGAACCATCTGAACACAGTGGGAAACACGTCGATTCCCGGTGTTTTTTCTCTCTTTTCTCCCTATCCAAAGAAGGAGGAGGTAGAAAGCAGATAATACAAAGCAGAAACGGCTATGGAGGTTAGACTTGAGGAGATAATGAGGTCACATAAGTCACCCGACAAATGCAGCATGTATGTATTGAATCTTAATGCTTGATCTGCACTTACCTTGTTAAGCAATATTTGGTTTCGTTTCATTATTTTTAAGACAAAAGGACTACATTCTGTTTTGGGCTCATCTGTTTCCATTTCATACATAATTCTTTCCAAACCAAATATGGCATAAACTTAACAACACAAATTTTGTATCTTGGGTTCATAATCGGTGGTTGTTCTTGGGCTGCGATTTTTCAGAATCAGGAGCATGATGGGTCCATCCCGGGTTTGGAGTACCCGTAGTGACCTCAATTGTGGGCATTCCATTATTTGTATTTGGGATCGGAGGGGATGCAGTGACTTGGGTCATTACGGAAACCCCAAGTTCGGTCCTGAAAAAGGTCCTGCGCGCTCTACAGCCAATTAAAAAACAAAAAAAAAAAAAGTGTTCAATATTGATGAGTTTTAACCGTCTGATTCTCATACCTCATATAGCAATTGCAAAGGTTGAATCTTAATTTCTCCTGGCAAAATCTAGTGGCTGAAGATTAAGGTGCATTTGATTGTCGCATTATTTTTAGGAAGGATGGAAGCAGATGGGAGTTAAAAAGCCAACGGCATACAGGTAGGTATGCCACGTGAGGGTTCACGGGATAGTGGATGAATTTTAACCCAGGATCAGTTATCTATACTTATTTGGCTAGCGCAGCCCTGCTACGTGCACGTACACACGTGTACGTATGCACAAATACATCTGCACCATCTATTTCAAGAATCAACGGTTCGGATTTTAAAAAACTCTTCCATGAAAGAGTTAAACTCTTTCATGGAAGAGTTTTTTTTTTTAACCCGGACCGTCGAAAACAATCACAGACGGTTAAGATACACCATCCGTGCATTTTGCTTACGCGGGGTATGCGTACAGCACAGTATTTTTGTTGGCTAGGATGGGATAAAAATGAATAAAGAGATAATGATTATTGTTAACCGTTGGATGAATAGGGAGATCATCCAAAGAGGGGTACTAGCTATTAACACTCTCCTTTCCTGTGGTAATAGCTAGTCCGACATGTATGGGATCTTAAATAGGCAAATAATCCCTCACAAACAACCATAAAATGTCAGATTCTTAAACATCACCATGAAAAGAAAATAGAAAAGGAAACATCTGCAATCTCTCCGTTGTAGATGCACAAAAGATTCGGTCTAATAACACGTTGAGATAAATATGGCAATCTTTATAAAATGAATGGTTTAGATTATGATTGTGAGATCTCGAAAGATCCCATTTAAGTGCACTAGGGGGAATTATTGTACTAAAAAGTCTCCTCCTCCTTCTCTATGCTATGCTATCTTAGGACATGCAAGAAGTGTTAGTGGGAATTGAACCTTGATCACATGCATGGCGGTGTAAGGTGCCTACCAACTTGGCTACCACGGCCACTTGCTCTGAACTCTCAATCACACTTTGACCACACTCACATTCATGAGTGCAAGGGTGAAATTAAAAATTATTTCTCCTAGTGGTTGAATTGGTGTGGACCCCACTACAAAGTGACGCTATGCTTACCTCTGCAATACACTTCTTGGTAAGTATGACATCACTTTGTGTTGGGACCCACACGTTTCAACCAATAAGAGAGAGGATTTTGTTCACCATCTTTTAAGGAGCTAGGGTGAACAAAATTGCTCTCCACATTCATATATTTAGCAAAAACAGCAAATCAACCTTGTATGTCCCGGGTGGATCACCCGGGAGGGAGTTAGAATTTTATGCTTAAGATAAGAAGAAGGGCTAATTATGAAAAAAAAAAAATGTCAGATGATATTTAAAATTAAGCATTGATTCTTCTATTTTCCGTAGAATGCTTTTGTTAAATTATATAATTAAATTTCTAGATATCGCTGATACGATGGATTTCAAGACACTGGATTATAACGTAAGAATGAATCACAATAAAAACAGAACTTTATAAAATTTATTGTACATGGAATAAAATTAATCCATAAATTTTTATGATGGATAAAATTTTATATGTTTTTATTGAATACTATATGACAAGATTGTCAAAATTGTGATGAATTTTTGTCTTCCCGGAATAGGGTACAGACTACAGAGAGTATGTTTCCACTAACATACGTATTTTCGGTATTTTGATTTTTGATATTCTTTCAAAAGTCATTATTCTCACATACATTAGTTGATTTGACAACTTATTATTTAAAAATATTGAAAATATCAAATTCACTCAGTGACTTCTTAATATATCCCATCCATGGTCGCCGGTGGACTAAACTAGACTAATGCGTGCAAAACACGGAGAAATAAAATGAGGGAATTCTAACCTGGTTGGGCTAGGGATGGACATGTGGACGGATGGTACGATCTCCATCCCCGAACCCCTTCTCTATCTCCATCTCCGCCCGTTGGGCTTTATTTTTATTCTCCATCCCCACTCCAAATGGGGAATGGAGATCCCCACGGAGATTTGGGAATTAAAAAAAATGCACAGTACCAATAGTATTTTTTGAAAGGATTCATCGAAGGACTTATTACACAATTAAAAGTTTCTTAACATAAAAACTTGTAAAAATTGTTGACATTAATAACGATATGTAGAACTGAAGACAAGGCTTTATATGAGTAAATAGACCGGGTTTTAACCAAAATAATTTAATGAATAAATAGATCAGGTGGTTGGTGAGCGTGCTCCCCTCACAATTGTTTAGGTTTGATTTTTGGAGCCAAGTGGCAAAGAAATACTCCGTAAGTATTTTTTTAAATATTCTAAGTCAAGGCATAAATAACACCTTTAATTTGACGAAAAAAAGAAGGGGCACATAAATAATCATCCTTTTAGTCACTTGAAATTAGAAAATCATCCTTAGCTTATTTAGGAGTTATGTTTCCATCCCGAGATTCAAATAAACCCTAAAATGCCCTTTATATATATATATAATTGTAATATATTAAGGGATTGAGGACTAAATTAAAAGTTGCATATATGGGGCGGTAGGTAGTGGACTATTTTCAAAATTATGAGGTCCTCTGCTGCAATTACGGGATTGGAGATAAAACCCAATCCCCCAAATCACGCCAACTACCGGGTAATTTGGACTAAATTCAAAGCTCCAAAGAAGTGGAGCAAACTTTTAGTCTTTGTTGCATATATCCTTTTAGTCACGCCAATTTAGGAATTTGGAATCCATCCAAATCCCCTAAATTTTGCATTGTTCTACCTCCTTTAAACCGTAGAAGAAGATATCAATGGGCAGTACTTTTTCAGTCCCGAATAATTCATTAATAAAAAAACCTTCACCCATCGTGGACGAAACCTTCACCCATTGACAGTCCTTTTTGAAGTCCTGAAAAATTCTTCAATCGAAAACCTTCACCCACTGCCAGAAAACTTCAGGCGGTTCCAAATCGCCGATCAAAACATTCACCATCACAGTCCAACGTCGTCGTTGACAGTCCTTTTTCGCAGTGAACAAGGCGTTGACGACGTACTCCATAAATTCTCCGTCGACTTTCCGATTGGGTCCCGTCTTCGTCGCATTTCCGACCTGCTCAATTTGTCCGAAGAATTGAAAATAGGATACACCGGTGGGGTGTAATGGTACTACATCGTAAGTGTGTATTGAGGATTATATACCATGTTTTTTGTTTCTTGATGTAACCGTTGCAGCTATAGTATAAATTGTTGGTTGATTCTACGGTTACAATAGGAAACGATGTGTTTTTTAGTCACTCTGTTACCCAATAGTTGACATGGTTAATTTCGCCCATAATTTTGTTTATGCATATTCTCGTACAGTTTCCTTGTTTTCCAGTTATGTTTGATCAATGGATTATGAGGTAGGCTGTGATATTGGTGTAGTATTAACCATGCGTTATCCAATTGTGGTTTATTGTTTTGCTGTCTAGTGTCATTCATTTTTATCTTGGTTCATAATGGAAAGTATACCATTGAATTGAATTTAAATGGTGGCTTTGATAAAAATTGGTCCAAAAAACAACAAGTACTGGTTCATCATTCACTTTGAAAGTTGTTGAGATTTTACCATGATTATTAAAATTCGAGGTAAACAAGTCGAACAAGTTTTTTTACCATGGAGTCATGTAAAAAGTTGTTTGAATTAACCATGTTACTGCTATGGAAACACATTTTACCATATTTTATTTGTTATTGGCTATTTTTACCATAATCTTTGAAAACAATTCTTTACCATGGTATTCAATATAACAAGTCCTACGAATTAAACCATGTTACTAATCTGGGGATCAGATTTTACCATTTTAATTGTTTAATTTTTACCACAATCATGAAAACATGATTTGAAAATGTTTTTACCAAGATTCAATGTAACAAGTCATATAAACTAATTATCCGCGTTGTTGAAATTATGGTAAAAATAACCAATAACAAATAACCAAGTTCAATCTCATTCTTTGCCGTCCAGTCTCATTCATTTTCATCTTGGTTCATAATGGAATATATCATTGGATTTAAATGGTGGCTTTGATAAAAATTTGTCCAAAAAACAACAAGTTCTGGTTCATCATTCACTTCCAAAAATGTTGAGATTTTACATGATAATTAAAATTTGTAGTAAACAAGTCGAACAAATTTTTTACCATGGAATCATGTGAAAAGTCGTTTGAATTAACCATGTTATTGCTATGGAAATGCATTTTACCATGTTTTATTGTTATTGGTTATTTTTACCATAATCAAATGAGTGTTGATTGAAATAATCCCCACTAATTTTGAATTCCCCCGATAATCATTAGTTTCCGTATTTGTGGTAATCAAGGAATTAGTTGAAAATGGTAATCATATCGTCTCATTTTGTAATCCCTAATTATCCAAAATTAGAAAATCAGTTATACATGGGAACAAAATCATCCCCACCTTTTCAAAACTCCCTAATTTCCAGTAATACAACATTATTTTGATTATGTATGTCATAACAAGGGCAAAACCGGTAAATCACATAAGAAGATGATGGAAACATAAGTATGAATAATGATTGGGATTAAAACATACATGACCCCTCAAAAAGGGATAATTATTTAATTACCTCAAAAAAAATTAGTCAAAGAGCATATAAACTTCTTTGCCCGAACATCCATGAACGTGGCCCGTGGGGAAAAAAACTTGTGAAAACGACCTAAATAAAAGGTACAATGCGGTGTCTTCCTGGATTGGGAATTAGGTTCTGATGTGAAGTACAAACCGTTATCTTCAAGCATTACTACCAGCCGTCGGATCAAGTCGGTTGAGAAGGAGACCTTTCACGCAAATACGACGCGTCTGCGCCACCGAATTTCCGAAGTTCCCGAAAAAACAAAAAAATACTAGGCCACCGACAATTACAAATTACAATCAGCCAAAGCAATAATTCTACGGCTATTGACCCCCTTTGCACCAATGTGCTCAGATCGGTAATTGTATTCCCCTTTTGAGTTTTACATGAATAATCCGAGTCGTTTATTTATTTAAAAATATATTTTTAAGTGGCTTGAAGAAAAATCAATTTAATTAAATGACTGTAAGTATTTAATCTATCTCTTTAAAAATTTTATTCAAAATTTAGTATTCTAACTTTTGAATAAAAAATTGAAACTTTAAAATAAATAGTTATAGTTATTCGATTTAGCTGATTTTTCTTACAGCTACTCAAAGAATTATTTTGACATTAATGTACAATTTGGATTGTCTTTGTGAAACCCAAAAATGGACCTAAACATCTTCGGTGTCCATAGCGGCTTTGTAAACTAAACCTCATCGCACCCAATAAAAGTAGCATTGACCGTCGGTGTAAAACCAGAATCTCGGCCTAAACAAAAAAATTACTACCCATTATGAATTTGTTTTATAGATTCTAATTTTCATAGAAATCATGGCATTAGAAAATATTGATTTAAAGTTTGTACAAAGAAATGATCAAAACTATTATGCACTAATAAAAAATCACCTGGTCAGAACTTTTCTTCTCGAAAGGGAAATCCTTGTGTTGTCAATAAAGTTTTCCAAGTTAACCATGTGGGAGTATTCTATAGGGGTCCTGCTGTGGTGCCCCAAAGTGGTATTAGGGCACCGATGCTCCAATTTTACTTACCACGAACAATGAGTTTACAAACTATAAAAATATATCACACTTACAATAAACACAGGATTTACTTACCACAATTTATGGCATATACGTGTAGTAAGTAAAGCCTGCGGTCATAGTAAGTACAATTGCGCTCGAAAAATAGCAGAACCACCCTCATTCTTGTGGTGGTTTTCATCTAATGGTTCAGATTCATCTATATTTTCATCTAACAACTTAAATTTAGTGGGGCACCGGTGCCTCAATACCACATTGGGGCACCATAAAAATATTCGTTCTATTGAGTTATGCTTTAACACTTTTAGAAGTCACATGTTCTCGTAAGTAGCTTTAACACTTTTAAAACCTTTTCACTTTGTTCCACAACCACTCCTCCATCTCTCTCCATGCTCCTCAATAAATTTTTTCTGCAATTGTTATTCTCGTTTCTTTATTTATCTCTCCATTTATTATAAAAGAAAATCTATACCAAGCATTTAGTTTAATAGTCTGTCCCCCCGACTCTTAAAAAAAAAAAAAGCTTGTCCCAAGTCCCCATATACTTGAGTGCCGGAGTGAAAGTCATGAGTTCGAAGTGATAGAACACGATCAGTTTTCATATTCAAATGATATCGTGAATGAACAATCTTGATTATCAAATTAAACTCGAAGTAAGTCCACAAAAAAATCAATGCAGAACGAACTAGGTGGAAGGACTAAAATCATGCTACGACTTCGTATTTCTGCTACTTCCGTAAATTTTTATTTATTTAATCAGAAGTTGAGATACACATAAACTGACGCCACTATTTTAATGTGTAGAAAAGTACTACTATACTAAAATACTCCAACATTTTGGGTTACTTCATTTATTTTAGGTGGGATCACTATTGTCAACCGTTGAGAAGTCTTATTCCGGCCAGTAGGTAAATTCTTTCCTACAGTTGTATCCAGTAGTATTTCTTTAATGGTTCATCTTCTTCGATAACACTCCAGTGCCTCTCTTTATACAGCCAGGAGAGAAAAGAAAAGTACAGATCTAGATCTGGGTTTAGCTTTTAGAGAGAGAGAGAGAGAGAGAGAACTTCCAATGGCGTCCAAAATCGTACTGGGCTTGGTCTTCGTCTTCGATGTGATTGCTTTCGGCTTGGCCGTTGCAGCTGAGCAGCGCAGAAGCACTGTGAGTAGTCACTACTCCCTCTTTCTCCTCTAAACCCTAACCCCCTCCATTTTCACTTTTTTCCTTCTGATATGTTCGAATTTGCCTATATCACATACATTTTCCCTATACATACATACAAATGTGCACACACTTAGTAATTGGAAGCATGAATTGGGGTTCAAATTGTACAGAGATGTTGATTTTACGCGAATTAGGGCTCGGATCTTGAACCGTATGAACATTTGAAAACTTTAGTGCACTAGGAAATTCGGTACGGTTGGGACCTGAGAATGCAAGACGTTCCACTTGTTTGAGTCCACCGTGGTTATTTCGGCTTATCCTTGAGTTTCACTTCTGCTTTTTCAGCATGTTAAGATTTTAGATGTGATTACCAAATACCTTTTTGTGATTATCCCATACCTGCGTTTACTTATGCAGTTTTCTAGCCAACCAAACACACACCGACACTCTATTTCATAGGCAAAATTATGATGTAATCAAGATTTCAAATAACGTTATTGGCACACGGTACGCTTTCGGTGTAACGTTATCGGGAGTGTCGAACGATATGTAACGGTAATCGGGTGTGGCAGTCGTGAATTAAAATCTTTTTTGACAACAAAAAATTCCCAAGTGCCTTAATCACCCGTAATGGTACTCAACCGTAAGGGTCGCGAATCGATCCGTGAATTGGAAATGGACTGATATATAACGCGAACTTGCCGATACGCATGCGATTTTCCTCTTCACCGGTATATCGGAGTGTAATGGTATCAAAAGGCTCAAAATGTACATAGGATATTAGGATGTATTAGGACAATTTGAAGATCTGTTTAATCACTGTCTTCAAAGCATTTCAGGCCTAGTTAACATCAGTAGCTTATCTGTCAAATACTAATGGTTCAACCCCAATGCACCATGAACCTACAGATTTCACATTGATCCATACAACCAATAGTTGATTTCTCAGTCATCAATACTTCTTAGTTGGTTGTGAACCTGATATGTGAGATCTCAATATCTTAATGGATGCTGAGAAAATAGAAAGGAATGTTTTATGCTCTTTGGCTGTGTTTAGATAAAAAAAATTGTGGAGAGAAGAAATCGTAACAATATCTGTTAACAAATTTAAGGTGCATTTCCCTCACAGTTTCTTTTGCCTCTATAAATGGCTTCAAAAACCCCTGATCGAATATGCCATAGTCTTAAAGAACAAAAGCTTGTACTTGACGAAGATAAAAATAGGTTATTTTCTGATACGCGGCTTACGCCATAGTGTCCCTGCTCCCAATTCATGAATCAAGTAGTTAAGGTTCATTTGAGCTGAAAGTAGGGGTGAAAACGGTCCGGTTCGGTCCGGTTTGGGGTATTTTTGGGACCGAACCGGTCATTCGGTTTGGGATTTTTTGAAACCGGGACCGGACCAAGTAAGGCCGGTTCGGTTTCTGTCGGATTCATCCGGTTTCGGTTTGGTTCTGCCGGTTTACCGGTTTGGTCAGACGAGGGAGAGAGAGAGAGAGATGCAGATCGAAACATAGCAGTACGACAGTACCCCAAGTTCAAATTGAGCCAAATCAGCAAGATTAACTTCAAAATCAGATAAAGAGAGAAAAAAATGGTAGAAATCTCACACTATTCTTAGTATTCTATACTGGTTTTACAAAGATTTCGTGAACAAACCAGGTGGAGTTTTTTCAGAACCAAACACGTCCCATGGCTGTTGTCTTCTTCGTTGAATAGATCTTTGGGGAGAGAGAGGGGGTTTCGCCGCCATCGATCTCGGGGGTAGAGAGGGAAGCGGTCGCGGCGGCTGTAGGGAGTTGGGAGAGTGAGAGAGAAGATCAGAAGGTAGAGAGAGTGAGAGACTGCGGCGCTGCTGTGACGCAGGGAGTTGGTCGCGGGAGAGAAGGTCAGAAGGTAGAGGGAGTTGGTCGCGGCTGCGGAGGCAGGGAGTTGGTCGTGGCGGTGACTCGGTGAGTGGAGCCGTGGAGGTAGAGAGAGTGAGAGACGATGAGGTAGAGAGAGATGGTCAGAAGTTAAGTGAGGCGGTGGGTTTCACTTTTTCTGGTGTAAATGTGTGTTTTAGATTAAGGGTGGGGAAATATAATAAAATACTATAATATTATATATATCCGGTCCGGTTCGGTCCGGTTTTTAGACCCCTACAACCGGAAACCGGACCGGTTTTCCGGTTTTTCGAAAGCATGAAACCGGGACCAGACCGGCTAAATTAAAAAGGGGGCCAAACCGGCCGGTCCGGTCCGGTTTTCGGTCTGGTCCGGTTTTTCCGGTTCGCTCTTTCACCCCTAGCTGAAAGCATAACTTTTTGTGTTGTAAAGACCACAAGGTTCTTGTTTAATCCCAACAAAGTAGGGACATAGAAATTGGATTCACTTTTACTTGTGATCCTATTGAGTTATTGTTACAACTTACAACTCAACAATTGTTTCGTTGAGTTGAGCTTATCGTTCCCTTTTATAGAATTCTCTAGAATGCTCTCGCACTTTTTTGGACTTTTCTATAATTTCTAGACTATTATGGAGAATTCTAGATCCATGGAAAGTCATGACTTTCAACACTCTCCACCTTTAACCGTTCTTATCCTGCCCTTCTCGTCTGTCTCAAAACCGTCCTCTCTCTCTTTTCTCTCTCTCTCTCTCTCTCTCTCTCTCTCTGTGTGGCTATTATTTAGTGAGATCTAAGGTTATGTCTTGAAATTATTCTAATTAGTTAATTATTCTTGTTTCCTTGGAATTAGTAGACGATTGAATTGAGATAATGCAAATCTAAAAGGGCATAAAATGCATGGAGACATAGAGAACCTGGGGTGGGTTCTTTGGTTCCAGACAAGGTTCTAAAAGATGCTAGTCGGTCCCAGGTCGGTCGGTTGCCGACTAGCGACTTTTGGCCGACTAATCGCCGACTTGACCAACTAACCGCCGACTTTTGGCCGACTAGTCGGGTGACCTCCGACTAGCGACTTGTGGCTGACGTCGGCCGACTTGACCGATTTTTAGAACACTGGTTCCAGACAAACTTTAGATATTGGGTGGACAAACATTGAAAACAAATGTAACATAAAATTTGAACTCATCAAATTGTCAGTGCGAATATTACCAAAACGGTCGTCATATGTATTTTCGATCAAACTATTCGGTTACTAAGATTTGGTCAGCTATGATTACAGGTTAATACAAAAAATCTTGTGCATCTCTATTCATTTTAACAAGAAAGAAAACATCATAGAAAAACTATTTCTAGAATGAACATTATTTTCTCAATGCTCATAGTTGCACGGGTGGTGAATTATTCAAGATCATAGTGTGGGGACGAACTTATTTAATTTTAAAGTTTTTGAGACAAAAACTAATAAAAATTTTCAAACGTCAGTAGAGGGATCACCCGGACTCTATCTGCCTCCCGGTCTGACCTTGAATTTTTCTTTTACATTATAGATTATAGATTTTTGTAAAAGAAGATAAACTCGTTTACTATAACCCTGACATTATGAATAAGTTGAAGTGTAAGTTGATTTTATATTGCAAAAAACTCGATATCAGCTTAATATTTAGAATCTAAAATCAGACCTGAAAAACACCTCAAATCTATCTTCTCTAGAATCAGATTTTACTACAATTGCAGACTATTGCCAAGTTATTTGGGAACTTCAGTCTTTAGTATGGATCTTAATGTTTTCACTTGCAGGCCACACTCTCTCCGGACACTGACGTGAATTATGACTATTGTCTCTATGACTCGGACATTTCCACTGGCTATGGTGTTGGTGCATTCTTGCTCCTCATGGCCAGTCAAGTCCTTATAATGGTGGCAAGCCAATGTTTCTGCTGTGGGAAAGCTTTGAAACCTGTTGGCTCAAGGAGTTGCGCAATTCTTTTTTTCATAATCTGCTGGTATGTTACCATATTGAAAAATTTTACACTCTGATCTTTAGATAGAATTTATGAAGTTCCCTATCACTTCAAGACACATTACAACCCCTTAAATTTCTCCAAAAAAAAAAAGTATCCAGGATGTTGTGCTTGCAATACTTTCTTCATTTAGGTTTGGGGGTTTGGGCCACACTAGGCAGCGGTGGGGTGCCAGAGGGTGGCAACTCCTGCACAAGTCTAAATACATTCTTTATAATTGTACTAATTTTTTAGTTATTCAGAAAATTTCTACAAGATCAGCCCCTGCAAGCCTCTTGGATTGAAAAACATTCTTAACATAAGTTGTATATGTGCGGAAAAAGGTCCCTATAATTCTAAGTTATCAACAATTTTTTGGTCTGGGCTGTGTAAAATAAAATGATAGGTTACACAGATACAGACAAACTTAGACCTACCAAGTGGCACCCCCTTAAATGGATTACCAAAATTGCCTCTAAACTTGGATCTTAAATGGATTACTATGGGCCTGCTATAGAGTCAAAATGTTTACCTCATACTAATTCTGCAAATTGTGAATCGGATATGATATTTTCTCAGGTTATTTTTCATCATTGCGGAGCTGTGCTTGCTAGCTGGTTCAGTGAGGAATGCCTATCACACAAAATACCGCATGGTGATAGATGGCAATAACCCTCCATCTTGCGAGACCCTGAGAAAGGGTGTCTTTGGAGCTGGGGCAGCTTTCATTTTCCTGAATTGCATAGTATCCGAGCTTTACTATGTATTCTTTTCCAAGGCAAAGGATAGCTTCCAGCCTTATGGTGGAGAAGCTGCTGTCGGTATGGGAACCTACAGGTAAGCAGATAAGCTCAGTTACGGCAAATTTGGCCGTTGGTACATTGTGCTACATACCGTGTTATTCTATGTACTCTCAGCATCAATTCAATTGCTACATTGTCTGTCTGTTTTGAGATCTGATATTTCAGGTTGGACACTGCTCAGTTGTATCCCAGTTCGTGTTTCATAATGTTGTTTTGGTTTTGCTTCTGGATATTTTAATTGGATGTGATTATGAATACCAACAATTTATATCATTGTTTTTAAATACTTTAGAATTTATAAAATCGTGATGGTCTTGCTTGTTTGTTTGAGAGGGAATTAATAGCATAAGGGATATATATAATCCTTTCACTATGTAATTATATTAGATTACTAATATCACATCTCCGGTCGCATTATATATTGAACGGCTCGATGAAATCCTTAGTACGAATGGCTTGATGAAATTTATGAGGATCAATTCGGTCATGTTCTCAGCAATCGACGGTCCGAATTTTTCCATGGAAGAGTTAACTCTTTCATGGAAAAATCTGGGCCGTCCAAAACAGTTTTGGACGGTTACCCCGGATCCCAAAATTAGTGAGCAAGAAAATCATCAAGTTGGAGTTATTTCAACTTTCAAGACAAGGACACGGTTGACAATGAAACTATAAAAGTTGACTTTAAATATAAAATGATGACATCCGTTAATTTAGGCACCTTGGCTGCACGCAAACATATCATTGACAAAATGCTTCCATGAAATCACACAATCCACATAAGGTTAGGCTTCATATGTAGATTTCTACAAAATGATGTCCACCAAAACCTAATTACTTTTTACTTTTGTGTCTTTGAATTAATGAACTCTTTTTGTTTTTTGAAAAGCTTTGTTCGGCAAAGTTTTTTTTTTAATGATATTTTAGGACTCTTAGCTTATACTCACTCACGGAAGGTTTGTAACACCCTGTCCCTAAAGTGAAGGATGTTCGTCATACGGTAACGCCACAAAGGCATACATCTCCTATCTCACATAGGGAGTGCCACACAAACATACCATAAGATAATTCATCCATCTTGAGTGCTCATCGGATTTGGGCCCATGTAACGCCATAACGTGACTGGGAGAAACCAATTATGCATGTAAAAGAGTATCAGATGATGTTTATATACAAGCCTCGGGGACAAAAAAAAAAAAAAACACAAGAATATTCTTGAGACATGATTGTCCGACATATGAAATATGCAAACACAGAATCTCAAAACGACTTCTTTTTTTTTTTTTTTTAGGTTCGTCAATAAGAAGTTCTCAATTTTGTAAACAAAGCTGTGTCCAGAGTGGTTTCTATACACGTTGATTGGACATGCGCATCAGCATCGGACAGTTCCAGTGCTCTGGATACACTTGTCAGCGAATACGACGGTGTTTGGATACATGCGGTTGTAATTTTCCCCGTGATCGAATGCAGAGGTTTACGCCATCGGATTAACATTTGCACAACACTGATTGGATTTGTAATTAGACAAGGTTAAATGTTGTCGGATTTGTTAATAAAATCTATACCAAATAAAGTGAGCTATTTTGGCATGCCACTGAGAGAGACATCTTCCCTAATCACTGCCATAATAATGCACGCGGCACGCCTATCCATTATGTACACATATAGTTCAATTAAACAATTGAAGTCCTTGCTTAATTACATGTACTAGGTACCATTTGCTCCAGTTGAGAGGTTTCACACGCAGAGATAGGGTCATCACACGCAGAGAGAGAGAGAGGGAGAGGGAGTTGTTAATAGTTAATACCTATATTTGGTGAGACAGAGATTTTCTCTGCTAATTTTGGTGGAAGAGGAAATCCGTTGTGAGTGAAAGAATACAAGATATCCATGCATTAACAGATAGAACGATGTATCAGCTGTTGTGCCGAAGCTCGAAGTATGAGAATCTAAACAAATCAACAAAGAAAATGAAATACAAGATTTACGTGGCTCCCCTCAAGCACAAAGCAAGAAGGTATGTTCACGAGAAAAGAGCAAGAGGATTCAGTATCAACAGGGAGAAATGCACATAGACGGTTATACGCGTAACTCCACTTGTAGCATCCACTAGATATCTAGGAATGAATCTCTGAAAGAAACTCTAGCACAGCGTCAATGTCTCACACGCACGAAATAGACGACTGCAAACTCTAGATAACTCAAATCCCAATTTAATACTATTAATGGAACAACTGAGAAACACTAACACGCTACGGGGAATCCCATGGGGGCTCCCTTAAAGGGATTCACTCAAGAAGTCAAAATCCTAACAACCCTCAAGTCTACTATTTCTAAGAAAATACAAAAAATTAGATCGAAGACCCTCCTAAAAACGCGCAGCCACACACATTCAGCATCGATGGTCCGGACCAGAGAAGCTGCAACACTCCAGAACCAAAACTGACCAACGGTCCTAACCAAGGTCTCGATGGTCCGAACCAGAGATGCTACAACCGTCTTTTCGCACCGAATTTTATACCTTTCTTCGAACGTCTTGAATTCAAGGCATATCTCGAACATCAACAACAGAAGTATAGAATACTATCAAGTAGCAAGAATCGGGAAGGGAAAGCTATAATATTAGGAAGCTCTTAGAATGGAAGGGAATTGAAATTTCAGAACAGGATATTAAAGCGGAAATTAAAGCTCTTGACATTTTGGAGGGAGATGTCTCCATTTCTGTGGAGTTCTGATTTGCCGCTTTATCTGTTTGGGTGCTCTTTGGTGTTGTCCTCGCTCTTCTTAGTTTTTCAGGGTGTTGTGGATGTTTCCAGCTTTGCTTGCTGGTTGGTTTAGTGGTTGTTTAATCTTTGTAATTCATTTTTAAAGATTAATAAATCCTTTGCTTAGCAAAAAAAAAAAAGAAAAAGCAAGAATCGGGACTAGCAGTCATGAATTCTCTAAAAATATTTTTGACGCCAAAGAACTTAAAAGAGTCAATCAAGTATCCGCTATGACGGCCGTCAGTCCGTACGTCCTGTAAAAATTGAATAAAAACTCGCAAGTACTACTATTTGTATATATAGGAGCGTAAACTATTGAAAGACCAAAAAAATCACGCTCGCTAGAAGTCCTCAGCACACCATATATGTTTCTGCTCTCTCAGTAAACCCATCAAAGCCTTCCATCACCCAAATCCCACTAATTCTCTTGAGATCAATAATGGAACAGAGCAAGACTGGGAGCACATCAAAACAAGCTACTAACGAAACAGAACAAAACACCCAGTTTGTGTTCTATCCAAATCCAACCAAAAACAGGGTCAATGAATTCATTAGTATCCGACAAACTCATCAGAAACCCATCCACGACGACGACAACAAGCTCATTCCAGATAGACCCTTCAAGAAAATTTGCAGCCCGAAATCTCAAAACCCAACTCCATTCCCAGTTTCTCCTTCTCCTCCTTCATCAAGACTTGTTTTTCCTTTTCAAATCGATGACGACGAATCTCGGTCAGTAGCTATTACCAACCATTTAATCAGCCAAACTGATTTCCCCATCTTCCCTCGGGCACCGTCCTTTCAGAATCAGCAAATGATTTCATTCGCAACAAACCCTCCTCAAGAGCAGCTTCTCGCCTGTCAAAACAACGGGCCTAATTCAAATCCAGATTCTTCCACGGCCACGAAGATGTACAGGGGAGTGAGACAACGCCACTGGGGAAAATGGGTGGCTGAGATTCGACTCCCTCGAAGCAGGACTAGGCTCTGGTTAGGCACGTTCGGTTCGGCCGAAGAAGCCGCCTTGGCGTACGATCGCCAGGCGTTCAAGTACAGAGGAGAGAATGCTCACCTCAATTTCCCACATCTCTTCTTCGGTTCTGAAAATTCTTTGGATTCTCAAATGGGCACGGTCGAATCTAATCCAATAGGTGGGATTACTAATGATTTGGACAAGAACAAGTTTCTTAGTTTTGATCCCGCTGAATCTGAATTAAGTGCTAATAGTAATTGCTTTGATGGGAATCAAGATGGTTTGTGGGATGATCTTGACACTATAAATAACATACTGCAGTCGAATTTCGCCATGGCTAGTAATCAGGATGTGGAATTTGTTAACAATTGATGCCAAAATGCGACATGGAGACTCTGAGACCTAGTTCCATAATTAAGTTGATTTTTAAGTTGATGTAATGATCTCCCAATAAGTCAGTTTTTAATTCAGTTTGGAAATAAGTCAGTTTCAAAACTTGCTGGAAGAATGATGATGATTTCAAAATCCTGTAATCCTCTGTTTCATTTTTTCCAGTTTATATACGTTTATGATTGTCCAACCCATATTTATTTAGTTCTGTCATCTTTGTATCAACATTTAGTACTGCAAGAATGAAAAAGATAAACATGCACGGACGGACGGAAGATTTTAAGATTAGGTAGGCAAACATTAAAAAATTGTAACATATATAGAAAGACAATACTGTTTGTAGTGGCGTAGTGAGAATTACATATTAGTGTGGACACTATAAATTAACCAAGAGCTCCGAGAATAGCCAGACTTTTACAAAAACCTATACCCCCAACTTGGGGTATTACAATCTTCCTCCCTTAGGGATGCAACCTCCTCGTTGCATAGTCTCAAACTCCCAGCAACCACCAGGGGAGTCTGTGGTAGCAGAACGCATCCTACCCAGTACCCACCACTTGGACCAGGGCGGGGCTCTGATAGCATTTGTAATAACCCGACCCGGCTGACCATGGACCCCCTTTTTTGCCCAAACATTTGGCCTAAAAAGGTATACCTAAGAAGGTACTATGTAGCCCAAGGTGAGTGTTAATATAATAATATATCACATGAGGTTTTAGTTCCCAACTAATGTGGGATTAATCTGGGGTATTACATGCACTTGCCACTATCAAGACTCGAAACCGAGTCTCCCCTGAGAATGTGAGGCACCTTGCCCACCAAGCGATTTCTAAGTAATGTCCTTTTTCTAAAAAATCTCTTAGTTGGGCGGGCGTTGGATAGTGCAAAATGATATGAGGCAGCTAGGCACGCGAACACATACAATTCTAGTGTTTCTAGTGTTTCAGAGATTAAAAAAAACTACTAGTACATTCTTGTAGAAAATTGAAACATGGGTAGGGTGATCGCCTGAGCTCATCCCCCCTCCGTCCGTCTTTCTTAAAGCATGCATCTACATGGATTTGGGGTACCTGTAGGGACCTAAGTCACTACATCTTCATAGTGACCTCAATTGTGGGCTCTCTATAATTTGTATTTGGGATCAGAACAGTACAATTTGCCGGAAATGTTAAGTAGATCATTCATGTAAAAAATCAAATTAATTGGATATTGCAAGCCATGTGTTCTGATATCATTTATACGGATGACCAATATCATTTGGAGAATACACTACAAGACAAATTTGTCTCAATTGTGTGTCTACCAATCTACGATGATCATAATATTTTTGTACCCATAATGTGCTCAACATTCCTCAAAAAATGAACGATTCCGATCCCAAATAAAGATTTTAGAAGACCAATAATTGAGGTCCCTATGAGGATGTAGTAACTTGGCTCACTACAGAAACCGTGGAATTGATAAATGTGAATAAGAATGATCTTCCAACCAGGTAGTTATGGTAGTTAATGTTCTGTTAGAACTTAGAAGTATTTGTCTCACAATCTAAATCTACCAATATGGGGAAGATGGGTCACGTTTTCCATCTTCTATTCATTGATAGAAGAAATCTATACTATCCTATTCTAGCGTGTGTTTTCGTGAGAAGCTTCCTGAGTGTGACAAGTTGCTTGATCTACAATTCTAAACACGTTTTAACTACTTTAAAATTCAATTTACAAACAATAAGATAAATTAGAATTCGAAAACCATATTATTGAGGGATTTACCTATCTATCTCGATTACATAGACCGGTAAAATCTTTTTCATTTTCTTTTCAATTACCATATATCGCACGGAATGATGCTAGTTATGTAAATAAGCCCAACTCAGTTTTGAGTTTATTGAGTGAGAAATATAGAATTTCCATCTTCTATTCATTGGCAGAAGAAATTATTTAAATCAGCCCAACTCAATTTTAATTTTATTGAATGAGAACTATTGAATTTCTATCTTTTATTACTCCATTGACAGAAGAAATTATTTAAATTCGCCATTTCGATTACATAACTTGCATACATTAGAACTCCCATCTTTTTTATTCTCACTCTATGCAGTTGACATTTTCAATTGATAATGACATTGCTTAGCGTTGAACATTAGATCATCACTGCAATACTAACATCGTACGGCACGATATTGACGACAGAAAATTTAGAATAATTACACAAACGCTTCCCGTAACATCATTTTCCGAGGAAACGAAAAGTGGGGACTGTAACGACTGTTTCTTTTGTCCTCTGATCAACAAAAAAAAAACTCCTACGCGTTTCCCACATAGAACCTGTGAACTAAAACGTTTAAAACCTTTTTGTTTTTTTTTTGATCGGCAAAACGCTTAAAACCTTGCCAAAAACCTTGAAACCTTGCCCAAACACTGCAAATATGGGCTTCCAATAATGTGGGCATGCTGGTAGTCAATTTGGAAAGTATTAGGAGATGCCCAAGTGGAATTGGGGCTTAAACCAATATCACTAGGCCCAAGTTCAAGGCCCATGTTGTTGCTTTCTTTAAAAGTTCAACTCGACTTGCATATTAATGGGATATCATAGATACTAGGTTTCCTTTTTCCTTTTTCCGACGGTGAGGAGCGGCTAGGCTAGTTTACGCGTACCTCGACTAATCCCTTGCCCGGTCTGGTCAAAGTCAAAGAGCACTTCTACTCTATGTGAAATCCCAATTCAAACCCATTAAAGCATTTTCACTCCTTACCCAAATCCTACATCAAATTCAAATTTGAGTAAAAAACACCAAAAACCCCACTACACTCCTTCACCAAATTTGATACTGCTCAAATTCTTCACCAAATTTGGTGAGAACCAAACCCAACATCAAATTGTGAAGGTCATTTTATCCCCCTCAATTTTGCAATAATGCCATTAATGAGGTTTTTACTCAAATTTATGCTTAGATTAGCTTTTGCCCATTGGAGTACTCCATACAAAATCAAATTTTTACTCAAAATTTTACTTAAATTTGGGTAAAAATCTGGGTAAGGAACGGAGATACTCTTATATGCTAAATCTTGAGTGTGTACTGTTTAGTATACAATTAGAAAGCATCAAAAATTGACCAATCAGCTCCAAATAGAAGTCACTTGGAACTTGTGGTTCTACTAGGAACATCTTTTTCCTAGGGCCAAAACAGTACTCGGATCATGCTGTGAAAATTGCCGACAAAATCAAAGCTCGAGTTTATTCCTCCCAGTCGACGTACAAAACCATACAGTTCCCATGTTTTTTTTTTTTTGTGCATCCTCGATTGAGGCTCAAACATAGTACACATGCACATGTATGCTCTAAACAAACAAGAAAAATGATGCATTTCACATGTCTAAAACAGTGATGCCACAAATAAAAATCACCACAAATTACGAATCTTCGATATTAAAATTTAATTTGGAGTATTCAACCACTTGTTAACCGCTTCATCGAGCAAAAAAAAAAAATTAAAGACAATTGTGGGACACAAGGCGATGCGTAAGACTTTCATCGCGCTCTTACTCATAATTTTATATCAATTTCAACTATTCGCTAACCAAAGTAAAAATCATAGTACTAATTTCTTGCGATGTTGGAATTTATATGCTCTCTGTATCAAATTCTCAATGATTACCCTTCCTTTTCTTTTCAAAGAAAGGTTATGAAATCTTATGATTGGATTTAAAAAAGAGAAAAAATATAGGCACTAACACTTTGCACCAACTCTGTCACATTGGATATGTGGGGCCCACATTTTTGTGGTAGGCCCCACCTATTCCATGTTAGAGAGTTTGTGCAATTGTCAGTGTCTGTAGCAAACCTGTTTAAAAAAAGTCAACTAACGGAGTTTATTTTTTGGTCGACGGTCAAGGGTGTTCGGGCCAACTTACGTGCACCTCAACTAATTTTCTTCCCGGTCCAGTTAAAGGCAAGCTATCTAGGCCAGGACTAGGGGATTCACAAAAAAGCTACTTTTTGGTGGTTTGATGGCAAGAATTGAACCCTGATCAATTGTATGAAAAACAAACCCGTCAACTAACTAACTAGATCAACCTTCGGTTCACAAAACAGAGCTATATAACTCTACTCACGTGCGTAACCACATGATTTTTTTTTATCACTAACGTAACCACATGATTGATCTACATTATTTGCACAGCAAACTTTTCTTGTCTAGGAACAAAGAAGCAAACGCTGGCCTAGCTATTGACATCTAATTATTCAAATTAAACTAATGAAAATCAGATCAATATCTACCCCCAAATCCTTGTAATTCTCTCTCAGTCCTTCGTTTTTATAACTCATATGTCCGAACCAGTTTATCCACATTTCGACTAACCCTGGAGATCATTCCAACCATCTACTAGAAGGCCCAATTAAAATTGTGACAAAGCCTAAAAGAAGTTGATAGTACCTAGGAGGTTTTGAACATAAAATCTTAACAGGGATCAAAATGTCTAAGTTCTAGACCTTGACTACAAGGGCAAAATCCCTTGGGTTCAATTCTCTCTCACTCTAACATTACACCAGTGATTCATTACAGCATAAAAAGTGTATCAAAATATGTGAAAAATGTATCAAAATACATGAAAAGTGTTTTAAGAATCTCTAAAAGTGTATAAAAAGTGAAAATATTAAACTGGAGACTGGAGTGTGAATTTTTCGATCTTCTAGGAAGACCCATGTAATAATTGTACCATTGTGTTAGTATTGTCTGGGCCCTACCCAAAGGCCGAACAGATCTAATGTGTAGGTCAGTTCATAATTACCGTTCCCTTGGCGGACACGCGGCAAAAACTGGGACCAGTACTACTTGCCACTGTGATGGGTAGAAAATCATTTCTATCGGACGGTTACGATAAAACATCATTTTCCAACCTTTGGAGTAGGGCATTCTTTTGTCTTTTTGTCGAAGTGATTTTTTTTTTTTTTTTTGTCATTCGTCAATCCTAATCTATTACATGGGGGAGGGGGGAGTGAGACTCGATCCCGGGATGCAGTGTGGGGCATTCAAGAGCTCTACCGCATGAGCTAGCCACCAAAGTGATTTTTCTTTGGGACACTTAAATAATCATCATTTTATCACTTGAAATTAGAAAATCATCCCGAGCATTTTTAGGAGTTATCTTTCCATCCCGAGATTCAAATAAATCCTAAATTGCCCTTTATATATATATATATATAACAAATTAGGGGATTGAGGACTAAATTAAATGTTGCATATAGGAGGCAGTAGAAAGTGGATCAATTTCAAAATTAGGAAGTCCTCCACTGCAATTACGAGATTTGGGGATAAACCTCAATCCCTCTTATCTCAATCCTTCACTCAGTCCCTAATCTAACACCAAAAAAAATCCCAAATCAATAGTCATCCATAAATCTCTCGCCCCATCTGTCCTTCATATCTATCACATTTTCCTTTGCATCAGTCCTACAAATCGCCAACCACCACCATCAGTCATTGCCAGCCACTACCATCATAAATATAACAAAACAAAGATATTGAGGAAAATCCCTAGCAAGAATGGATTCTAACCTGGTCAAAATACAACCCGAATGAAACATGATTTTCTTGTGGAGGCAAGGCAACTCAACGCCAACCAGTGATCAACCATGTTCCTCTTTCTACCATACGCCAACCAGGGAACTGACAATTTGCATATTGTCTATGAGACTCAGTTAACATGGCATACCGGTAGTCTTTTTTTTTTAATTTTATTTTATTTCATTTTTAACATAGGAAATGTTGATTCACATTAGTTAAATGACTGGACATATAAGTTCTTTTGGCCTGAACTCTGTTCTCCATAAGGTGACGAAACTGCAGTAGTACTGTGGAAGATTTTTATCATTTTTTTCTAGCTTGTTCATTGCAATAAACCTGTCAAATACTCAAAAATTCGCAAAAAGATTCATATGAAATCAAGCAAAACAATGTTCACTTTTTCAATTCGAAAATACCATCCGAGCCATGGACGTTACAGTTTCACAAACATTAAGTAAGGCTTCCTTATTTACCATAGTTTTTGACATTTTTTTTACCATGATTCAAGATATATCAATTCAATAATTATTACCATGTTTACAAGTCCTTCAGTATTTTTTACCATAAAACTGGAATTTTGTTTTGATATTTTTACCATGATTTTTTTATCGTTTTTTTATTTTTACCATGAAATGTCGATTACATGGTTGATATGTTCTACCATGATTCATTAATTTAACAATTATTACCATGTTTATAAGTGATTAATTTTTTTTTTTACCATAAAAACCGTGATATGTGATTTTTTTCCCCCATGATTCGTGTTCTAAAAGAATACTATATTTACCATATTTATTGACTAGTTATAAGTTTACCACATTACTCGGTCATTGGTTACATTTGTCATTTTTACCACGTTTATTCAAAATTTCTCCATCTTTACTGTGGTGGTATTTATTTTTACCATAAACTTGGTGTTTGGCCCATGTATGCCATTTTTACCATATTTGCTGGTGCGAATTTAATTTTTTTTGCTTGGTTATCTATAATTTCACCACACATTAGTAACAAATTTTTGAATTTGAAATTTCTTTTGTTATCTCTCTTAATGGATGTGACCGAATCTCATTAAATTAAAAAATGGTTAAATCCCACTAAATTAGGAAGTTATTGAATCCCACAAAATTAGGAAAAAATATAATCCTGTATATGTTGATATCATAGTAAAAGGATAGAAAAGGTATTTCACAATGGAAAAGGATGAAAACATTACTCCGTAAAATAAGGGGGATGAAAATCTAAATAGTGTCCAAAAAACGGATGATTATTTAATTACCTCTTTTTCTTTATTTACGTAATTTTTTGTTTAGCTTTTAACCGTAATTTTTTAAGATTAATCATTCGTATCGACGAAAATAATTAGAAAAGTATAAAATGTGGATCGAAATTAAAACAAATCATAGAAACCGACACTTTAGACAAAAAGATAGTTGTTGCCTATTTGGTACATTTTTGTGAATTTTTTTTTTTTTTTTGGTTATGATCGTGATTTTGTACTTTCAAACTCCTCTCGTCGAGACAGATGATTAATCCTCAAAATGTATTACGAATCTAACAAAAATTCAAAAAAGACAAACAACACACGAAAAACCAAAAAGCAAAAGAATGGAGCCGTGTTAACTTAAATCATATAATTCGCGAGCACGGGAATCGAAGCGTTCTTCCAAAGCATCCTAAACAGGAGTATTAAAATTTTTGAGGTGAAGTTAAGAGTGCGGACATAAAACGAGAATTAAAAACAAGAATGGAGGGTCCTCCTAAAAAAAAATTGTGACTAAGGTTTTTTTCGGTGGGACTAGAGCTAGCCCTGTTCCATTAAGTTTGGTTTTATTATATTTGTGCTTTTTAAATTATATATGTAAAGAAAATGACTTGTCTCAAAAAAAGTGAAAAGCCTAAAAACCAAAAACTCCAAGCAGTGGTACGGGTCATGTGGAGCTATGTTTTCTATGGGACATGCCATTTTACAGGTGATTTCTTTTTAGTTTTTACTAATTAATGTTTCCTATCCTAGAAAAATGTTAATTAGCAGAAACTAACTGACTCAATTAAATAGGAGTTATTGCTTTCATATATTGTCTTTAAAAATCAGTTTAAAAAAATAATAGTCATCACGGTTTTTTTTTGGGTAAATAGTCATCACGGTTTTTTTTGGGTAAATAGTCATCATGGTTACTAGTTGCAGTTGTGTCTAATTTCTATCTTTATCGAATGTTTTAAACTTTTAGAATATCTAATCAATAGCTATTTGTTACTTTATTGTTTATACCCATTGGTGGTATTTTTAGAAGAAAAAAAAAACCAAAAAAATTGAGCAACATGACAATTGGGCACAACTCATGGTCAACCAAAAGTCAAAATTTAGTGGGCCTACAATGTTGGTCAACAAGAAAGTCAAAGTTGATCAAGTCAAACTGCAAAAAGATCAATAATGGAGAAATCAGTTACAATATGACATGAGTACACCACATTTGCCATTTCTTACCATTCAGCAACAAACTCCTAATAGCCAAGAACATATGGAATTGCTTCTCTAATAGCCGTTGGAAAAGGGGAATAGATGAATGCCACACCCTTGACTGGATCAAGGCCAACCTAAAGCAAAAGGGGAAGGCCAGTATAGGCAATGAAATTTTGTGGAAAGTCCTCTTCTCAGTCGCAATTTGGCAAATTTGGAAAGATAGAAACCGAAAGAGCTTTGATAATATAGAGGTTCCAACTTGTGTTAGCCACAAAAGTATCATTGCCTTTGCCTCTGAAATTTCTGGGGCATTCAAATCCCCCCTATCCAACAGCTCCTCCAATTCTCTCTCAATTTGTTGGTTTCCTCCTATGACTGCGGGTGTGAAGCTCAACACCGATGGATGCTTTTATGAGAGTAATGGGAAAGCTGGATTCGGAGGCTTATTCAGAGATCATGAAGGACAATGGTTGCTAGGATACTATGGAAAGTCCAACTCAACGTCTAGCTTGGAAACTGAACTTTGGGGAATCTATCGTGGTCTCACAATTATGGTTGAGAAAGGCTACTGCAATATTCAAGTTGAGTCAGATTCCCTCGCGGCTGTTAAGTTAATCAATGAAGGTGCAACTGGCGATCATCCCAACAATGCCCTTATTCGGGATTCTCGCATGCTCTTGGAGCGTACCCAATCCTCCCTAGCTCAATCCACTTGGCAAGGATGGGAGCGGACCACTTGGCAAGGATGGGAGCGGAAAAACTTGAAGATCTGGTAGTGATGGAGGAGTCACCTCAATCCATGCGTATCTTTGTGCGTGACGACTGGCTCGGCAGGAGTCTCTTTTATCTATCTGTATTTGAACCTATGACTATCGTCTAATTTAGTTACTTTCTGAAGCACCCAAAAAAAAAAAGAAGCAACAAACTCCTATATTTCACAGTCTTGGCATGTTCTACATCCAAACACTCATCATTCCTTGCATAAGGGAGTGATTATTCCCTGCGCATTTTTCTTGCGAAACACAAATATATACTATCTTACAGCGCTAAATTTGCAACGGTATGCAAATTAACTATATGATACTATACCAAATGTAAAACCGGAACCATCATTGATAAATGATGTATTTAGAAAATTTCTTCGAAATGGTTGTACTATTTCCTTTAGGAACTTCTAAAGTGTCGGAGGGACACCATAAAATATTACTCCCTCATTTCCAAATTGTGAGAAATTTTTCAGTGCCGGAAGGGAACCACGTGGTACCCTCTCAGCGCATCTAAGCCGTCCATTTTCGCTTTGGGCGGTCTGGATTTGGAGAGAGAAAAAGGAGAGAGAGTGAGGAGAGAGAGTATTTTAATCTCGGCCATCCAATACACTTTTGGACGGCTCGGATGCAATGTTTGGGTACCACGTAGGCTCGGCCACATGGTACCGGGAAGGTACCCAAAAATTTGGGCTCCGGATCAGCTGTCCCATACTTGCTGTCCCCATCCCCTGTCCCCAATCCACAACGGCGCCGTTTTGGGTTGGGGACAAGGGATGGGGACAGCAAGTATGGGACAGCTGATCCGGAGCCAAAAATTTGTTGGTCTTGACGGATTTCAATGCAAAATTTAAACCGTTCGTATCTTTCAATCTATAATATTCTAAAAAAAATTGAAACCTTTGTATAATGGAGCTAATTAAGATCTATAACTTTGTATAATAGAACTAGTTGAGATCTATCAAATAAGATCCATATTGCACACATAAAATACATTATAGATTGAAAGATATGAATAATTTAAATTTGTATCGAAATCCGAACATGACAAGCAATATGGGATAGAGGGAGTATGTTGTTATGTGACGAATCCCAAGAAACTCTAGTTTATGTATTACGGGGTGATAAACTTACCCTTTCTCATGGAGTCATGGTGAATATTATGTGGCGTTTTCGTTTTAATTTGTTACATTCTTTATGGGTTTTTTCTCGTGATTAAATGTATATCATTGATAATGAAAATCAACGGGAAATACGATGTAACTAGACAAGTTTCGAGACATTGTGGAACTCCATGTATAGTACTTATCTGATAACAGAAATTAATCAATTTATAATTACAAGAGCATTGATACATTATATCACTAACATGAAATCTCACAATTTTTGCATGTGTTTTTTTTATTTTTAAGGTATAATCAATCTCTTCCTAGCTCAAACAGGCTGTGGAGAATCAAGCCGCGTGGTCTGTCTATCATTATTCAAGTCCTAAGTACCTTTTGTTCCCATTGGTTTTTGCATTATTTACTGACATAATTGTACTTAATTAATACTCCATTGCTTAACCATATAAATTAAATTAAGATTTTTGCTTTGGGCAATGGCCAGGAGGGTTCTCTACCAAATCATGGATCTATTGTCAATGAACATCCCATTAGTGGAAGCAATGTGGGTGTCAACTAGCTCATGTATTTATCCTATTCTGCCCACATGTTCTCAACCATGTATAGAACCTTGTACATGGTCCTCGTCTTCCGGTTAGTCGAAACGAGAACATGAAAGTTTTGATAAAATTGTTTGGAGAGAGGTTCCGTTAGTGAACGGTGGGATTGGTCTCTCAAAATTAATCGAAGTGCAAGAAAGCAGCCATTTACATAAGATATACAGTATCAAACAAAGTAAGTGATTTGTCATCTTCGATACAATGAATGATCATATATATGGTAAAACAAAAATAAAAATAATCACCAAGCACCAAGAACACCCATTAATGACTTAAAAGAATAAGTTATTTAGTCCAAACTGTCCGTCAGGGAAAAAAAAAAGAAAAAAGAAAGAAACAAACAAAAGGAGCTACCCTATCGATACTGTTCTTTCTATGGCTAAGGATAATGCGCTTTGGTTCCACCGGGCAGCAAACAGGCTGGGAAAATCTAGGAAACCACCCAACAACAGACCTCCATCTACAATCAACAAATTTCCATCCTTTGTTTTAAAATCCTACCCTGAAACAGAGTGTCTTCTTAATTCTTGTGTTCTTCGTGTGGATGGGACTTGGAAAGAAGAGAATCCATGGAGCGGTATAGGTTTTACAGCTAGTCTCCCTAACGGCGTCCTAATTGCTCAACACTCAATCTCAACATATAGCAACAACTCTCTCCAAACTGAGATTCAAGCAGTTCAACAAGCGGTTAAATGGGCTTTAAATCATAATTTCAATGCTATTGATATTTTGTCTGACTGTTTTAATGCCATTATGCAGCTAGAGAAGAGAAATGAGTGTCATCATCATAACATCTTTTTGATTCATAGCTTAAGAGAGGAGATCGCAAAGGTGACATATTGTAGGATTTCAAAAGTGCCACAGACGGTTGTACAGCGTGCGCACTTTTTGGCAAAGCATGCCCTTACCCGTTTTGCTCCTCACTCGGACACCGGTGATGGAGATATTTATTAGCCCTTGTTTTGCTTTTGGTTGATTATGTAAGGACCAAATTCCGGAGTCGTCTTGTTTTTGGCAATTCCATATGACAAAACACATATTTATTATCGAGTTGTAATTTTCTAAGTAGAAGTCTGTATAGGATTAGAGTGGAAGGAATCTATTTGTAAGTGTAATTTGAGTGTTAGTGTTTTTAGTCGGTTGTCGGCGTTCGGAACGGGAAGATCAATCATGCGATCAATCGGCTTCTCAATCGAGTACCTCTGATTATAGCACAAGCCGCAGGTTGCACAGGGCGTGCGTTTTTCAGAGCATAGTGACTGATAAAAGGATCAATCGGGTTGTTAATCGGCAGCTTCAAAAATTCCGGATCTACAATGGTCCGATCAATCGGCTTGCAATCCGATTGATCGGAATGACAACTTTATAAATATGTCATGTTTTTAGATCTAGGTTGAGCCGAAAAAAAAGAAAAGTGAGCCGTCCCTTTTGTTCACTAATATATCAAAACCTAGAGTATTGATAGTGGATTTCGAAGCACTTTGTTCATGGATTATTAATCAAAGCTTCAAGAGGTTTCTACATCTTCGATCAAGTTCAATTTTCCGGTGGATTTCCGGAAGAACATTTGGAAGGCTCGTGGATTCGAGGCAACGGCAATCAAATACTGGGTGTGGTGAACGAGGAGTCGACAACCGATCTTAGGTCAATTGCGAGGAGTCTCAATTGTGAGTAAGGTCGTTTTGTAACCGCACAATGATCTTTATAGTGTTTGATTCCTTCCCGTGGTTTTTGCCCATTTAGGGTTTTTCCACGTATATCTTTGTGTTCATCGTTTTTCTTCAATTCTTATTTATTTGCTTTAGTTTATTGGTAGCAAAATAGGAATTTCATTTGGTATCAGAGCGGGTCGCTCGTAATCTGTAGGAATTTTTTTTCCTGAGCGGATCCTTAGTCACGATGAACAATAGTTTGAATATGAACCATCATTCTAGTCGCATCCCGATTTTGGACGGTGAGAACTTTGATTATTGGAAGTCCCGGATTAAAGCCTTAATGAGATCAGTCGACGAGGAAATTTGGAAATCATGTGTGGAAGGGTACAAATATCCCACAAAGGTGGAAAACAATGAGACCCTCCCTAAATTAAGGACTGAATTATCCACAGCAGAAAAGGTTGCGCTTCAGGCAAATAATCGTGCCTTAGATATACTTTTCAGTGCTGTAGATGTGGTAGAGCACCGAAAAATTGCCAACTGTGAGATTGCCAAGGAAGCGTGGGACATCTTAGTCACATGTCATGAAGGGACTTATGTGGTTAAACAGTCAAAACTTCAGAGACTTACCACCGAGTTTGAGACGATTAGGATGGAGGAAGATGAAGAATTTAATCAATATTACTCAAGGCTAATCTCCATCGTCAACAGTTGTGAAACCCTAGGTGAGCCTATCCCATCTTTTCGTGTTATTAAAAAGATTTTAAGATCACTCCCTGAAAGATTTAAAACCAAGGTGACAATGCTTCAAGGTAAAGAAAAACTTAAGGATAAGTCTGTTGAAGAGGTTGTTGGTATCCTTCAAACTTATGAAGCAGATATGTTACAACCTGAATCATACAAATCAAAAACGAAATCTACAGCTAAGCCGATTGCTTTTTCCAGTTTTCAAAAAGATAATACCGATTCTGATAGTGATATTGATCTTGACTTTGAAGCTATGACCTTATTCACCAAACAATTCAAAAAACTTTTTTTAAAGAGATCTGCTGAAAATGAGTTTAAAAACCAAAATTCTAATAACAAGGGAAAAGGTGAATCTTCTAGTGGAAGAGGAAGAAAGGGAATAAAGGGACCACCACCTGGGCCAAAGTGCTTTGAATGTCATGGGTATGGTCATCTGGCCCATGAATGTATCAACAAGCTGAAAAAGAAAACTAATTATAAGGCCAATATTACTTGGGATGATGACAGCAATTCTGAAAGTTCTGAGGAAGGCAAAGAAGAACACACTAATTTTATTGCTTTTGGTGCTTCGTTACACTCTCAGACTAGTGATAAACCCAGAAATGATGTGGCGCAAGAGTCTTCAGATGATAGCGAAAATGAGGATGGCAGTGAGTTTGATGATGATTATGACTTGAGAGAGTCATATGATAGGCTATACTGTGAAAGTGCTAAGATTAACAAAGTTAATCTCAAACTAATAGGGAAGTGTCAGGCAGTGAATGTGGAGCTAGTGAAAGTGAAAAACCAGTTGGATGAACAGCAAGAACTTCTTATATCAGTTACAGGAGAAAGAGACAAACTTAGAAAGGAGGCAGTTGACTATAAAGCAAAAATTAAGGCCTTGGAAGAATTGAACAATGACTATGAAGGTAAGATTGAAAAATTGAATAATGAACTTACTAGTGCTAACTGTGTTTTTGAGCGAATGAATGCAGGATCTAAGGCATTGGATGATATGTTGAATAGTCAAAGATCACCTGTTGACAAGAGCGGACTTGGCTTTCATGGAGCATCAGTCTCTCAACAGCCAGAAGAAAAGGTATATGAGAACAAATCCAAAAAGGTAACTTCCACACTACATTCAGCACCTGTCTCTCAAATTAACGCTAAAAAAGGTCACATTTTGAAAGATGTTGAAAATCATAAGTTCATCCCCACATGTCATTACTGTCAAGTTAAGGGTCATATTAAGCCAAACTATTTTAAACTCCATGGCTATCCCATCACTAATCATATTCACGCTCCTCAAAATATGGGTAATCATGACCAGATTGGAAACATGAAACCTAGACCTCATCATAGGAAGTTGCATGCATCAAATATTTCACATACCCATGTAGCACATTTTCATAATTATGACAAACATGTCCCTACATGTCATTTTTGTGGTGTGAAGGGTCATATTCGACCTAGGTGTTTTCAACTTAATGGGTATCCACATGCTTCTTTCGATCATTTTAATAATTATGAGGGTAGAACCCATAGAACCCAAAAGCCTCGATGTAGGGTGAATCCACAGGAAAATGTCATGAATATGAACCCTAAACATGTGCATAAAATTTTTGAAAGCGTTGAGAAGGTCAAGACTAGACCTGCATGGGTGAGGAAATCAGATTTGAGACCTCATACGGATTTATCTATCAACACTCTAGATGATGTTGGATCATCCGGAGATGTTGACCTATCTTTTTAAGGGTTGATTTTGGGTTCATAGTCTAGGTTGATCTATATTATTTATCTTGCACCTAGTACTATGTGTTACGTCGTCTACTTAGTTTTATTATTTTCTAGTTTAGCATCCGATGTTTTTTTTTTTATTGTCATTTGTTTTATGTGTTTTTTTTTAAATAAAATAAAAAACATTAAGATTTCTGAAATTAAAAAAATAATAATAATATTTATTTATTTATTTTTGGTGGCTTCATTCTGTGTCGAGTTACTATCATCAATTTATCCTGAGCATGGACACTATCAATACAACATGTTCATATGTTGTGATTTCTCACTCTTCGATGCATTTAGATGATGAGTGTTGCATGCTTCATTGCCGTATGTTCTCCACTATCTCACAAAAATGATAGATTGCTCCTTATTCACGTTAGTCTCATGTATCTAGCCAATTTCTGGTGTTCATCCCCTTGAGATTGACCTATGGCTACTATTCCCTTGTGGTTTTTAAATTAATCTCTGCAAGAGCCAATTTGTTAGTATTATATTGTTTACCTATCCGGGCGTTCATTGAGTAACCGGACAATCGGGGTGAGGTACTCTCCTTCTGAGTGTTCGCGTCAAAAGATGGATAGGCCTTGTGAAGGTAGTTTTATATTGTTTACCTATCCGGGCGTTCATTGAGTAACCGGGCAATTGGGGTGAGGTACTCTCCCTCCGAGTGTTCGCGTCAAAAGATGGATGGACCTTGTGAAGGTATTATTGGACCATTCGCTTAGTAACCGGGCATTGGGTATGAGGTACTCTTACTCCCAATATTCGCGTCAAACGGCAGTGGGGTAAAAGAGAATATTTGGTTTTGTACTGCTCTCTAAAAAATTAATACAAAAAAAAAAAAAAAAAAAAAAAAAGGATGTGATTTTGAGGAGGAGTATTTAGCTTGCTCATTCGTTAATCATATTGAGGACCTAGCTCGGTTTGAATTCTTGAGGGGGAGGTGTCTTGAAACTCCTAGTATACATGAGAACCGACGAACTTAATGAGTTGAGCTTGATATGATCTTTGTGATTCACACACACACTTTATCATTCGGCCATGTTGTGTGTTGCATTTTTAGTCTGATGTCTCTAAAGTGCGTTTCACGATATTTGTTCATGTTTTTGTCTTAATGTGCGTATTCATGGTTATTCATGATAGTGATAAGAGCAGGTGTGTCACATGTGATCCTCTTCTTTTATTTACTCATATTTTTTAGTGTTACATTTGCTATATAAAATTATTGTGATAAAAAATTAATATTCATTGATTGAGGGGGAGTAGAATACCATAGCAAAATTAATATATATTTATTGATTGAGGGGGAGTTTCGGTATTCTATTTCATTTTTCTGTCTCATCGTCTTTTGCGTTTGATATTGAGGAACCTCGTTTTTGTTTGATAATCTTGAGGCCTATTGATTTGTCACCCACACACATTTGTCATCGATTCGTGTTTAATGCACATTTATGCTAGTATTCACTCCTCTCATAAATTTCTTATTTGGTTGCTTTTATTGGTCATTAATTGTTTAGTGCTCTTCCACTCGCATTTATTACTTTGCCCTTTGTCACTCCACGTCAAAAAGGGGGAGAATGTTGACAGGGGGAGTAGGTTGCTTATTGCTCTAATTTGGTTGGATGTTGAGTTTTATTTGCAGCTTCTCTACAACTCGATCTCAGTTTGTCTTTTGAATTTATTTTATAGGCGAGTTTTTCATTGCATTAGGAGAGTTGGTGGAAAAGCGGTCCGACAAGTGGTATCAAAGCCAGGAGGTCATGGGTTCGAGTCGCGGGAGCGTCATCGTGAGGGAGGGATTGTTGGGCCCGGAGTGCCCCCATGGATTTGGTTACACAATGCCACTCCCTGCGACCGCTCTAAAAACAGACTTGCGGGTGCGATGTCGAATGCCATAAAAGACTTAATTGAAACCCTTCCTAACACCAATTGGTTTTAGGAGAGTTGGTGGAAAAGCGGTCCGACAAGTGATTAATTCTTGTTGATCATGTTTGTAGCCCTAAATTGAGGAGTAATAGGGGATTACTCCTCAATTTAGGGCTACAAACGAACCAAGTTGCTCGTGGCTTGACTAGTTAAGGCTCGGATAGGCTCGGCTCGTTTAGTAATCGAGCCGAGCTCGGGTTCGAGTTTAAAGCTTGGCTGGGCTCGTTTATATATATAGACTCGACTCGTTTAAGGAGGCTCGTTAAGTAAATTACATTGGCTCGGCTCATTAAGGGCTCGACTTGTTTACACCCCTACTCCTTACACACTGGATGATCCCTACGTATTGGGAGGGAACCAAAGAATGTTGATAGCCTGTTACAATACAACATCCTTAATGTCTAATAAATCAATGTTTTCGGACCACAGTCACGTGGTGCTTTGAGCCACTCTAGCACCATACATTCTCGTGGTACCCACCATTAAGTGTATGAACCTCACTTAAATGTTTAGTGGTGATGAATTGATTCGGAACAACTATTGATATGATTACTCTTTTTTTTGTTTTTTATGAAGAGGAATAATTACTCCATTTTAAGACAGTTCAAAAGCAGTTGAGAGATATAATGATACATACACAAACTTTGTGCCACAACCCTACTCACATGGGGTGTGGGGCCCGCATGTAGGGTTCATGTGGGACTCACACCCCATGTGAGTGGGGTTGTGGTTGGTTGTGGCACAAAGTTTGTGTCACAATCATTTTTGTAACCCAAAAACAGATCTTGGGGGGTGTCACTGTCAAGTTAACAGTTATGGGCTGGATAGCATGTGAGGGCTGAGGGAAAGGGCAAGTGGCTAAACCAAAACTGTATAAGCTATCTACTGTTCACGAGGCCATGATGGAATAGATCTAGAACTAGGGCCTCTTTCGGCCATTGTAATCCAAACTCAAAACCTAATCCAAACTCAGATCAGAAAATTCACATGGCAAACTAACCAGTTAGGGAGATATCTTGAGTTCGAGTCTTTCGGTTACTCTTCTTTCTAGGGGAGATGTCTTGAGTTCGAGTCTTCCAGTTACTCTTCTTTATAGGGGAGATGTCTTGAGTTCGAATCTTCACAGAAGAGGTGTTCGACTCCCGTTGTTGCCATTAACAACTAACTCCTAACATCTTGTCGCCCGGCGAAGAGGAAAAAAAAACAACTTTAGTTTTTACATTGTTAAGGACATCCAATTGGTAGATTTCCTTATAAATTGCTGCTTTTTTTCTTTTTAAAGCTCAAATTAGAGTTTCATACATGTAGCTGTAAGAAGGGATTTTTTTTAGAACTATGTGCAAGTGGTGAAGAATAAAATTGATTTCGTTTGATTATTTGGTATGCATATATTCTTAGACCCTTTTGACAAATGTTAATTACATGTTTTGGTTTATGATTGATGATTTAACAAGGTACAAGACGTTAATTCTACTACTAACAATTTTAATCTTGTCGAATAATTCACCCAGTAAATCGATCTTCAACAATGTCAATGCCACGTTTGGAATTTTTAGTTTCATAGGTTGGATCAATTTATCAACAATGAGGCAATATATATCCGTATGATAAACAATTATTCCCACTGTATGATATATTACCGGAGTTTACAAATATCGCATATTTCAGTGTATCGTTTTAGAGTAGTCAACGAATTTCCATTCTACAAAATTGCTAGAGTTTGTAATTTTAAATTTTGTAGGATTTTCGTGTTTTGAGGCAAAATAATCAAGTAACAGATTATAAGTTAGGATACCCAAATAGGGCATTCTTTTCTTTATTTTTATGTCAATTATAGTCGCTAATACTAGTTAGACAGAGTGGATTTTTTGGTATCATTGTACAATAATTAGGCCTAGACTAGGGTATGAAATAATAAGGGAACAGTTTGGTTGGGATTAGGGCTAGGGTATGTACCTTTTTTTCTCACATATCACAGGATGAGGATATTGTTGGTTTAAATGTTCTGAACAGTTTGGTTGGGATTAGGGCTAGGGTATGTACCTCTTTTATACTGCCACACAGCATTACATTACAACTACCTCACCCTTATGGCAATGGATTGTGTACTGTTCTACTTTATTATCTAGGAAAATTCTACCGTCCGCTCAATGGGCGGACAACAAAAGTGCGCTTTGACCGGTAAGAGTGCATTGTTACCAGTAAGAAAACTTTTATCGTCCGTCCATTGGGCGGACAAGAAGGACTATATTATCTATTCACTATATGTGGTGATTGTTATGCTTGTGGAGCTGCTTCAATTTGGGTCGCCCTTCGCCGATGGTTTCAGGATTCAATCTCTTCATTTTTTTTTATCAAACAATCTCTTCATTCAAACTACATAGTGTAACTATTGTGAGCCGTGGATGTACTGGACAAATGGTGCAGCCACGTCAAAATCTGTGTATATTTTGCATTCTTGTTTTCTGTTTTTTATTACTTTGCGCGTTGTGTGTTTGTCCTGTAGTGGGCCGAACGGCCCGTCCTCTGAGGGCCCATTTGATTGTAAACCCAGCACTCCAGTTGGCCAGACCGATCAACCCGACCAAATTGGATCATTTCCCGATCCAAGGCTTGGGTCTAAGAGTGTGTGTTAGGGTAGTGAAAAGCGGCGTACACGTTAGGGTTTATATTGTACTTTATATAGTGTTCTCCTGACTTGTCTCCAAGTACACTCGTGCCTAAGACGCACTGTAATCGTTCGGCTGACGAATATAGGATAAGGATGGTTACACACACATGCTTTGAGCTACCTTCCACGAGTCACAAGTGTCATACCGGTTGAGTCCAAATTTGGGGATGTCTAAACCGTCCGATTTGGCCCAAGCGGTAACATTCAGCTCCGACTCTGATGACGTAGCAAGTGGAGTCTCAGTACTTTCTCCTCCACCACCTTTCTCTCAATTAACTAGTGCCTTTCCGGTAAAACTCCTACCGGTCAAGGCACTAACATTGGGTGTTTCCTGTGTAGGAGGACATGATCGCGCATGACCAAAGGTCAGGCGAAAGTCCACTCTCAGGATCATCGACCCCACATGTCAGTTAGGCCATATTCTCAACAGTGATATGACTTATCACTAAAACTCTAGTACCAAATACAACAACATGGTCTGTTGATATAATATACAATAACGGTTCTGAATGGCTTTCTGCATGTAGTACTACGACTTTAGATAGTCACCTAAACTTCACAAGTAATTAACTTGTCTACAGTCAAGCCATTGTGAGAAGGGAGATGGTAATCTTCTTGCCACGTCAGGGTGGTGTGCATTGGGGGTGCACAAATAATGTACCCATATAATTTTCCTTTGATAATTCTTTTTTTCTTTTTTGACATCTTAGGGTATTCGGAGATCAATTTTACCATCTACTGGTGGGGATTCAACTTAAAATGGAGCAAAGTCTCGAATGAATTGACCTCACAAGAATTTATAACATCTAGAAAGTTCCAAATCTAAGACTTTAATTAAGAGTGAGTTCAATGCCATTTTAGGTCAGGTGTATAAATTTTCACCTAACTATCAATATGAAAACAATAAATACACTAGTAGCAAAGAAAGTAGATAGTCCTATCCTTTGTTTGGATCTTGAAATTGTGCAAGAAAAGCAAAGTTAAAATGAAATCAAAAGGTTGTATAAGTTTTCTTGTGATGATCTACATATATACGGTGATTCCTTGCAATGGACATTTTCTGGTAAAAACAATTGGTATTATTGGTGTTTAGTGAACGTTTTTAAGTTTTGCAAGTAGGTGTGCATGACAGTCAATGATAGGTATCATGTACTCTCATGATTGTGACAGAGATTCAAACTTCAGTAACTACGATTAATGAAATTGACTTTTGCCGAGCAAAAGAAAAAACTCGTTCTTTAAGTTTTTTCATCAAAATTTTTTAGATCCTCCTTGTTAAGAAAATAATTAATTTCAAAATTTTCACATGGATCCAACAAAAGTTCAGAATAGATGGTTAAAAAGACAATTGTCTAGTGAAAACCAAACTGTCTTTTAATATCAAGCAAAATTAGAAAAAGGGGCAGATATGCCGACAACATTACCATAAAATTGTCTCAAAATGGGAAAAAAATTCACTGGTACAGGTAGAATTACGTTACAATGTTGAACCATTTAGAGAAAAGACATAAGCCAGAGAAATTTAGTGGTCATGAACTTGACAAAAACATAATAGGGATCATGATAGGAAATTATAGACATAATAGAAAATGTGGCAACGCTCACAAGAAAATAAGGCTTTCTAATTAATTTGTGTCGACAAGAAAGTTGAAGTTATTCTTAAATCAGTTGTACTGGAAAATTCACGTTCTCGTGCTTTCTCTTTCATGCTACACACACTAGAAAAATATCAAAAATTTATCTTTCTTATTATTTTTCATCATTTTTAGTTTAATTAAATAGATGCATAATTATTACTCATAGAAACTCCAGGTCAGGCTGACTTTGAATTATATCCCGACATTTACAAGTTGTACTAGCTACCACAACAAAAGATTTTGATTCTACGAGATCAGAGATGGAGAAAAAACAAACCAGCTTTGAAAACTCACTAGAAAACAAATTAAAGCACCGATCGATTCATCCCCGTTCTTCTGCAAACTTCACTTGTTTACTGAAATTACTATTACTCACAATTTTTAATCGATATTATTTATTCACTGAACTGCGGTTTTTAATTTCTCCTATTTCATTCCATCTACTAATAGTATATAAGTAGTCTTTTTATTTAACTCAAAAACCCATACACCACCAAGAATGTTAAGGGTAAATTAAAGCGCATTCGAGATCAGCTCGCTTCAAAACACAAGCTTATTTGAACATATTATGAAGCTCATTAAGTTTTCAAACCAAGCTTGAACAAAAATTACTTGGCTCGTACAACCAATTTATCACTCCTAGCCACGTTTAGCAATCAGCTTAGAGCATTTCTAGTGGACTACCTGAAAAATGTTTGCTAAAGTATACACCTAAGCATATGTGGGACCCTATTTTGTGTCCTAAGAACTTAATTAGCTAGCTAATGAAGAATGTACGTACTTTAGTGGGCTACGTATATATATATATATATACGACAATGATCTCCTAAGGACTCCCTTAGAAGATTTCCGTGTGGACCAAGCCATTCCGGATCAAATTTTGACGATCCGAACCGCTCAATGTTTTTAAAATGCATTTTTAAGGGGTCCACGCGAGAAATCTTCAAAAAAAAAAACCTGGAAGGGCTTGATCCAAACAGTTTTCGATAAAACTGTACATATGTGGACCTTGGAAAATGCATTTTAAAAACATTGAGCGGTTCGGATCGTCAAAATTTGATCCGGAAAGTTGAAAAATGCCTTGGTCCGCACCAAATTTTTTATAAGGACTCCCTTAGGAGATCGGCTTCCTATATATATATATATACAAAAAACTTCTAATCCACACCTCCCGGAAATAAGAAAAAATGGGTTTTTTTTGTGTTGCAAATTATTTTTGGAAAATCCGATCTGTCCAATGTGTTCAGAAGGTGTTTTCAAAGGTCTACGGGGGAAATCATAAAAAAAAAATACCGGGAAGGGCTTGATCGAAGCAGTTTTCACAAAAAATGTAAATATATATTTTTTGCGAAAACTGCTTGGATCAAGCCCTTCCCGGTATTTTTTTTTTGAAGATTTCACCCGTAGACCTTTGAAAACACCTTCTGAACACATTGGACGGATCGGATCGTCAAAAAAATGTTTGGATCATGAGGTCCGGAAATTAAAAGTCCGGATAAGAAGTTTACCCTATATATATATATTTATAGGCCAATCTTCTAGTCCAAACCCTCCCGAAAATAAAAAAAATGATTTTTTTTGTGTTGCAAATTATTTTTGGAAAATCCAAGCCGTCCAATGTGTTCAGAAGCTGTTTTTAAGGGTACACGCGGGAAATCTTCAAAAAAAAAAAAACCGGGAAGGGCTTGATCCAAGCAGTTTTCGCAAAAACTGTAAATATACAGTTTTTGCGAAAACTGCTTGGATCAAGCCCTTCCCGGTATTTTTTTTGAAGATTTTCCGCTTGGACCCTTGAAAACACATTCTGAACACATTGGACGGATCGGATCGTCAAAAAAAATGCTCGGATCACGGAGGTCCAGAAGTCCGGAGTCCGGAGGAGAAGTGGAACATATATATATATATATCTAGTCCAAACCTCCCGAAAATAAGAAAAAAGTGATTTTTTTTGTTTTACAAATTATTTTTGGAAAATCCGAGCCGTCCAATGTGTTCAGAAGGTGTTTTCAAGGGTCCAAGCGGGAAATCATCAAAAAAAAATACCGGGAAGGGCTTGATCCAAGCAGTTTTCGCACAAACTGTAAATATAAAGTTTTTGTGAAAACTGCTTGGATCAAGCCCTTCCCGGTATTTTTTTTTGAAGATTTTTCGCATGGACACTTGAAAACACCTTCTGAACACATTGGACGGATCGGATAGTCAAAAAAATGCTCGGATCAATGAAGTTCGGAGGAGAAGGAGACCCTACACATATATATATATCTCCAAACCGTCCAATGTGTTTAAAATGTGCTTTTAAGGGTCCCCGCGAGAAATCATCAAAAAAAAAAAATACCGGGAAGGGCTTGATCCAAGCAGTTTTTGTGAAAAACTGCTTGGATCAAGCCCTTTCCGGTATTTTTTTTTATGATTTCTCGCGGGAACCCTTAAAAAACATCTTTAAAACACATTGGACGGTTCGGATTATGCAAAAATAATTTTTAAACCTCGAAAACACCATATTTTCTTCAATCCGGGATCCTTGACAGGATCACCGGATTTATATATATATATATTTATTAACTTTAAGTTTTTCCTCTCTCTCTCCTCCTCTTCTCTTTCTCTCTATCTCTCTCCTTAAGTCTCTCTCCATATTTAGGGAGTGACTTAGGACACTTTATGGAGTGAGGGGTGACACCTAGGATTTTAGAGAGTTATTTTTTGTTCACTAATACCATTTTTTGAATTTTTCTTCGGTAATTAGTTATGACACTTTACGATACTCTTTTAGGTAGTGCACTAAAGATACCATTAGTGCTACTATGCCGGCTGGTTGCCCTGTCTTCTACAGTACCTTTTTAGTAGGAGGAAAATAAAAAAGGAAAAAAACAAACACAAAACTCCAAACAAATCTCTTTACAGTCACCATCTCCTCACCCAAACGTCACCGTTCTCCCCTCCTTCCTCTCCTCCCCCACTACCTTCTTCTGCATAGGGCTTCGTTCCTCCCTCCGATCCGAGTCCCCCAAGTAAAAACCACCCTCACACTTTTTCACACCTTCCATCACCACTCTTCTCCGATCCCGATCTCCCACAATTTCTCTCTCTAAAACCTCTCTAATCCCCCGCCGCCGCCGACGTTTGAAGGACAGAGCGAGAGAAAACAGAGTAAACGAACGAGACTGGATTTTGGTTGGATCGGGGAGGGCATTTTCATTTTTCTAATGGGAATGCCCTTATGATGACCAGAACCAGCGACGAGATATTAGAAGAAGACGACGAGACAGAAAACGAGCGTTTCTACGAGTCCCTTGATCGCATCAACTCCTCTTCCAGCGCCACTTCTCCCTCTTTCTCCGAAGACGAATACGACGACGTTTACAACAACGATCCCGCCAATCCCAATCCCACTTCCCTCAATTATGCCTCCTCTTCACCTAGGGCCGGGGGCGCCGTTTCGAATAATAACAACAACTACGACGTTTGGATCACTGAACCCTCCTCCGTCGTTGAACGCCGCACGAGCCTCCTCCGCCGTATGGGCCTCAGCCGCGACCCCGTCTTATCGCGCCGGTTGTCTCCTCTCTCCTCATCCGATTCGATGCTCGCCAGATCGGCGTCGGCGGATCGGTTGAACGAGGTTTCCTGCAGCAATTCTGGTAACCCTAGTTTTAACGTCCGATCGAAATCGAATGGTGAAATGTATGATGATCATTCCTCCCAGTGTGATAATAATTCTGATAATTCCGGTGTATGTTTTTCGCCTCGTATTCTTTCAGTAAATTCGATTATACCACCGCCTGTTAATGAAACTGGCGGCGGCGTATTTGTAAATAGCTATTATAGTAGTAGTAGTAGTAGGAGTAGTGTTGTTAAGTCTGTTAATGGAAACGGTAATGGTAATGGATCATCACCGAATAAGCCGCCATCCGGGAAAATATCCCGGCGGGTGGTGGAAGAGATTAGGACTGATTCTTCCACGACTTTGACTACCGTGAATGTTAATTGTAATGGTGAATCGAATCATGATTTGGTTGATGATGGGGATGCGGGGGTGGATGGATTGGTGTGTACAATTAAGAATCTTGATAATGGCAAGGAGTTTGTGGTGAATGAGGTGAGAGAAGACGGGATGTGGAACAAGCTTAAAGAAGTCGGCACGGGAAGGCAGTTGACGATGGAGGAGTTTGAAATGTCTGTAGGGCATTCACCGATTGTGCAAGAATTAATGAGGAGGCAAAATGTGGAGGAGGGTAATGATAAGGGTAATGTGGATTTGGATGTGAACAGTGGTGGGGGTGGATCGTCCAAGTTGAAAAAGAAAGGGAGTTGGCTGAAGAGCATTAGGAACGCAGCCAGTACCATGACAGGTTATAAGGAGAGACGGAGCAGTGATGAGAGGGACACCTCGTCGGAAAAGGGTGGGAGGAGGTCGAGCTCTGCTACTGACGATAGCCAAGATGTTTCCTTTCATGGCCCAGAGAGGGTTCGAGTTCGACAGTATGGCAAATCGTGCAAGGATCTCACGGCATTGTATAAGAGTCAGGAGATACAGGCTCACAATGGTTCGATTTGGAGTATTAAGTTTAGCTTGGATGGTAAGTATCTTGCTAGTGCTGGTGAGGACTGTGTCATTCATGTGTGGCAGGTTGTGGAATCGGAAAGGAAGGGGGATCTGTTAATGGATAAGCTGGAAGAGGGAAATCTCAATCTTTTGTATGTTACCCATGGGTCACCGGAACCAACATCTTTGTCGCCGCATTTGGAAAGCCATCCGGAGAAGAAGAGAAGGGGAAGGACATCCATAAGCAGGAAATCAGTGAGCCTGGATCAAATTTTGGTGCCAGAGACAGTTTTCGCACTTTCGGAAAAACCGTTCTGTTCCTTTCAAGGACATCTTGATGACGTGCTTGACCTGTCGTGGTCCAAGACTCAGGTTAGTTCACACTCTGCCCGCTATGTCTGTAGGATTTCCGTTTCCTTGCAGCATGCAGCAGATGATAATTGATTCTATCTGGGTCGAAACATCTGTGTTTTGTTGTTGCCTCATGCTGCGTGTTACTTCAAAGTGATATTTAGGTGTTTGAAGTTACCTTTGTTTTGTGCAGCTTGGTTTCCATGTCATTTTGGAAGAAAGAAATATGTAGGTCTTTGTGGTATTGGTTCACTCGTAGGTTATTCATATTGGCACCTGGAAGTCTGTTGAGCTAGTCATTTGTTTGCTAGGTATAGTCACCTATTGGTTTCAATGACCGAGTTTTCAATAAATTGGAAGTGGTTCAAGATTGAACATTGTTGAGAGAATGTAAAGCACAAATAGTGGGGAGAAGTGAATATATCGTTTTGCTTGAAAGTGTTAGTCGAAACAGATGATCCCTTTGTCAAGTGTATTGTCTACAAAAGTACAAAATAAATATAAAACCAACTGTAAATTTCCTTTCTTAATAGGGTGTAAGCTCATTTTGACTTTTGTGGTACAACTCTGTGTTGACTCCTCTCAATTATACTATTTTGTGTGATACGTCACCTATTGTGACTTCATAGGACACTAGATTTTGGTTTTCAGAGAGGAACTTTCTGCTTTCCCTCTGAAATCAGTGGAAGTGCAGACCTTGATCTTGCTTTCCTAATGGAACCGGACCTCGGGAAGTCTTCTAGCCTCTCGTGTATTAGTGAGGCTACTAGCAAAATGAACGACTACGATTATTTGCGTGGGACCCGAAGTGGACCCACACCACATATTTGTACTCTTTTGCTAATGAAATTTCTTGCTCAATCATCACCGTCACCATCCATTCTGTCACCATCCATTCTGTTAATGGGAAATGTTCTTGTTATTTTGATTATCTTCATAATTGATAACATAATCATGCACCGAATTATGCCTGGATTGGGCACGAGCTCGCGTGCATCGCATGCGATGTACTAACTAGTAGCATTAAAAACAGAGAAACATTGAACATGTTTTATGTGGATTATCACTGAGGTTGAGATGATGATACCGAATAAAATGGGTTGTCAATGTCATCGAGGCTAAGGTGTTGATACCGAAATACCGAATGCAATATCAAGATGCTTGCACATTGGCTTTATTTTGTTTCTGTTTATAGATGAGGAGCGTGTCTTGGAGAATCAATAGATCATTAATTGGCACTTGTAGTATCATTGGGGCATATGTAGCACCGAAATGGACACACAACACGACATTGACACGCCATCGATGGACAATCAAATTTTGAAAATTAGGAAATAGGAACGACAAGTTGGTTGGGCACGTTGTAAAAAATACAGTGTTATCTTATAGTAAAAGACAAATATGAATATATAACACCATGTATACCTTAAGATCTTATTTATTATCATTGTTCATGAAAGTATTCTAACAAAAAGCGTTAAACTCACGTGCGTCTTTATAATCAATAAACCAGCATCTATTACACAAAAAAGAAAGACTTCCCTAAGCTTTAAGTCTTTAACTATAGTCTACTATTTCGTTTGGGCATGGACACTCTCGATATGTCTTGAGAGTGCCTGAAGCATCTTAAAAATTGTCCATGGAGCGTCCAAAACAATAAACAATGAGAATAAATAGGACACGGTGATTTCAATGTCTCAAACGTCTCTGGAGAATGTCAGTATCCGACACCTGTATGTGACCTCTGACGTAAGTGTCTGTGCTACATAGATTTGGGTAATTATTGTTGGATTTTGTCCAATTTTTGTCTGTTATTTTTCTGATATGAAAAATTGGGAACTGGAAGGCATGAATGATTTCGACCCCCTATTATCAAAGAACATTAGTTCTAAATCGCATTATTTTAACCCCTACCCATACATGGATGCGAGTATGAGTATCGGATGCCGGTGCATAGGTTATCCGTCATAACTTGTCTTAGGATAGTGGGATTTGTGTTGACAAGGTGGGCATGGGTACACAACACATAACCCCCCTTTTTTTTGGTCAGTGACACCTTCTAAACACTTGAAACAATATCTTACCAGATACTGTTTTGATGATTTGTTGTAGATTATTTAGATATGTACTTGAAACGCAATGTATTAGCAACAATAGGGAATTTATTATCACCCATCCTTGTGTAAGGTTAGAAATGCTTATTTTCTAGCCAATTTGAGTCTTTCTTCTCTGAATTCATAAAAATTAGAGGATCTAAGTATCTAAATCGGGACGCCATAATTTTCTCTTGGTAATTCTTGGATGGACGGAATCAGAAGCTATGTGTGTTGCCTTGTATGTTGATGATATATCTCATCATCGGAACCTTTATTTCAGCATTTGCTCTCATCTTCAATGGACAAAACTGTGCGGCTGTGGCACTTGTCCAGCAAGTCTTGTTTGAAGATTTTTTCGCACAATGATTATGGTAAGTAATTGACTTGTGATACTCTCATTTCAACTCCTTGTTTGGGGCCTTCAGTTAATGTAATAAAAATCATATGGGTTGATTGATTGATCTTTTAGCTAAAGTAAATCGTATGTGGGTTTGCCTTTGTGCAGTTACTTGCATCCAATTTAATCCCGTCGATGATAGATACTTCATCAGTGGATCCTTAGATGCTAAGGTTCGTATATGGAGCATTCCTGACCGCCAAGTTGTTGATTGGAATGATCTGCATGAGATGGTCACTGCTGCTTGCTATACACCAGATGGTCAGGTTGGTCATGTCTAGACTTACAAACTCTCTCTGATTCTCTTTCATCGCAACTAGGAAGGGGAGTAACGTCGAATGTATTGTTTTGCGGAAGTTTTACATGTGGCTTATTGTATATTTCTTAAATGTCTGAAGGGTGCACTGGTTGGTTCTTACAAGGGGAGCTGCCGTGTATACAACACATCTGGTATGAACTCTCTCTCTCTCTCTCTCTGAGTGTGTGCGTGCGCGCACGCCGCGTACTGTCCTATCACTGTTGCATGAACTCTTTGTTCCCTTTTTGTAGAAAATAAATTGCAACAAAAAGGTCAAGTCAATCTGCAAAATAAGAAGAAGAAATCACATCAGAAGAAAATCACTGGTTTCCAGGTAATTTATTGGTCCCTCGTCTGTACTTTTATAAGCATTTTGCAGAGCAGAAATGTATGCCCATTATGTTTCATCTGCTGATTAGTTTGCAATTAACAGTTTGCACCAGGAAGCTCATCAGAAGTGCTCATCACTTCTGCTGATTCTCGAGTACGAGTTGTTGATGGTGTTGATCTGTTTCACAAGTTTAAAGGTTAGAATATCCGAGAATGTGTATTTCTTTAACTATTAAAGCTTGTTACAGTCTTGCAAAGTCTAGAGACATGAACAGATGCCTTGGGATTTAGGGGTTTGCTTCCACCTAAGTTCTCAGGTTTGGTTCTCTAGCCAGCAAAACTCTTGGGGCCACTGGGAGTTATGCCTGGTTGTTATCTCCAGGGCTCTGGAATTAGTCGAGGTGCGTGCCAGCTCGCCTGGACATCCGGTTATTAAAAAAAATAAAAATTCTTCAACCTGATTAAATAAATAAACTCAGCAGAGCCTCCAAAAGCTGGTGGGTTTGTCTTTCGACTTGAAATGTTATTTTTTCTGATCCTCTTGCACTCCACAAGAGCGTAGGACTTGTTTTAGCTTTCTATTTTGAGTTTTAGTTAATTTAGCTGAGTGGATGATAGCTTAGTGTTGAGCCGTTGGCAGACTTGTTGTTCAGTCCATTATACTTAACTTTTTCAATCGGGGCAATATATTTAGTCCAAGTTTTTTGACAGAGCAACTGCTTCATGCTTACCGCTGCAGCTACATCTTACTATCTTAGTAATCTTGACCTGGAACAAGTAGAAACCAAAAGCTTTGATGATGTTTTAAGATCTGTCCCTGGGAGTTTCAGTGTCTCTCTTTGCTAATATGATGATCATCGCGATTAGTATTTAGTTCATTGACTTTGTGCAATGATTTGGTAACGGGTTTTCTTTGTGCAATGGAGGACACCGTATGAAATGTTAAGCTTTCTATTATTCTCGTACCCTAAGTTGGTGTTTCCTGTTGATAGGTTTTCGCAACACAAACAGCCAAATCTCTGCCGCCCTCACGGCTAATGGCAAATACGTGGTCTGTGCTAGTGAGGATTCTCAAGTCTATGTGTGGAAACACGAAGGTGATTCTCGACCTAGCAGAAGCAAAGGCGTTACGGTTACACGTTCATATGAACATTTCCACTGTCAAGATGTCTCAGTCGCCATCCCTTGGCCCGGCATGTGCGACTCTTGGGGATTTCAGGACTCTCTCTCCGGAGAACAGAATCCTCTCCACGATCAGTTAGACGGGGTCTCCACAGCAAATCATCCTCCGACACCTGTCGAAGAGATTAACGGCAACGAGAATTCACCACTGGCCTCCAGATGCTCCAATAGTCCGCTTCGCGGAACCATTTCCAGTGCAACCAACAGCTACTTCTTTGACAGAATTGCAGCAACATGGCCGGAGGAAAAACTTGTGTTACCGACCAAGAACCGAAGTCCTCGCGTCAGTGTGGACTATTCCACTGGGGTAAACGGAGGTAGGACCGCCTGGGGAATGGTAATTGTAACTGCTGGCCTTCGAGGGGAAATAAGAGCTTTTCAAAATTTTGGATTGCCGGTTCGGATTTGAGGGGTCTAAAGGATTGAGAATTGCCCTTAGCAACTAAGGGCACGATTTGTTCTGTTGTGTCAAATTGGCAAAATTTGTACAGAGGGATTTGGTGAGATTTGTAATATTAGCGAGTTCGTTTATTGTTCTCTTTTGGTCGTGCTAATCGGATTTGGAATGCCGGTGGAGATCCATTCCGAGTAGGCAGATAAGAAAAGAAGATAGATTGGTGAAGGGGGGGAAAAAAACTACACCGTAAATTTAGAAAACCAACGGAATTCTGTAATTGGGAATGTAGAGGTATGAGCATGGCAAAAATTGTATTCAATTTAAATAGTAATTCTTTTTTGGTTTAGCATTTACACTTCAATCTCCATAGAACAGAAGCTATATGGAGGATTTGTTTAGCTAGCTCGCAAAGGGCATTTGATATTGTCAATGAGATATTGCATCATGTAGATCAAGTCAAATGTCAAAAATCATTCAATCATGTCGAACTCTTGTTATTTTATTTTTGGCTGTGCGAGTGCATCTACTGAAAGTTTATCCGGTTGTTAATTTATGACCCCGGGTTTCACATAAGTTGACACATCTGTCCGATTTAGGGATTTGTGTTTTTTCTTCAACATCTTCTTTGATCCGCATCAAATTTGCAAACTACACCCTCGTATGAGCCGTCTATCTAGGCAGTCAATGGTTCAGATATATTTGTACTCACACTGATAAGAGTACTTTAGCGACTCCGAAGTATCGATTGCGGAGATGGATAACTCGGATACCACACTACAAGGTGTGCATTATAGGGTCCCCGATTCCCACTAGCGTTTGTGACCAGTCGAGATGAAAATTCCCAAACTGGACCAATGCGGCCAATATCAGGAGCAGTAAAATCCATAACATCGTTTTATCCACAACACCATATCCTAAAGCAAATTTTCCATGCCTTGGCCCATAACCACCTGCAGAGGAGCACCTCGTTTGATGAGTCTAAACATCCTCTTGAGAAAGCTCCTAGGCCCACCTCCATTTAGATATTCAAAAAAGTGCTTATAAATATATCATACGAAATCCAAAACTCAAAGTCTGATTGGTTGCTTGGAATTGAAGTGACAGAAGTCCTCTGCTGGAATTATCTTATCCTCTCTGCATTTTCATCATATCCAAATTACAGAATCACAGAAACCCCATGTTTTGTCATAATATGCCACCACCTCCTTAAATAGCTGTCCAATTCACAGAAAGTTCTTCAGTCACTACCACAGTCCATCTTTCTCCTCATCCAAACAGTCCTCTGCGATTTACAAGTATTAGACTGAAACCCACTTCATTTTGAAGGTGCCCATGGCTCTACAGGCTGCTGCTCTGCTTCCTTCTGCTTTCTCCATTCCCAAAGAGGTTCATTACTTGACCTTTGTCCCATTGGAAAGACCTTTTGGAAAAAATGAAAACCAGTTATGAACTCTTGAATTTACCTTATAGGAAATGCGGTTTCTTGTTTCGCAGGGAAAGTGCGGTGTATCTTTGAAGGACTCTACTCTATTTGGAATTTCGCTCTATGATCATGTCAATGCTGGATGCAGCTCTTCTGCTTTAAGAATCAAGGTACCAACAATGTTTGTTTCATCCTTTACCACAGTACATACACTCCCTTGTTCATTGAGAATTTGGAATTCAGGTGTTCTATTAGGCTTTGCTCCGCTTAACTTTTTGCACTTTTTGGTTTTTGTCTTTATTCAAAAAAAAAAATTCGCATTTGTTAGTTTGCGTCAAATCTTTTAGGTACCGTGATTCGTCTTGACCAGAGAAATCGGAAAAGTACAAATTATGACTCGAATAAAGACAAAAATGCAAAATGTCATACAAATAAGTTAAGCAGAACAAGGCTTAGAAGTTGAATCCTGGACATCACTATCAAAATTCTCATTGTTTTCTCGATTCATGGACATAATGCGATTGAGTGGATTCTTTTCACTCATGTCATTTTCTAGTACTATGAGACCACAAATTTGGAGTAACCCAATTTCACTTAAATGCATTAGTGATGGCCAGTGGATACTGATGGCTTTTATTTTGTAAATACCATTCATGGGCAAGAAACTGGAAACAAAACTACTGTTTATAATTTTGATAACAAAAACTGTTGGCAGAAAAATCTATTGTTATAGATACTTTATGCATATATTGCCAAAATGTTAGCTCAATCTTCAGTCTTTCCCCAGCCATACCCCCATTGACTGGGGATAGTATGGCTACTGTTGTTGTTGAAATGTGTTCAAGTCTCAATTGTTCGTCAGGATTAGAAAGTTTTCGTGGTTTGAATCCGTAATGTTAAGTTTACTTTCACCTACAGAGGGAATCACACCGAAGAAAGATACTCCGGTGGGCTATAAGAGCACAAGCAGTGGTCACAACTCCGGCAGTTAACCAGGCCACAAAGGAGGGGAAGAAAACCCTGAGAAAGGGCGTTGTGGTGATCACTGGAGCCTCCTCTGGATTGGGCCTAGCTACAGCCAAGGCCCTAGCAGAAACAGGAAAATGGCATATAATTATGGGCTGCCGCGACTTCCTCAAGGCCGAAAGGGCTGCCAAAGCTGCTGGCATTGCCAAGGAGAATTACACAGTCATGCATTTGGACCTCTCATCACTTGACAGTGTTAGGCAGTTTGTGGATAACTTCAGGAGGTCGGGCTGCCCACTCGATGTGCTGGTTTGTAACGCTGCTGTTTACTTGCCTACTGCTAAGGAGCCTACTTATACTGCTGAAGGGTTTGAACTTAGTGTTGGGACTAACCATCTAGGACACTTCCTCCTTTCGCGGTTGTTGCTCGATGACTTGAATAAATCGGATTATCCATCAAAGCGGCTTATTATTGTCGGTTCAATTACAGGTAACATGACCATATGATGCAAATTGGAAATATATGTGTACTCAGAAATCTTTTTTTAGCATAGTTTATACTAAATGTGGTATTGTTCTGCAACCATTTTCAGGTAACACAAACACATTGGCTGGGAATGTACCTCCGAAAGCAAACCTAGGGGACATGAGAGGTTTTGCCGGTGGTTTGAATGGGCTAAACAGTTCACCCATGATTGATGGGGGAGACTTTGATGGTGCCAAGGCATACAAAGACAGCAAGGTCTGCAACATGCTCACAATGCAAGAGTTCCACCGGCGTTACCATGAGGAAACCGGCATCACATTTGCTTCCCTATACCCGGGTTGCATTGCCACCACAGGCTTGTTCAGGGAGCACATCCCCTTGTTCAGGCTCCTCTTCCCTCCATTCCAAAAGTACATCACCAAGGGTTTCGTATCTGAAGAGGAATCTGGCAAGCGACTTGCACAGGTATGACATCAAAACTTATAGTAATCTTAAGCACGCAATCACCCAAACAAAAACTAATTTACAAAAAAAGATTGCATAGATTATGGATGGTCAGGCTCAGGCCTCACACTTCAGCAAAAAGAATGTAGTTCTATCGCACTGTATTCTTTGTGCACTTTTCCGGGTTTCTTAAAGAACTACTTATATCAACGTAAATTGGTGATGTCTTATTCAGGTTGTAAGCGAGCCAAGCTTAACGAAGTCGGGTGTGTATTGGAGCTGGAACAAGGACTCCGCGTCATTTGAGAACCAATTGTCTCAAGAAGCAAGTGATGTGGAGAAAGCTCGGAAAGTTTGGGAACTTAGCGAGAAACTTGTTGGTTTGGCGTAAATGAGATATCTACAAAGATTAGATTCTTAACATCAGACTAATCTTGGTGGTCAAGGAGGGGTTCACTGGATATCAGGATCTTGTTGTGACTTAGTGAGTTGAGAATTTGGATGTAAGCAATTTTCCTATGAATAATGATATATACACAAACTTTGTGCCACAACCAACCACAACCCCACTCACATGGGGTGTGGGTCCCGCATGTGGGGTCCATGTGGGACCCAAACCTCATGTGAGTGGGGTTGTGGTTGGTTGTGTCACAAAGTTTGTGTCACAATCATTTTTATTTTCCTATGTAAAATAGGGACCTTTGAGTCGAACAAATAAAATCACTTGCATTGCTTTTCTATTGGCAAAACTTTTTGGAAAACAAATAATGATCCGGAAGAACTGATTATGAATATATGCAAATTGGGTTCCACTCAAGTTATTATATATTCCCGTATTAAAGTAAAATAAAGAAGATTCTGATCACCAAGTTGTCTTGAAGCCGATGACTCGATGCATAAGGCTTCACGGCAGGCACCCACATAGGATTCAACTACAGCCTTCTCCTCCCAATTCGCACAAGCCGGACGGTTCTCTTTATTGTTCTAATAGAACATATTAGACCGATTTATAGGACACTTGAAAATATTCTATCAACTCATAAACTTTGTACACCTTCTCAAGTTCTCTTGCATTTCGGTAGAGATTCATCCGCAGGCTTTTATCGCATGTGTTGGCCTTCTCTAATTAAGCTTTCTTGTCATCCTGTAGTCTATGACATATCGAGATTGAACTAGTTATCCTACTTTTTTTTCCTTTTTCAAATACAAAAGAATATTTTCTACAAAACATTATGTAACCAAATTAGTTTCATTGGAATCTTGTTCTATGGTTTGTCTGGGTCTATTTTGCAACCATAAAAAAAAAAAAAAAACCCAGTAATTAGGTCAATTAAATCAACGAAATTAGCCATGGTTTGTCTGGGTCTACATATACTTGGATATACACACATGCATAAATTTATAATGTGCGTGTGTGCTCGCACACTGTGCACAATGAGTTAAATCTACTTAATGTTTAAAGAAATAGATAATGAATAAAAGTTTTGACCAATTTTCCTCTCCATATATTGTCCCTCTTATCATCTAGAGAGGATTCAGAACTCAACGGAGTGCGATCCAGTTCCCATGGTAGCCGTTAAATTACCTATAATTGGAAAGTACACCTAAGTGCTTAAACCCAAAATGCCTAAACCCACTATACCCTACCTCAAAGTGTCTAAACTCCCTAAAATTGAACTCACCTCCAAAATGTCTAAACCCATTATAACCTACCTCAAAGAGCCTAACCCTCTTAAAATTGAACCCCAAAATTGATCCCAATCCTAAAATAATACTGACAAAATTAATTTTGTCGCAACCATAACCCACGCATGAGAGAGAGAGAGAGAAGTGTGACGACTGACGGGTCAGTAGCAAAATTTGAACCTGTCGCTTTCAACTTTCAAGATTTTAGTTGGTCAACAGCAAAGTGACGGGCTGGGGCTGTAACGCTTTTTGTTTTGTAATTTTTTTTTTATCATTAAGCGTATTTTTGTCTAGTGTTGTCTTTGAACCCTCAAAAATTTCACATCAATATATTGGAGGCTTTAAAATAAGTTATGCTGGACTAAACATTCTTTAAAACCCCAAACTTGACTTTTAGGCCAATTTTCTGTTCTTTTTAGTACATATAAAGTCGAAGTCATATCAATTGAAACACTGGGAATATACTAGTATGAAGAGACCTTATTGAAAATTCACGTTAAAAGAAAGGGAAAATTGCTTAAAAATGGAAGTAGGGGCAATTAATTGCAAAGAGATGTTGTACTTTTCCGGAATTAGAAATACATGGTAAGAAGGAAAACAATTGCAAAGACATGGAAAGACCAACATCATTTGACCCAAATACCCTTCACTTATATTATCTCCCAAAAAACACCCAAACTCTTTCAAAACCCAACATCAGACAAAAAAATTTGAAAGGGTTTCAAAACCCAAAATCGCATCTCCTTCATCCCTCCCTCTTTGCATCTACCGCCGTCACCGCTACTATTCCACGCCACCATTCTCTGGTGCTCCGAACAAAAAACATCAAACCCTATTCCCGTATTGAAAAGGTCGGCCTGATTCTGTTGCCCCTGCTGAGCCGGCGCAGGCGGCGCGTAGTGTTGGGGGTGGAGGAGAATTGGGTGGTCGTCAAAAGATTGAAGTGAAAGCCTCAGATCTTGCGTTAATGGCGTTTGCTGGTTCGATCGCTCCTACTACGCGTGGCCTCCTCATCTCGTATAATCCATTTTCAAGTGACAGTAGTGCGTTGAAGAAGATTTACCCATCAGCTCTCTCACTCCCTCATTGCTACTCCATCTCCAAGTAGCTGTTGCTTGGTTTTTAATTTACTACTTTTGGATTGGAGCAGAATGGAGAGAGAATCCTACCACAGATCTAGGGCACAGGTCCCACTGCATATTTTTTTGTTTGATTTCAGTTTTGTTTGAATCAAATACTCCTTCATCCAACTAGAAAAATTCGTACATGTCAACATATATTTTTTTCAATAACTAAAAAATAGGATAAACATTATCTACTTTCTTTAAATAGTTATTTTTTGAACTGCCATTCAATAGTTAAAACCAAGCAAAATATGTTGATATGTACAAATTGGGGTTTTTGTTTATATTAGGTTTTGACAAGGAAAGCCAAGAATCAATAATCCTAGAAAGGGTTTGGAGAAGTTGCAAAGGGTTCGTGATTTTTAGTTTCTTACCAAGACACTTTTGTCAAGCTCCTACTTTGCACTGATGTATGTAAAATTGTAAGATAAATGACCTATATTCCATTGCAAGTATACTGATGGGTGCAAATGAGTTGTTGAGGAGTGCAACAGTCCTCCATTAATAGTTCAACAAAATTGGAAGAAGAGTGCAATAGTCAGTAAAAATATTTTTCAGAAAGTTTGATTTGAGTAAAAAAATGCAATATGGGTGCAAATTAGTTGTTGAAGAGTGCAACAATCCTCCATTAAGAGTTCAACAAAAATGGAAGAAGAGTGCAATAGTCAGTAAAAATATTTTTTAGAAAGTTTGATTTGAGTAAAAAAACATGCAATATATGTGCAAAGTAGTTGTTGAGGAGTGCAACAATCCTCCATTAAGAGTTCAACAAAAATGGAAGAAGAGTGCAATAGTCAGTAAAAATATTTCCAAAATTTTTGAATTGAGTAAAAAACGTGCAACATGTGTGCAAAACAGTTGTTGAGGAGTGCAATAGTCCTCCATTAAGAGTTCAACAAAAGTGGAAGAAGAGTGCAATAGTCAGTAAAAATACTTCCACAAAGTTTGACTTGAGTAAAAAAACGTGCATATGGGTGCAAAACAGTTGTTGAGGAGTGCAATAGTTCTCCATTAAGAGTTCAATAAAAGTGGAAGAAGAGTGCAATAGTCAGTAAAAGTGAATGAGAGAGTGAGGGGTTGGTTTAGGGAGAATTTTTTGCACCAGGGTATTTTGGTCAACACAAAACTTGGTACCATGTATGTGCAATTAAAATTTTCCTTTTCATGTTGGGAGCAATTTCCGGAAAAGTACACCATATCTTTGCATTTAATTGCCCCTACTTCCATTTTTAAGCAATTTCCCCTAAAAGAAAAGAAAAAAAAAACATTCTAATGTACCTGTTATGCTTTTCAATAACCTTTTATATACTTTTATATTTTTTTAACATTTTTACAGAAGTCCAGCTTTCGAGTAGCTTGGAATGGACTATAAATGTAAAGACCCGGTTTCTTATTAATTATATTGATAAACTTTCAAAAAAATATTTTGCAAACCAAATAATTTTAATTTTAATTTCCTAATCTAGTGGATAAGTATATGGTATATAGAGTCCACTTCTAATCCGGACTTTTAATTTCCGCACCTTTTGATCCAAATTTTTTTTTGACGATCCGATCCGTCCAATGTGTTCAGAAGGTGTTTTCAAGGGTCCACGCGGAAAATCTTCAAAAAAAAATACCGGGAAGGGCTTGATCCAAGCAGTTTTCGCAAAAAATATATAAATACAGTTTTTGTGAAAACTGCATGGATCAAGCCCTTCCCGGTATTTTTTTTTGAAGATTTTCCGCGTGGACCCTTGAAAACACCTTCTGAACACATTGAACGGATCGGATTTTCCAAAAAAAATTTGCAACACAAAAAAACCCCATTTTTTCCTTAAATCCGGGAGTGTGGACTAGAAATTTTACCATGGTGTATATATGGATATAATGTTATATTGTATTTACTTTAAAAAATAATAATAATGAGAGTCCCTAACTTTTATCCCTCTCCTAATTTGTCTCCAATAACTCACCCAATCCCTATTATTTCCCCTCTCAATCAGAATCTCTCTCCCTCTCTCTATCTTTATTTGGTTATAATTCTCCTATTAATTCTCTCCCCCTCCCTATCTCTATTCATTCCACTTATTCATTCCTTTTCAAACTCCCTAATTATCTCTCCCTAATTATCACTCCCTCTATTTAATAACATTGTATCTCTCATTTACTCCACACAAAAGTCACAACATTTTCTCTTTCTCTCTTGGCTTCAACAGAATAATTAAACTTATTGTGGTCTCTGACGATTCCAATTCTCTTTATCGCGCTAAGTCATCGAAAGAAAGGTAGGGAATCCTAAACCTAACCATTACTTTAGTTTACTGTTTTTATAGTTAGTGTGTATGTGGAGAAGTGTAGAAAATTTGTACACCGAAAACTAGATCGTTATCGAATGGGTAGTGAAAGTTTGATGTTGAAAAATCGGATTTTCGTGTACTGTATTCTGTTCGTCAGTTTTGGGGGCCTTTTTCGAGTTGATTCAGGAAAAACTCGAAACTGAAAAGTTGTAGATCTTGAGAAGTTAAGCAACTTTGATATAGAACTCGTCTCAATCCGAGTTACGTAGAATTTTATATGATTTTTCAAAATTTCTACTGTAGTGAAACACGAGGCAGATTGCAAATTATTTTTAAAATCCAATTTCGACCTCTTTAATGAAGGATTTAGAACCCGAGTAAAACACGGAATCTGTTCGTAGCGTAAATTTAAATGTTTTTGTAAAATCTCATGATTTATGGAGTTAGTTTACTATTTATAGTAAATTAAGAATGTTTCTCGTTTTACATATGTTAAATTTGTCTTTAACTTTGTGATTATTTTATTTTCTCGTTATGTTGGACTTATGTGATTAATGACCCACGTGATGCATGAAACCAATTGTTAAGCACGTATTTATCAAAATATTTTAATATAAGGATGAATGAATTTAGTCGCGAAATTTGGGGTTGGGACGTGTCCGGTATGGGTCTTGAGTCATACGCAGTTTATACTTTTAGGTAGCTTTGCTGTGTGATCGGGCGCCGGAAGTAACTGTGGGTGGGAATCGATGCCGGATAGAGATTGATCAATGGGTGATCAATCGTGGGCTGTGCGCAGTATACCTTGAGGTGGCTTTGCTGTGTGAACGGGCACCTGAGGTATACTGTGGATGGAAGTCTGTGACGGAAGTATATGTTCAAGGTTGGAACGAGATTAATAAAATTTTGTGAATCCTTTGTGTTGAGGAATGATGTGAAAAATTGAGTATTTCATACGAAATAAAATATCAGTTATGTGTGTAATTGTTGCATGAGTAACTTTAGTAAAGGGGTGGCTAAGGGCGACCTATTGAGTGTAATTTTACCACTCACGGTGCTACTTTTTGTGGCCCTGGCGTCCCCAACGCCAGGTACAAAAGGAGATACAGAGCCGCCTGCTGATTATGAGGCGATGGAGCAACTAGATGAGAATCAGGTGGCGGACCCATGGCTTTATCAGTAGAATATAGCTAGATGGCTCTGTCATTTATTTTAGTTGGATCTATAAATAAATGTTTAAGTTTTTCAGACAGTGTACGAATTCAATTTATTTCAATTGTAATAAGTTAATTAGTCTACTTTTAATTTTCGCAAAAAAATTATTAACTATTCTTTGGGAATTTTAATGAAGTTGACATTTTTATTTAAATAAATTACACAATTTATTTATTAACGTACCCAATTTTCGGGGTGTTACAGTAAATAGCAATCTAAGTATTCTCGGCTATTCAAAAGCATTTATTATGGCTCAAATACGATTAATTGCTAAGATGAATCACCGAGGTTCAACTGTAGAAGCTTGTACACATTTTAAACCTTAAAAATAGCCCAATGAAAAAGAAGTGTGAAATTAGAATGTTTCATGGAAACGAAAATGTTGGCAACGTCATTTAATCTTTACAGCATATTACTTTTATAATCCGGGTTGCTAGAAGTGAAATATCTTAAAAAATTATTTGTCAATTTTATTTCTCAAAAAATAACTTCAAATTGGACTCTCATTATGTCCGTTAAATGTATATCAATACATATTCGTCATCAACAGAATGGGAATTCAAGATGTCCTCCAAGTCTGATGACAAAAGGTCTTGGGAATAAGTTCGCAATTTGGCAAAAAGATTATGATAAATTTTCAAAAGAATCCAGATTTTTGACATTATATATTTTCCAGAAACATTTATGTAAATTTAATACATAAATTACTGGAGCCAATTATATCAAATCAAGCTTTTAACTGAATCTCAACTCTAATTGAATAATGCAAAAAATAAAGTTAAATAACAATTTGAACCTAAATTTCTAGTAATGTATTTTCTTGTATATCATTACTAGAGCAAATACAAATGTCTCTCTATTCTCTATCCATTAGCATATTTTAATTTCTGGGTAGTCATCTATGGACATAGAATTCAACGTTTCACATGGCATGTTATTTAGGAGTATTTAATACCAAACTGTTGTTGGATCGAAGAGTGATACATGTACAAGAAAACTCTCCAACTAGGCTCCAACACACTTATATGGTGTGGAGCCCACACACACTTGAGTGTGAAATGTGTGTGGGCTCCACACATCATGAGAGTGTGTTGGAGACTCTTTGTTGTACACTTATCATTTTTGTTTTGGATCATCGTCATTATCAATTATCATGTCAAATCATGTTAGTTTTGTTGAGAAATATGACCAACTAACAAACACGCAAAGTGCCCAATGAAATTATCACAAGGATTTTTAATAATCTAGAGCTAAATTTTACAATTTTGTCCCTGCAAAAAATTTAAAAATTGCCCCAACTTATTTAAAATTCATATAATTCTCAAGTTTTTTTTTCTTTTTCTTTTTGAGAGTTAATAGTTTTACAAATGAGGTTATCATACATTGCTTTCAAAATATAATAAGTAATTGGGATGAGTTATAGAGAAAATATATATGTATCACTGTATATTTACGTTAAAGTTCACCTCTTAATTTAGTTATTTCTTTGCAGAAGCTAATAAAATAAATAACTTGCATACATATCTAATTTTTAGCCCCGCTGCCTTAAAATCCTGTCTCCGCCCCTGTCTCACATGATTGTGTTCGTTTAAAGATTTTGAGAGCTAGTTGTTTAGAATCAGTTTTGGGAAAACCCCACTCGCTCTCTCTCTCTCTCTCTCTCAAAAGGATTTTTGAGGACTTGTCCATAGGGGTGCAAACGAGCCGAGCAGAATCGAGTTTTTGCGAGCTTGTTAACTAAATGAGCCTGAAAATTGAGCTCGAGCTTCGCTCATTACTTATCGAACCGAGCTACGAGCTGCTCGCGAGCAGTTCGGTTCGTTTATAGCCCTACGTGTCCGTCCGTCATGGAGACTAGCTTTTGAGGGGAAAAACCTCTAAAGACCGAAAAAGAATTGTTTGCCGCTCTCTCTCTCCCCTCTGTATTGGTTTCAAGCCTGAAAAGTTTGAGGAAGTTTACGCGTAATTTATACAGGTGGCATTATTTCCCTCTGTTTGGGGCGCTCTCTGTTTCTTAATTATGGCATTTCTTCTGTTAATTTTTATGTATTCCAGGACTTTTGTAGATTTTTGCAATAGTTGTGATGTTTTTTTTTCTCCTAGGTCTGTAATAGGAATTTAGTCGTTCATAAACTGTTCGAGACACAACTCAGTAGGGGCTTGTTTGAGTTTAAACTAACTTAACAATCTAAATTTGTGTCTCAATCTTTAGGCTCGTTTGATAATTGGATTCAGCTGAACATTTGCGAGCCTTTCAATCGGGCCTCCCCTCAATTTTCATCTTAGTGTCGAAGCCTCATCTCCATAAAGAAAATCTTAGTATCAGCTAAGACGTGTTTGTTAAGTATAAATATTTGATATTTTGGTTTATTAAGATTCGTGAAAAAGTTCGGACTCGGCAAATTTAGGCCCGATCAACTCGCCAAATTTTCATCGAACTTGAGCTTGGCTAGTTAAACACTTAAAGCATGATACAAAGTCAAGGAGATAATAAGCTGAGCTTTAACGACCCAAGCTAATGCGGTGCCTCCGCCGCTCGTGTGGCCCAAGAACGCGGCGCGGTAGCCGCCGAGGCCACAACCATTGCGGCTCAGAGGGCCAAGGAGGCCAACAAAAGCCTCATCGGGCGCCGGAATCATGGCCCCAGTTTTTCATAATTCTGGCCCCCGATGATGCTGGCCTCAGGGACGGATCTAGGAATTCTCTACAGCGGAGACACCAATGCTAATGTCAAGAGCAAGTAAACTAAATAATACTCCAAAATTTAGGAAGCTGATTTTGGGACTCTTTTTTTCTATGCAGACACCGCTGTCTGTCACTCGAAAATCTGGCTAAGTATGGAAAAATATCTTTTTTCGGAAAGTTTCGATTTGGCCGATAAAAAGTCCCTGTATTTGTTCCTTGGATTTTTCTAAGCATAATGGTATAATCGGATGATCTTTTCAAGTACGAGAAGGTTGTTTTTTTGCCCTTTTTCTTCGAAGAAAAACGTGTCGTTTTTCGCCTTTGTACTAAAAGTGGGGGGATGAGATTTTGATAAGATTGGAATATCAAAATTCTGGAAATGCCATTGTTTCCGAAATGGGGATACTTCCTTATTTTCATAAATAAATTAAAGTAAAGATCATAATTCTTTACTTAACTTTGGTTTATGATAATAACTGTTCCGAAAGGGGTATTTCCTTATTTTTGTTCCCTTATTTGTAAAAAAAAAAAAAAAAATTCCTGAAATTGAGGGGGGGCACGTGACCCCCCAGGCCCCTATGTGTATCCGTGCCTGGCTGGCCTCCTCGGCCTTCTTAGCCGCAGCTGCTGTTGCCTCGGCGGCTGCCGCGCTGCGTTCACTCGCCACCCTTGCGGCGTCCGCCGCCTCTCGAGCCGCAAGTTCGGCGGCTCTTGCCCGCATCTGGCGGTACCGAAAGTAGCGACACAATACCCATAATGCAACCAGAAAAACAGCGGTGATCAGACCCCCTGACTCAAAAGCTAGACCGCTATGCATTTTCTTGAATTTGGTAGAGAGAGAGAGAGAGAGAGAGAGAGAGAGAGAGAGAGAGAGAGAGAGAGTTTGAAGATTTTCAATTGAAGATTTTCAGAATGGATAAGGAACGCAAGACCAAACGATGGGAGGAAGAAAGTGGAAACATAGTGAAGCCGAGGTTGCTGCCCCTGTAAAGAAGGATGAAGGACCTCCAGAGAGACCTAAAAGAACACTTTTGGGTTGGAAAGATAAGGTTGAAGGAGAGAAAGACACTGATGCAAAACCAGGTTTTAGAAACAAAGAGAAGGTTTTGGTCACTTGTTCTCGCCGCATTAGTTACAGGTTGAAACTTGATTTATGCTTTCCCTTATGTTTGTAGATGTTGAAAATGGAAAATTCTAATTGGGGCGTTAGTCCACATGGGCTTTGTCCCGGATTGGTCGAGCTGTGCGTAAGCTGTTACGTTTGTTAGTCCATGATAATGCAATTTGGGAATTTTATGACATTCAGGTACCGGCATTTGATGATGAATATGTTGGAAATATTCTTTAGAATTTATGTAAATTTATATAATCGGAGACAACGATACACCAATATAATAATATGACAATACCACAAAAATAAAGTAAGAGAGATTGGAAAACTTATTGTGATCGAGGCACGCGTTAAACGCTCTCCTACGAGAAGATATGTCCCCGCTTGCACCGAGTTGTGTGACATTCCACTCCCAAGATACAACGATCATCCACGGAAGCTTTGTGTGCAGCTAAAGTTTTCCACACGAATCAAGAATCGCCCGTATGCTCAAAACTATAAAATCTATATCTCATCGAATCTCGATATATGTGTGTTACATATAGTTCATAGGTTTGATAAATATTTTCTTTCTACAACATCTTCTTCATCTTGTGGACTAGCCACCTTTATATAGAAAAATAAATCTCCCATGCAATTAACCATTGCATATAATAGGCACATAAATCCACAATATAATATTAGGGAGTTACGAATATTAATACCCAATAACCACCAATTTAATTAGCTAATATAATTAGACACAATAAATTGAATTAAAGATTTTTTTAAAAGCTTTTTCTAACAATCCCCCACAAGATTTTAAAAATCTTTCGGAAATATAAAAACGATATTTATAAAATAAGTGAGCATTTTTACTGCGCAATGGGTGTAGGTACCTTCCGGGTTTGAACCTACACTTAGTGAAAGTAAGTTCCATTTGAAGGCGCCACAGTAAACTAAATGTCTTGAACTGGGTCCTTGAGTCAAACTTCTACTTACCCCACACACAGTACAGGCAATTCATTTTGATTCTAGTCAGGTTTGCGCGTTACGGTCATGTGCACGTATCTTGTGTCATGAGTGTCTTTAGGGAGTAGCCTAATCTCCCACAATAGCGACCCCACTACCACACTCACTTAGGTGAGACCTTCAGGGTTATTTGTGACCAATACCCCGCAGAATACCTGCCTCGGACTCATTCAGAGTTGAACTCTTCCTCAAGCGTCACAACAAAGATCACTATCACCATAGGAATGGGACTAGGGATACCCCTCATAAAAATGTCGTGATCTTTCTAGTCAACCTACAGTTTCGTTGTTACCCATTGAACCTTCTTCATGGGATCTCCAATCACAAAGGTTGGGTGTCCACTGTGATGACTAATTTATAGGCTTCAGTCCCAAACCCCTCGATGTTTTATCTGATTAGCATGCGCACTAACCTTTATGCATATAGCATATTATACTTCCTTTCTAGCATGCCAGAGACTCATCAAAAAATTTCATGTTCAGGACCCCACCAAGTCCTTTTGTTTTTCAACGGAAGCAACACATAAGTTTTGGATCCATAAAAATGATCCAATTATTTCACTGAAAATCACATTGATTCGAGGCAATATAAATGCTTTAGATCTAGTACGTGTACTTTGAATCCATATAAACCGAGGTAACATCAAACCCACATGTTCCAACATTAATCGAGGCAACAATTTTTTATGTAGTACTCATAAAATGAGTTTGATCCTTTCTTTTGAATCGAAACAACATATATTTTAGACCCATCAAATAAACTTGGTCTACAAGGATTTTGACAATTTTCGTCCTCGGTAGCCAGTAGCCCTCTGCTAGGAATCACTGATTTTAGTGACCAGTAGCCTTCTACTAGGAGCTACATATGGTGGCCAGTAGTCTCAATAATCTACTAGGAACCACTGCCTTTGTTTACCAACATCGCACTTCCCACTTTCATTAGAGTCCTATAAATCGTTTTCTCGCCTTATGTTGGCCAGTGATCTTGACCACCACACGGAACCATTTTTTTTTTTTCCATCTCATAAATACAAATACACTTTTTCAGAGTTCTTATCTCTCTTTTCCTTCACATGACTAGTAGTCTAAGCACCTACTAACTGTCATGTGTTTTCCTTTTGTGGTTAGTAGTCATACGACTTATACCACTTCTTTTGTTTCCTTCTCGAGGTTTTCTTTTTTTTTTTCTTGGATCACAAGGTCAGTAGTCTTTTCACTACTATGAGCCTTTTCAAATAACTCATATAAGCCTTCAAAATAGGAGCTTTCTCTATCTTCTTTGAACTCCCACATTTAAAATATTTTCTTAAACCTTTGTCAAAAATAAGTTTAAAAATTACAGAACTTTCAAAATAAAGGAAAATATTCTTTTGAACACTTGAATGAAATTTGTAACTTATCAATTCAATGTAATTATATGGAGTAAATATGAACAATTACTTTGTAACCCCCATATAAATACTAATAAAAAATTAAACTCATAAATGCTCATTTTTACAATTCCCATTAAGATAAAAGAATCATCTTCAATTCTCCAAGTGTTACCAAACATTTCACTTCATCACATCCTCAGTACTCCTCCATTTTCCCAAAGAAACTGTTTTCATTCTTTAAATAAAACGAGTTTCCGAAAAAATTACTAATTTTTTTGAACTTTTTTTTTCTTCAACAAATCTCTCTCACCCTATACCATTTATACACAATTAATTTTTTTTTAGTTTTTCATTCACAACTAACAAATTTTCACACGTGTTATACATGACAATTAATGATATAATGTCCATATGTCAATAGCTATAATTGAGAAACATAACAACATAATATATAAGAGTCCAACCGAAATAAATGAATAAATGAATGCATTATTGGTCATTTCACTTATTTCACTGTCAAATAATAAAAAACAAAATATGTAACTTCCACCGGTTAAAAGACATAATGAATTCGCTACAGTTTCCGATTCATATTGAACTTTTGTGTAAATCTGTCATCTAGTACTAAAATAAATGACATAATTCATCCTAAGAAATAGGGAATTTAAATTAACAGTTACAAATTTGATGACCAAGTAATTATCAAATTAAATCCACAAATTTGACTTTCTGCTCTTCCTTACACGAAACAATTTTCGTTGATCGTAGGCATACAACTCATAATCTCCTCTTACAAAAACATATTTTAGACAATTTTCTTTTACAATAAGACCTTATATGGAAACCAATTTTTATTCCGGCAAAACTTCACTATTTTTTTTTCTTAGAAAACCGATACTTATATTACCATAAGCTTAATTAGAATTTAGTCCTGAAGCTAGAAGTACAAAACATGCAGAGCACTTGGTGCAAACAGCTAAATTAAGTCACTACCATGGCATCATTTCTAAGAACAAATTTCACCCTTTCAACATACCATGGCATCATATTATAATAATAATGTCTAAACATATTTAAGAAATCAAAGGCTACGGTGACACATTAAAGCACGAATTTGAGAATGATTTTATAATACGATAAAAGCACTATGCTAAATAAAAGTTCCCAAACAGCAAGATGAATAATTTAAAGATATTCTTGCAATGTTTTCTCTGGTTATTTGCAAGGACTACTTGTCTCCATGATATTTACAGAAATTCCATAGACCATATCTTCTCTTAGATTGTTGGAAATATTCTTTAGAATTTCTGTAAATTTATATAATCGGAGACAACGATACACCAATATAATAATATGACAATACCACAAAAATAAAGTAAGAGAGATTGAAAAACTTATTGTGATCGAGGCACGCGTTAAACGCTCTCCTACGAGAAGATATGTCCCCACTTGCACCGAGTTGTGTGACATTCCACTCCCAAGATACAACGATCATCCATGGAAGCTTTGTGTGCAGCTAAAGTTTTCCACACGAATCAAGAATCGCCTGTATGCTCAAAACTATAAAATCTATATCTCGTCGAATCTCGATATATGTGTGTTACATATAGTTCATAGGTTTGATAAATATTTTCTTTCTACAACATCTTCTTCATCTTGTGGACTAGCCACCTTTATATAGAAAAATAAATCTCCCATGCAATTAACCATTGCATATAATAGGCACATAAATCCACAATATAATATTAGGGAGTTACGAATATTAATACCCAATAACCACCAATTTAATTAGCTAATATAATTAGACACAATAAATTGAATTAAAGATTTTTTTAAAGGCTTTTTCTAACAGATATGGTATCACTTTTGCCCCATTGTAAGAAGGATAACAAGGTTGAGTCTAAAGAAAGTAAAGGTGCAACTCTGAATGAGCTAGTTGAATTGAAAAGCTGTTCTTCCTGTCTGTTTTTCGAGGTAATTGCTTCTTAACTTTTTTGGTTTTTATACTATTTGCTGGTATTTGTGATCTATTATGTCGTAAGTAGTGCCTCTTTATCTTTCTCTCCCTCCACCCCGTTCTCGTAGAAGTTTGGTGTAGCTATACTTAATCACTGATTTGTAATCAAGTTAATCAGCAGACTATGGCTGGAGTTACATTCATGAATTTTTTTTTTTTTTTTTTCCGTCTCGCTTTCTTATCCTGATTGTAGCTTTTTGATGTATTTAATTAGTTAAGGTTTTGATATGATTTAGAGTTTTTGTGATTTTGAATGTATACCTGGAAAATTGAAACATTTAGGAGTTTTAAAAACAACTTAATAGTGCATGATAGCAGCGAGTAATATGCTATAGCTTTTTCATTGGGTGGCAGGTTGCTTATAGTTACAATTTTGTTCTGCAAAATTTCAGTGCAGAAAACAGAAAGACCTTTATCTATGGATGGCAAAGTGTCCTAATGGACCATCGGTGAAGTTCTTAGTTAATGCTGGTAATTCATTACCCCATCCTGAATTATATTTGGAAATGAGATTGGTATTGCCTTCAGACATATGCTCTTACTCATTCTGCCCCAGTTTTTTGTGTCCTTCAAAATCTGTAACTGCGTGGACATTTATTTTTCTTTTTCTCTCGCTTGGAACATTGAGAACTATTGCCTAATGGTGCTTGTCTGATTTGTTTGTCAAGTACACACCATGGAAGAGTTGAAGCTTACAGGAAATCATCTGAAAGGTTCACGCCCTATTTTGACGTTTTCAAATATTTTCGATAAGCCCCACTGGAAACTTTTGAAGGAGATCATCATGCAGGTATGTTTATCTTCCACCTTCTAAAAAAAATTAATACTGAAACCATGAAATTGTTTGTTTTCATGCATGAGGAGAATTCGATCCTACATCTCTTTGGAAGTACAACCCCTGCTTATGTATTACTACTAAATTGGTTCTGTGTTTTGTTTTGCATACTTGATTTTGTATTTACACCCCCACTGTGTTTTGGGGGAGTTTCGTGTATACTTGCGAGGTTTATGTTTTAGTCCTGTATCTACATCGGGCAATCCTTGGTTTAAGTCCTGTGTTTTAGTCTTCTAGGTTTTACCTGTGGTCTCATGTATGTCTAGAAGTAATGTCGTTATAGGCATTTAAGATACTCATATTTCAAAATTCTATTTTGAATGTCTTCTCACGCTAGGCCACTGTCCATTTGGTGTAGTGTGACAACGCTTAGGATACATTTTCTGAAGATGGTAAATTTTGTATGACGGGTTCCTACTAAATTGCTCGCCATACATGCCCTATGCTATAGTATTTTTGTCTGCTATAGTGGGCATCCACACTCTAATGAATGTTTATGTTGACCTTTAGAAAGATGAGGTTCTGAATCACGTATCTCTTCCAGCTTCTTAGCTTTTTATGCTAACAATCTGTTGTATCTCTATTGTTTTTTTCCTTTTGGCCAGATATTTGGAGTTCCTAAAGATCACCGGAAATCAAAACCTTATCATGATCACGTATTTGTTTTCTCCATTGTTGATGACCACATATGGTTCCGGAATTATCAGGTTGGTTAAAGTTCGCTTGTGAGTTGTGAGCAATGTTGTATTGAGTGAAATCATGGAGGTATTCAAATGCTTGTAAGTTGTAATCCAAAAGGGTAAAATATGTACTTGTCCCTTAAACTATCCCAAAAAATTTTATTTCCCCCTTCAACTATCAATTGAACACGCTTGCCCCCTTCAACTATCAAAACATTACTTACTGAGGATAAAATTGATTTTCCATCCAAATTCCTAACGGCAAAGTTAAAACTCACCCTTACTCTTTTTTTTTTTAAATGCCAAAAGAAGAGGGTAAAAGGGACATTTACTATCAAACCCTAAATCACAAAATGGTACATAGTATCAAACTAGTGAAAATGATGCGATAGAAAACATGGGCAACAGTGAGGAATTTGAGCAAAATGATGAGATTTACCATATTGTACAATTTAACAAGAGTTCAATTGGTTCAGAATGTAGCCAAGAAAGTGAAGTAATGGAATATGATAGAGAAGACTTGGGAACATTATATATGGAACCTGCGTTTGAATCCACTGTCAGTATTGCTGTGAACATGTCAACCACGAGGAAGCACCTCAAATTGAAACTAAAAGCTTCTCTATTGTTGACGTTGGACCAGGAATAGAAGTAAGGGATGAGTTTCATGTGAAAACTAGGAATGTAGATTTAGGGTTTGAGAGTAAATGTCCCTTTTACCCTCTTCTTTTGGTGCTTAAAAAAAGAGTAAGGGTCAGTTTTAACTTTGCCCTTCGGAATTTGGATGGAAAATCGATTTTATCCTTAGTAAGTAAAGTTTTGATAGTTGAAGGGGCAAGCGTGTTCAATTGATAGTTGAAGGGGGAAATAATTTTTTTTTGGATAGTTTAAGGGGCAAGTACATATTTTACCCTAATCCAAAAATTGGAACCTCCTTTGTTCATTGCATATTGATATTTGTGTTACTTTTAAAAGGGTTATCATATGCAATTTATTGTAGTTTATAAATGTAACTGTGGATTCGATTTTCTATGATACCGTGCGTCCAACTTACTTTTCTTCACTTCTCAAAACAGATATCTGCTCCTCATAGTGAAATGGACAAACTGGACCGAGGGGGCCTGGATAAAATAACCCTTGTTGAGGTTTGCATTGATGACATCCAATTTGAGTTCACTTTGTAACTGATTAATTTTTTACATGTTTTTCGAATCGTATAGATTGGTCCAAGATTTTGTTTGAATCCTATCAAGATATTTGGAGGCAGCTTTGGAGGCCCAACGCTGTATTAGAATCCCTTTTACGTTTCCCCTAACCAGGTAAAGGAGACTTTCATTCAGTTTCATGGTGTTTAGGAGCTGCAAATTTACATGCCAGTGCTTTGATTTACGTGGATTGGGAAGTTACCATAACCACCAGATGCTTCTCTTGTTTATCTCGTGGTGGAGGTAAAATCAAAACCACTAAGCCAAAGAAATATAAAGGAGAGTTGACGAAAATGGGGAAGTCTTTACTGTCTAAGCACTCTAGCTGGAAGGCAATCTAAATTGATCCAACAAAATCCATCTAACTAACTTGATATTAGATTGTGATTAATTTGGTGGATTGATCCATCTTAATTTTCTGTTTTGGGGATGTTGCAACTAATTTTGATGCATCATTTTTTAATGTCTGCTTTCTCTAACGGTTTTCCTTTCTTTCAGATTCGTGCACTAGAGAAGAGGCAGAAGGCTGGTAAATATGCAAAGAAAGATAAAGCCAAGAAGAGGAGGAAAATGCATGAGCTATCAAATCCCCTGGAGCCTGATGAGTTTGCAGATATGTGGCAAAAATGATGATTGAGCCAGCCAAATTTGGACCTCGTGGTTATCGACCTTTCTTACAGTTACTCTTTTTCTGGTAGAAAGATTTTTCACATTAGACACCTTATATCCGACGTGAGGTGGAAATCTTGGATTTTGTTATCAATACCTTCCAGGCTTCAGTTTTGGTCTTCCCTTGTTGTATTATGTACTCGCCATTTGATCTAGTTCTATCATGTGAGTTTTCATTTCAATGGTGAAAAAGGCCGTAAAAAGCTTCTCCTATAATGTTCTTTGGATTCATAAATTCATGCTGGAATTTTAATCATCTTTGGTTACCTTTGCCATCTTTCTACCGTAGTTTATTATACCCTTAGTGGAAAGCCTCTCTCATTTCACCATCACATCATGTGTGTTGGGGTTTGCCATTAATTTTATGCAGCATAGAGACACTCTTCACCCATCTCTCAGGATGTTCGAATCGGGTAGGACCTTTTTATATTTATGCAAAAGTCAGACAAAAATCTGCATTTTGGTGCTTGTTTTTATGTTGTAGGCAATTTGCATGAGCGAGGAAAGATGAAAGCTAATATAATGTGGCCAACGCGCTTTCACGGCTGGGATTGTCTTTCACTTGCGTTGGCATTATGGAGTTGTTTTTCTGGTCTGCGGCTACTTCAGATTGGCCTTCTGTTTTTAGGTGCTTGAAAATGAGTTGATTTGAAGTTCGTTCCAGGTCTACTGGTTCTGCATAGATATTTATGTATCCCATCTTCATACCTAGGTCGTCTGTTGATACCGTAAAACGTAACATAGATCAGCTTCTTTGATCCATTCTTACAGTGATGTAGATACCATCGTACCAGTTCAGAGTTTACGGGACTAGTAGCTTAATATAGTACTGAGCTATGTGTAGAAACAAAAATCGTGCAAATCGAATTCATGGGTGGAACGATATGGCTCCTATCAGTCGAAACGGACTGTTGCGATTGGGTGTAAAGAACCTATCCTCAGTTCATTTTCTTTTTTTCACGAGTTTTGGGGACTAATAGCTTGAGATATCACTGATCTACTTATAGAAAAAATAAGAATCAAGCAAATCGGATTCACGAGTGAGAGAATATGACTCTTGTAAGCCGGTTTGGTCTGTTCAGGTGACGATTGGGTGTAAACAACCCTTTCATCCGTTTGTTTTTTTGTTTTCACGAGTTTGTTTTCTTGTTTTCACGAGTTTTCCAGACTAATAACTTAACATAGCACAGAGCTACATATAGAAACAAGAATCGCCCAAATCGAATTCACGAGTTGGAAGATATGGTTTCTATCAGACGTTTTGGTCTGTTCAGGCGGCAATTGGGAGTAAAGAACCATATCCTTCATTTGTTTTCTTGTTTTCACGTGTTATAAGTCATTTTCATGTATTTTGGAAACATAACATGCTGAATTATTTCAAGATCAAAGAAGATGTACACACTCAGCTGTCAAAGAACACCACAGAACATAAAGAAAGTTGAGCAAAGACAGAAGCTCCTTCAAAGTGAACAAACATCAACAAATGGGTTACTACTCCATTTATCAGAGTTAATGGGAAGAGTCCCAGTCAGCCCAATTGGCCTCACTGCCTCTGCGAGGTATGCTGTTAACCCTGTTGTAAACGTCCACCTTGAAATTCGCTCCGCACATCGCTCCTTCGCTATCGATCCTCGGCATTGCTTTCATCTTGTTCATCGGATGCTCAAAACTCATCAGTCCTCCCTCGCTGTGGAACATGCAACCTGCACAATCCCCACACCCATCACAGTTATCTATATTAACCAAGCGCAGATACAGTATAAACTTCCTTCTTACAAATTTTAGATGGAAAAAAACAGCCAAAACAACGATAGCGTCATATAAAAACGTACAATTGAAAATGTTTGTAACACTGTTGGGGTTCCGGTAATCGCCCAACGGTTTGGTTGAGTGCTCACAACAGCTTGGGTTTCGTTTCTACGGGTCATTCTTTCATGGGTGTTGGCATGTGGTGCTTGGTGGTTTTTGGCGGTCCGGTGGTGTGGTAGTAGTCTGCCTGACGTTGTGATGGCGGGTGGACATCGTGTTTGCAGTAATTGTGCAGTGCATTAGGGTTTGGTTTTGGTTTTCTTGGGCTGGGCTTTATTGTATATTTTTGGGCTCTTTAGGCCTTCAAGTGTTTTGGACTTTAATTGTTTTATCCGGGCATATTAGGCCATCGGGTGTTCAAGGCGTTGTCCCTTATGACTGTATGTTCCTTACTTCCTTTCCCCCCTTTCCCCTAATAAAATGTTACTTTTGCCGATAAAAAAAAAGAGAAGAAAATTAAGTTATAGGATCTCACAATTTCTAAATGGGGATAGGCATTGCTCATTCGTACCTTTTGGGAAGGGAGCAAAAGATTTGTCACAGCCATCTTTAATGACCTCCAAGTCATCAGAAATAACCACAGACCCATCAGCAGCAATGCCCCAGTACAGCTTAGCTCCACCATCAGAACCCTAATCCACAACCATACGTATAAGCAAAAAACACCAACATGAAACTGTTAACAGGCATTAGTTACGCAAATACCAGTGCAGCGAAAACAGTGCCGGCCTTGCTATCGTAAACAACTAAGGCAAAACTTCCCTCCAGTTCCTTCATGACCTGATCAGCCGGATATGGGCCACGGTCGCGAAGTGTCCGGTAAGCTTCAATTACAAACATGGCCTCGTTTGTGCCCTTTGATAAACCATATTGTTTGATCAGTGAGCAGAGGTTGTTCAGGCTCCCCAGGAAAAGGCAGTATATATCATCCAGCCCACAAAACAACCTGCAATTTTATCCCGCAGTAACAAATTTTAAACCTGTAGAATATTTAAATGTTATGGTGACCTTTTCTTTAGGTATGTGACACCCTCAAATCCCAGGGATTATTAACTGCTCCTAGAGCAGAGCCGGGGGCGGACCAGCCCTGCCAATCTCTAGCGCAGCATCCGAGCCGTCCATCCCTACAATCGATGGTTCAGACTCCTAGATGAACTATTGATTGCAGGGATGAACGGCTTGAATTGATAGATAGTTGAGAGGGGCGTGTAGAGTTGGTCCCTCAAAGAAGGCAGACTCCCCCAATTTTCCTACAAAAATGCTCCACTGGCACTGCCACCACACAGTTGTAAAGACGCCACTTAATTATGTGGTGGGGGAGCCCTGGAGGAATGCTCCGAAAGCACTTTAATCATTTTTCCCTAATATCTATTGAAGTATCGACCAAATTCTATCCGTTCTAAATTTTTTATCCATTTCTCGGCTTGCGTGCCAATAATTGATACACAAAGGTGAGATTCTCGTTATAAAAGTAAAAATAAAATTTTATGCATAAAAAAATTTCGGGGGTATTGGAGAGGGGTAATATCTACCCTAATCCGGTCAGGTATTTTCAATTCTCCTCCTACCCTGACCATATACCTGAAAATTTTAATAAATGTCCCCCCCGATTTGGGGCCGGAGCGAGACGGGTTCGGTCGGAGTGGGCAGGTTGAATTGCCATCTCCTGTAATTTCTATTATAGAAACACACAAAAACAAGAAGGCAACACATGGACCGTTTACCTCATAGGACCGTTTACATGTAGAAATCATGACCCGAGTTAACTATGTAAACAGATCTCATTTTATCTTTTATAAAAATAGACTATAAACACGATGAGATTTTGTGACAAACAGATGGAAAATTCAATTCTCAAATTAGATAAACCGAAAATGGGCCGCAACATCATACCCGATATCCGTCCCATTTTTTTAGTCCATCTTTTTTATTTTGGTCCGTCCCAAAATAATTGACTGACTTTCTTATGATCATTCCAAATGGGCAGCTTAACAATACTATATATATATATATATACCAGCATACACAAACAAATATGTAGATTTATTACCTCTGATGATGAAGGGAGAAAGGGGTGTCGGGGCGAACGTAAGCGAGAACGGCAGATTGTCCGAAGCTCATTGAGAAAGTATTAGAAGGAGGACGATCGGGACAATTGAGGAAGTCGCTGAGAGTCTCATCTGGTAGCTTCTGTTTCTTGGATGCTGGGCTGTTCAGCTCCTCCGGTGGATTTGCAAACGCCTTGTGAAATATAGCCAGCATCTTCTTCTTCTTCCAATCTCTCTCAGATACGAACTGTATACATACAAATTACAGACGTATTAATATTAATAAAGAGCATGGATATATATAAGAGAAAGTGTGGTGGGCACATTTCAACCTGTTTGCCACGTAGTCCAAACGTGACGCGGGTGAGAATTAGAGTTTGTTCTCTTGTAAAATTTTTGTTCAAAAATTCGGTGATATCAAAGGTTTTATACAGAATTTTGCTTCGATTTTAATTATGCTTTCGCTAATGTGTAACAAAATTGACGGCTTGAAATTAGTCTGATGTGCGTAAACTAGACTAGAGTTATTAAAAATGTGTGGGCCATAAGGGAGTGGGCGCGGTGGTTGCATGTGTTGTGAGTTTTAATGGGATGGATAAGGTCTTCACGTATTCCAATGTCTTTTATCTCTTTAAAATGAAATGGATTTTTCCCTTCTTTTTTTTTTTTTTGTTGTCGGGGAGTGACTTTTACTATCCCCACTTTTAAGTTATTGTTTTTTTGTTTTTGTTTTCGCCTTTTTGCACTCCACCGCTTTGGGATACCCCCAGTTTTTGTTTTTTGTTTTTTTTTTTTTTTAAAAATTTATTTTAGGGTGAAGGGATACCCCAGTTTGTTAATCCCAACAAAAGTTAATTCCCTGTGTGTGTGTGTTCATGATAACATTCCATAAAGCAAAATCAAACAAAGGGGAATTAGCATTTGGAAGCTGAGGGTCCTTTGGGAAAAATACCCAAATGTGGTTTTTTGGTTTTTGGGTATTGTCCTTGTTCAAAATTTTTTTGCATTTGTTAGTTTTGCGTCAAGTTTTCGTGGTTTATGGATTCGTCTCGACAAGACGAATCCAAAGAGTATAAAATTATGGTCAAAAGTAATATTATTTTGAATAAAGCCGAAAATAAACCAAACTAAACTAGTTTATTGGTTTACTTTTGGCTTTATTTAAAAAAAATTAATTTCGACCATAATTTTATACTCTTCGGATTCGTCCCGTGGAAACGAATTCATAAACCACAAAAACTTGACGCAAAACTAACAAATGCAAAAAAAAAAAAATTAAATAAGGACAAAACGGAAAAATAAATAAATAAATAAATGTCACAATAGGAATAGGAGCGGGGCCCTATAGTGATTACATGGTGTAGTGAGTGAATCTCAGCTGTTAAAAGTGTTTTGAATCGTTCAGATTTTAAATAAATTGTTCTCACAAACAATATATTTAAGATCCAGACCTTCTAAAACAAGAATAGACGGTTGAGATTCTTACTACAGGCCCCTGGTTCCCGGAATGGGAAGATAGAAAGAAAGAAAACTTAAACCAGGGTACCAGGTCAAAAACAGGATAACGAGGAATGGGTCAAAACTGGAGGCCCAGTAGCACTATTTCTTGTCTTGTGTCTGTGAGCATCTCTAATCCAACCCTTAATTCATTTTCACTTTCATTTCCTCGTTTTAATTTTTTACTTAAACTCAAAATTAGTTTTATTATACTTTATTAGATAGATACATCGATATAAAAACTGACTTAAGCGAATTTCTAGACAATATATTTTATGAAAAAAAGTGAATTTGAAAGAATACCCTATTCTAGCCAACTCCAACCCAAATACCCTATTTTTCACTTCAAACCTCAACATTCAATTATTCAACACTTTCCCTCCACAATTGAAATTATCATTTTTCAAAAAAAATTCTAAACATATTCAATATTGATCTTATTTTACTGATATTGTGAAAATCTTTTAAATGGTACTACTAATTTTATAAAAGATAAAGATGCAAATATCAATTAAAGGCATAAAATTGGATTTAAAAAGGAAGGAATAGTGAAATAGAGGATCCTCCATAATTTTTCCAAATCCTCCATGTTTGAAGGGTGATTTGGAAAATGAAGGATGACCTGGGTACTACCCATTGGCTTCACAAAGGATGAGTTGGAGATACTGTAAGAAATTACCGACTTTTTCCTGGCCAAAGGGATTGGTGCAGGATTCTTATCCAAATCTGGGAAAAGATAGAGGGGCCAAGTTTGGCCTAATCTCCTTTCTTTTGTCTTGCTCCTTCTTTGTTTTTTTTTTTTTCATCTTTTTTTAATTTTTGTCAGATCTGCAATAGATATTTTGGATCAATAGATATTTTGGATTAATGATTCGTCTCGACAACAGTTGGCTGAAAGTAAAAAATTATGACCAAAACAAAAAAAAAAAAATCACTAAAGACGATAAAATATGAAACAGTTGTCTTTTTGTCTAAAGTATTGTCGTACATAAACTTTTTTCACTTTGGTCCACATTTTTATACTTTTCTAATAAGAATACTTTTCTGGTTCCTCTTATCGATACAAATGATTAATCTCACAAATTAAGGCGAAAAGCTAAAAAAAAATTACGAAAAGCGGAAAATATTTCAAAAAAAAAAGTCATTTAGACAAAAGAATGGAGCCAAGTCAAGTGACTTTTTTTTTTTGTCTTTATTCAAATTTTTTGTTTCGCGTCAAAGCTTTTTGATTTATTGGTTCGTCTCGACGAGAAGAAAATCACAAAAGTAAAAAAAAAAAAAATTATAAACCTGACGTATTAGGCTAAATCTAACCAAGGTAAGAAAGATCAAAATCATAGGAGGAGTATCATAAGAAACCAAGCCAATAGTATTTGTTTATAATTCTGTGGGTGAATTGCTGAAAGGTCAGTTGATGCACGGCATGTGGGCACCCTTTGTCAAGCGACTCAAGCCGCTGCCTGGTCTGGGATGTCAATAATATATCTCGTGGAGCGTTGTTTCCGGACTCATCCTGTCATATACCCAATAATACCCCCGACGTCGACGTCATCGGTGAGGATTGGCTAAATTTAAAACATTGGTTTTTTTGATTTTTTTTCGTTGTCTTTATTCAAAAAAAAAATTGACATTCATTAGTTTTGCGTCAAGATTTTGTGGTTTCTGGATTTATCTCGTCGAGACGAATCCAAAGAGTATAAAATTATGATCAAAAGTAATTGTTTTTTGAATAAAGCCGAAAATAAACTAGTTTTTTGGATTATTTTTCGTCGTTATTCACAAAATTTTAAATTTGGCCAATAATTTTATACAGTACTTTTTAGATTCCTCTTGTCGAGATAAGCCAAGAAACCACAAAAAATCGACCGAAAACTAACAAATGCAATTTTTTTTGAATAAGGACAAAATGAAAAAAAAAACAAAAACCCAATTTTTTCAAATTAGCCAAACCACGCCATAGTTTCCTGCGAAAAGACGTGAAAGTTTTAGATAAAAAATTGTATTTTTTGACTGTTTACAATAAATATCCCCACTTGCAATTGGGCTTAGATAAGATTTCTTCAGGCTAAAACATTCGGGCTAGGGATGATCGGGTGGCCCATTGGGCCGGCTTTCGGGGAGGGCCAGGCTTCAAAACTTCTAACCCAAGCGCTACCCATAGTGCCTAGGGCAGGGCTAACATTTGACCCGGGCTGGGCTAAACTTCAACGGGCTAAGGCGGGCTTGGGACCAAATTTACAACCCTAGGGACAACTTTCAAGTCAATGTGAAAGGAGAGCTAGAGAGGGTGAGGAAAGGTCTAATACTCTCCCTATGCATTTTTAAGTGTGTAATTTTAACTTATTAAAGAGACATCATCATTAGACCTTTCACATCAACTTTGACCTATACTTTCAAAACTTTCCCCTACTTTTCTTTATTAAGTCTTCACACATTAACTTATCAAAGAACAAAATAATACTAATTGTATAAAATTTTACCTATTAATACTAGTTATTAAGGGACAGCAAAAAATGGAATAGTAGATTGGGACAAAGAGAGTATATGATTCAATAGAAATTTCAACAATTACCAAAAGATGGTATTGACCAACTTTTCCACTAAGGGTGACTTTTTAGCTTTTCATGGCTTTTTATGTGATGTATTACGAGAGAATGACTTGTCTTTAGATTTCAAAATAATTTGACTTTTTGAGTTGGTGGAATGAGGCCTAATCACCACTTCAATGGTGCCAATTTTCGAAAACCAAAAAGACACGGCAACTCTCTTTATATAATCACGAAAATATGGCCTTTTACCCTTCAAGTGAAACTGCGTCGTAAAAAAAAAGGCGAGCATAAAAAAAGGCGTGAATATGATTTATGGCCTTTTACCCTTCAAGTGAAACTGCGTCGTTTACCTTCAGGGGTGAATATCTCAAAAAAAAAAATATCTCCTTCTTTCCCAATCTTTCCATTCGTTTTACCAAATGCTAGGGACACAACACTCCACTACAACAGCTTGTGTGGCATTGTATGATTAGTAATGGGAGAACAAGTACTTTGAAACAACCTTGTAACCACCAATCATTTAGTACCATGCAGGCTATCTTGGTGAAGTGTTGTGTGATTGTGTCCCTAGCATTTGGTAAAACCGGGTGTGTGAAACAGCCATGGGAGGGGCTATGAGAATTAGTTCAAGGCACGTGCAAAGTGGATTGAGAGTTGAGACACTCTACATTTAAATTTAAAAAAAAAAAAACAAAAACAAAAAAAGGTGCCTCAAAAGTCAAAAGTGCTCGAGAGAGGAGTTATCTTTCTCAAATTAAAAAAAATAAAAAAACGCTTTCTACTGCAACTGAAGGATATACAACAGCCCATTCCAAAACCCAATCCACTTAAACATTCTTGAATTCAAGTCCAGCCCATTCAATCCACACAGAGTCAGTAAGGGTCGAGAACACAACCCAGTCATGGACCGGCCTTTCGTCAAACCCAGTCATGGACCGGCCTTTTGTCAAGACAATTTTCGGCGATCCCAAACCCAATAGGGTCTCCATTTCCATGGCTCGGCCCAGTTTATATCCATGCATAATCAAAAAAAAAAAATTCTTTTAAAAAAAAAAGGAGCCCCAATTCAACTGCCATCTTTGCTATTGTGTCTCCTTCAAATCTGTAGAGGTAGTTTACAAGCTTAACTTCTAAACTCTCTCACAAGTTTAACTGAGCTAATAAACACATAGGTTTTTTTTGTCCTTATTAAAAAAAATCGCATTTGTTAGTTTCGATTTGATTTTTTTGATTATTGATATCTTGGTGAGAGGAATCTAAGAAATAAAAAATCTATTATCAAAATCTTAAAAGAGTTCACTAAAAGCAAAAAATAATCCAAAACAAATAGACTTTTTAGGTTTTGTCTCACAAATTTAAAGGCTTCAAATAAACGTTGCAATACACTGTTACTTTAGTTTTAATATTGTTACTTGGCGTGATATCGACTCGCCTAAATTGGTAAATTTGTTTAGAAAAAAGCGTTCGTGTCCGAACCAACAGATTGTAAGACTTTGCCAGCTTAGCTAAGATTTTTCAATCTTAACGTGTGCTTATTAGACATATGTTTAACATTTTCCATCCAAAACATACCGAACCCAACCTTGAATATAATACTCCCTCTCTGGTCAGTATTTTTGTACGTACATTAACACGGTTGTGAGAGAGAGATAGAGAGAGAGAGAGAGAGATCAAGTTGCGTAGATAAGCCGTTTAGCATCTCACCATCCGTCCATGTGCTGTTATCAATCAAAGAAAGAAGACGAAAATGTACGGTGCGTCCTTTAATGTCGCGGGACCCACTTGCTATGATTGTCCAGACCTAATCAGTTGACCCGACCCCCGAGGCAATTTGTTTTCTTGTACTTATCAATCACATGTGAAACGTACGGTCTTATGACAGCTCATACATCACCACCACAACTGACAACACAAGGAGGAACATGCATTTCTGTTCCCCAACTTGTTTTTGATTCCTGCATTCTTTGGAGTCTTCTGTGCGAATTGCGATGCCCTTTGTCCCATCCTAGACCCGATGCCAATGTTTTGAAACCCGGACCGGAAGGTAAACCGGAAAGGGGACCGGGCGGACGGGTCATCGGTCGAACCGCGGTTGAACCACTATCGAACCGTGATGTCATAATTACATCATTAATATATATTTTCTAATATGCAAAAAAAGAAATATGACAAAAAAAAACGTTGGAAAAGATATGGCATGAGAGATGAGAGAATCTGTATGTGTGGATTTAGTCCCACATCGCTCGAATTGTTTTTTCTGAGGCAACCTGGAGCAAAATAAAAGGTAAGGGAGGGGGTACCCTGACAACATCTAAAGGTTTGATCGCCTCAGTGTGGCCCATGTGGACAGCTATCCCTAGGTTGCTACTTCGAGCTTTAAAATGCAGTAGTAAACAATGGAGTTCAAAATTTTAATTTCCGGTTCGGTCCGATTGACCCGTCACCGGTTCGAGTGGTTCGCTGGTTTAACCGTGTTTGCCCACCGGTTTTTTTAAAATAGACCGGTTTTGGAATATGAACGGTTTCTGAGGTGACTCGGACCGGACTAAGGTTTGGTTCACGGTTCAACCGGTTGAACCGGCCGGTCCGGTCCGGTCCGGTTTTTAAAACATTGCCCGATGCCATACAAGTCTTCGCAGTCTAACATCGGTTCTTCCCGGGGTGGACGCAAGATTTGTCATTCGGGGGGTCAAAAATCTACAATGATGGAATGTGGCTATGCTCCACTTTTTTTTTTCTATGAGGAAGAGTGTGTTAAAATGGTGGAATCACAGAAAAGGAAAAAATAAGAGGAGATTCGGTCAATTATTTGGGTAATGTTGTAAATATTTCTAGCACACATTTGGGGCAAGTGAATTTTTGGTGGGACAAGGATTACAACGTAAAGGCAACAAGATATACTCCTGTGGGGCAAAATTACAAATTAATCAAAGAATATGCATATCACAAGGAGGATTTCCGGCTTAGGGGGTAAGATGCCCCCCTTGCCCCTACATGGGGCCGCCCCTGGACTTCTTCCTAGCAGGATTTATAGCACGAGGCATGAGTTTAAATTATTTCCACCGCCGGTAGAAATAAAAGTTTCCTTCAAAATCGATTGCATTGCGCCATGTGTCCAAACAGTTGTCCCAAATACTAGAACATAGACATTTTGCGCAATGCAATCGATTTGGAGGAAACTTTTGTTTCCACCGGCGGTGGAAATAACTTAATCTAAAAAACAACACGATAACACGATTTGAACACGACGCGAAGTTCATGAGTTAATGCTTGAGTATTTCTGACACGAAACACATATATTACACGACCCAAGAACACGATTAGTAAACAGGTCGGGTTCAAGCCGCATAACCCGAGAATGACAAGAATTAACATGTTCATATGTTCGTGTCGACACGATAATCCGAGAATGATACGAATTAACCCGCATAACTAGAGAATAACACGAATTAAACATGTCAATTCGTGTTGTGTTCAGGTCAAATTTGATTAAAAAAGTCGTTTCCAAGTTAATCGTGTCAATCCATGTCGTGTTCAGGTTGACATGATTAACATCACACTAGAAGAAAAATTACCTATGGTGACGAATGTGGTGAGGAAATTCAAATTTCCTCGCCAAATGGGTCTCTATCACGAGGAAATTGATTTCGTCGGCAAAAAGTACTCTATGTCGACAAAATAAAATTTCCTCGCCAAAAAGCAAAGATTGGCGAGGAAATAAATATTTCCTCGCTAAAGGGCACCCATTTGGCGGCGAAATTAACTTTCCTCACCAAAAAGCTAAGATTGGCGACGAAATTACCTTTCCTCGTCAAAGGGCACCCATTTGGCGACGAAATTATCTATCCTAGCCAAAAATCTAAGATTGGTGACGAAATTAATATTTCCTCGCTAAAGGGCACCCATTTGGCGACGAAATTTATCTTTCATCGCCAAAAAGCTAAGATTGGTGACGAAATTATTTTTCCACGTCAAAAAGCTAAGATTTGGCGAGGAAATGAATATTTCCTCGCTAAAGAGCACCCATTTGAAGACAAAAATTATCTTTCCTCGCCAAAAAGCTAAGATTTGGTGAGGAAATAAATGTTTCCTCGCCAAAAAATTGAAGATTTGATTAATTTCCATGGTTTTTACCCATATTAGGATTTTCCACATGCTAGAGGTGGGGCACACGCAAGTCAATTTTTGATAACTTTTCAAGTCATGTATGTCTCATTTGGTTGTAATCAGACATAATAATCACTTGTTACACGTAAATGCATGGTAATATATAACTCTAAAATATCACATATTACTCTAGAAGCATGGAATAGTTACTCATTGCATATGACTATCGTAGTTTTTACATTTTTACTTTTACTCTATTTCACCGTAGTTTGACACTTCAAAGATAAAAAAATGTTTTGCAAAACCGTACTTGTGTAAATCTATAATCGGTATTTAATATCGTAAAATAATTAAATAGTTCAAATTAAACACTTATCCTATTTATGATACCATAAAATTATAATAAAAGAACTTATTCGTCGTATGCACACACTAATTAGTGAGACTAAATATATACACATCACATTGATCATGTCATTTGCATATAAATCTATTATTATTACTACTCAAGTAGAATAATGATTTGGGGATATTGCGAAATCACACCCACATGAACTGAATTCTTTGTTGAGTAAGGTATGAATTTTCAAGTGATTCATCTCTTATAGCCTTGAATGCTTTTTCTTGCATGTAATGGCTTTTGCTTTGTTGCCTGGCATTTTCTACAGTTACCATGTTGCATCGGAAATGTATTTTCGGCTATAAAATAACGTTGTTGGTTATTGTTTTGTCGATTTGAACCCCTAAGTGTCAAAACTTAATTTTTTTCTTTTTTTTTGAAAAACAAATTGTAGGACATGTTTAGACAATTTGTTATCATGTTTGAAGATTGTACAACAGGGTTGGAAATGTCCATTGTTTTTAAATCACACGAAAATTAATATCAGGCGCATCTTCTAGCCCTAGGAAGTGTCGTTCTTGGGTTGAGCATTTTGATTGTGAGAACTAAAGCTGCCATGGGTTAGTGATATGTTCTACCATAATTTTTCTATCCAGAAACCATGAGCATTGCTGGAATTTCATAAGGATATTCTATCCAGGGTTTCAGGTGGTTCTTTGATTTGGTTTACACTTTTTTGGTGCATCATAGGCGTTACCAATAATAAGGTCTTGAGCTAGAGACAGGAGAGGAGCCTGAATTTTTGGGTAGTGGGTCAAAAATTATGTCCACATGCAAGTCACTAGTTCAAAAAAAAAAAAAAAAAACTACCCAAAATAAGAAGCTAATTAGAAGGTAGACATACCCTCATAAATGTAGTTTTGATTTATAATTGGTCCCAACAACTTAATTATATTTAAAAAAGATGCTCGATAGTCTCGTTTGTAATGCTAGCAACTTCAGAAAAAGAAGAAAATGCATGCGATTTCAATGTACCCGGAGCAAGTTGAGGCAATTTAGATAATTTTTGTGGGGTCAAAATACAAAATTTAGCTGCAAACTATCAAATGGAAAATATCAAATTATAAAAAATAAAAACTTCAGTAAAAACAAATAACATTAAAATATTTAAGAAAGAAGTTTAAAAAAACACTACAAAGAGACTAAAATTAGACAAAAAGATTTAAAAAAAAATAGTGAGGTGAAAAGAACTACAAAAGGTTATATATTAAAAGTTGTTGAACTTTGCATTGAAATGGAAGTTGGTGTGGTGGATGGGGTGCGTGTTGCTTGAGAGAAGGTCGCGGGTTCGATTCCCAGCGGAGAAGCTGAAATTGGATTCCTTCTTTTTTTAGTTTCAGGAGTTTTGGCGAGGAAATTTTTCCTCGCCAAATGGTCAGAATAGGCGAGGAAATATTTCCTCGCCAATTGTTCTAAGGGGCACTTAAATAATCATCATTTTACTCCTTGATATTAGAAAATCATCCTGAGCATTTTTAGAAGTTATTTTTCCATCCCGAGATTCAAATGAACCCTAAAATGCCCTTTATCTATATATAAATATATAATTTATAACAAATTAGGGGACTGGGGATTAAATTAAAAGTTGTATATATGGGGCGGCCGAGCGATAGTAAGTGGACTAATTTCAAAGTTTGGAGGTCCTCCACTGCAATTACGGGATTGGGGATAAAACTCAATCTCTGATATCTCTTTCATTCCCCATCCCTTTTTGTACTCCAGCAATCCCAAATTCCAGTCGTCTAGAAATCACAAATACCAGTCGTCCACTCCACCATCCTTGCCGTCCTGATGAAACCCCGAGTCACGGACTCCTCGTCTTGGAAGGTTTGATGTAGTCATTTCTCCTTCGGGTTTTCAAATTGGAGGTTAACACGACGAACGGAAAAGGTATGTATAAGTATGTTACGGCTAGCCGACCTGCTTGACTATTTTTGGCAACGGAGAACGGACAAAGTCCAAGTGGAACCAAACGGTTTCACATTCCTTTGAAAAGGGATTTTCTCGATTCTGGAAATAAGAGGAATGGAATCCTGCTAATTGATTACAAGAATTTTAACCTGCCAAATTGCTACAAGAATTTTAACCAAATCCGGTTTGATAATTGTAGACACATCAATTTTTTGCTAATCAAACACTTGCCTTTTTTTTTTTTTCTTTTTTCTTTTTTATCATGAAATTTCGATTATGTGGTTGATATGTTTTACCATGATTCAAGTTCTTAATTTAACAATTATTACCATGTTTATAAGTGATTAATTATTTATTTTACCATAAAAACCGTGATATGTGATTTTTTTTTTTATCATGATTCGTGTTCTAAAAAAATATTATATTTACCATATTTTTTGACTAGTTATAAGTTTACCACATTACTCGGTCATTGGTTACATTTGCCATTTTTACCATGTTTATTCAAAAGTTCTCCATCTTTACTGTGGTGGTATTTAGTTTTACCATAAACTTGGTGTTTGGCGCGTATATGCCATTTTTACCATATTTGCTAGTGCGAAGTTAATTTTTTTTGCTTAGTTATCTATAATTTCACCACACATTAGTAACAAATTTTTGAATTTGAAATTTCTTTTGTTGTCTCTCTTAATGGATATGATTGAATCTCATTAAATTAATATATGGTTAAATCCCACTAAATTAGGAAGTTATTGAATCCCACAAAATTAGGAACTTATTGAATCCCACAAAATTAGGAAAAAATATAATCTTGTATATGTTGATATCATAGTAAAAGGCTAGAAAAGGTATTTCACAATGGAAAAGGATGAAAATATAACTCCGTAAAACAAGGGAGATGAAAATCTAAATAATGTCCAAAAAACGGATGATTATTTAATTAACTCTTGTTCTAAATAGGCGAGGAAAACAAAATTTTCTCGCCAATTGTTACAAATAGGCGAGGAAAAATTTCCTCGCCAATTGTTCCGAATAGACAACAAAAATTTTTCTCGCCAATTGGCAAATTAGGCGAGGAAATTTATTTTTCCTCGCTAGAATACCTTTTGCGACAACCTTTTGGCGAGGAAACCTGGCGAGAAAAATTTTCCTCGCCAATTCCTTTAGTGAGGAAATTTGGTGCTTTGGCGAGGAAACTCAATCCTCATTGTAGACCTTTTTTCTTGTAGTGTCAGGTTGGGGTAGGGTTCCTTTTTTTACTCGATTAGTTAAGCAAGTCATTTTGAGTCTTCTGACACAACACGACGCCCAACCCTAGTTCTTCCTTTCGACAAATAATGGTCCAAATTAAAAAGAAAAAAAAAGTACTATCATTAAAAACGATTCTTGAACAACTGTTTTTACGTTAATTGGCCTCCGCAGCTGATCCTCGTGGTAATATTTGTCAAAATTATTGAAATTGACTCGGAATTGTAGATTCCACAAAAGCATGTTACGAACGTCTTCTCTACACGAGTAATTTCATGTGTATCACTGCTTCAATGCATTTTCTGACTTTTTTTAAAAAATTATTTATGAGCATCAAAACAAATTTATTCATAGATCAAGTCCGGAGGCAGTATAATGAAAAACCCAGAGGCGAATTAATGATTCCAACGTAAGATATGGAAAGAACCAAAGTCACCCGAGGCGAATTTACAGAGCCATCAACATGTTTTATTTTAATTTTACTGACAGAAACTAAACAACTGTAAAATGAAAATTTACCATTATTCTTCACTTTGTGGCCTTGGTAATGCAAATTCTTGGGTCCGCCACTGATAATAGAGATCAAAAGCACACAGAAGAGAACACCTATAACATGACAATGTAAAAAAAAAAAAAACCGCGGTGATGACACGAAATATACACTAGCAAACATTGATATTTGATACCGAGGAGGCAGGCTTGGTTACATTAGTATATTGTAAAAGTTGTACATAATTTCACATTAAACTCTTCGAAATTTTACTAGTTGAAATTAAAAAATGGGATTAAAATTTTCTTTTTGTTTTCTCGTAAAGGTTATATCGTAATTATCACGTAGGAAGTAAAATACTCTTCATTCTTAAAAAAACAATAGAAGAAATTCAATGGAAGGTAGCAGGATCTGCTGTCCCAATTTCGGTGTCCCAACTCGCTGTCCCAAGCATCCGAGCCGTCCATCCGAGCAATCAACGGCTCGGATTCCATCTCACCCCAAACAAATCTGAACCATCCATATTCATTTGAGAATCTAAGTCGTTGATTTCTCGGATGGACGGCTCGGATGCTTGGGACAGCGAGTTGAGACACCGAAATTGGGACAGCGGATCCGCTACCGGTAGCAAATGGGAAATAATATATAGTTTGTTGTTCGAAGCATTTTCCCCAATATACTTTAGATTTGGTCATCCCCATTTGGAAAAAAACAAACCAAAACCAAATAATAAATGATGAAAAAAGGCATGTTCAACATTGATTTTAATTGCATTGACTAAATGCAACAGAAATATTCGTTCCAAGCTTATAAAATAAAATACTGTAAAGGGTGATGATACGCTCTCACAAACGGAGAAGACAAGACGAAGATCGTTGTAGGAGTTGAGCTATCATCCACCACATTTAATAATAATGGAGCCCATATCATGTCCAATCTGAGAGTAAATTTTAGATTAGAAACTCTTGGGCCACCTGAATTAATGGCTGTGAGATGCATTATAGGATTTGGTCTCACGTATGTATAAGTTGGTCCGGATTTATATTCAGTGTCCCCACTTACAAATTAATGATGTAAGCTTGTACAACAAAGAAGTAAGATTATTAAATGAAGATAATATAAGCTTTATTTATTTATTTTTTATCAGCAAAGAAGTAACATTTCATGTATAACAATAAAATATTTTAAAAAATATCTAACCTTTCTTTTCCGTAGATGTTAATAAACTTACTTTCCATTACACATGCATTTTTTGAGGTAACAAACCGAAAAAAGATAAGACTTTTAAAACTTATTTTCCATTACACATGCATTTTTTGTTTTTTTGTTGTTAGGTTTGTAGGTTTTTTGTTGTTAGTTTTGTAGGTAGTTGTGGCCGGCGGCTTCGCGGCCGTGATTTTGTTTGCCAGTTTTGGCCATTGATTTTGTTTAACACAATTCTTCTACCTCTTGACCCACACAATCATACGTCATTTCCTAATCATTCTATAGACCAACCAATCAAAAGAAAGAAGAAGGAAAATAACTCAATTATTTCTCTTTAATTTTCTTTTCCAAACAATTCCTTTCCTTTTCTGGCACAAAAGTATATAATCACAATTCAAAAACATATAATTAACTGTAATGATTTCAATAAGGTTATTGATTTTCACACTCCGATTTTCTACAGTAGTACTTTTTTTTTTGTCAATTTAAAATTAATTTATAACATTAGTCTTCAATTAAAAAAATCCACATGGTAAAGGGTGTTTACACAATTTATATAAATAAAAAAAAGAGTGCGAATATTATAGAAGCAGATGAATCATGTAGTAGAAAACAGCATCTTTTCAAGATATACCTTCCCACATGCATATGATGAAATTAAACCATAAACACATCAATTATATGGTCATGTTTGTCTACCTACAACAGCTATGATTGTGTTTCTTTCTTCATTTTCTCTTCCGCAATGTAGAAAAAAACCCCTTCAGTTAGTTGTCCTTGGAATATCCTTTACTAGGTCCTCGAGAAAAATGTGGGTGTGGGGGTCTCTTCGCCGGATTGAACTCCCTGAACCTCTTGAGGTGGAACGGGTAGTGGTGGAAAGAACGGTGCACGCCTGAGCCTCTTGCTGCTCGCCGGTAGTGGTAACCTGCACACGTAGACAAACTCGTCAGTGCCTAGCCCGGACGGTTGTGGTCCGGGAAGGCACTCCGAGGATTAAGTCAGTCACCGGAGGGGAGAAATGCACCGGAGATCTAGAGAGAGAAGTAGAGAAGTAGAGTTATGAGGGTAGTAAATGAGGAGAGAGAGCTTTTGTGGTGGTTTTGGTTGGGTATTTATAGGCAGGGAGGGCGTGCCCCACACGCACTCGGCGACCACCACGCGCCTGCCATTCGCGCTCGGAATGACAGTTGATGTGACCTTCATCTCTGCTGCAGACACCGCGCTTCGGCTGACGTCACGGCACGTGGGCTTGAGTAGTCAAATCACCTCGAGACATTCCCCATCGCCCACGTTCTCTTGCAAGCGGCGGTGGCAGAGTAGGTGACTGCCACATTTAATGCTCCATCATGGAGGGTGTATCGTGCCTAGTACGCCACCACCGAATCTAGTATACCCGAGCCCCCGCGTTACCGAAGTCAACCGACTCGGCACGCGTGCGGCCCAGCCCCTCGGGCGCTCGGCACGTCGCTCGGCGGAGATCCCGAGGGTTTCGCAAGAATCAAGCTGGGAATGCCATGCCCTCGGCACCAAGACGTTCGGCAGACATCGTTCAGATCTATATTCGTCCAGGGCCGCACATCTGCGCTCCTCGCCGAGGGCATCGCTCGATCGGCGCCATCAAGGCGGATCGATCTGCATTCAGGTTTGCAGATTTTGAGACAGTGATCCCTTTTGCTCTTTGTGATGCTGAGAGGGGCCTTTGCTGACCCCTGCGAGCCCGGCCGCTACAATAGCCCCATCAACTTCCAATGCCGAACGAAGACGGTTGTGGGAGTTGATTCGATCGGGGAAGGCGGTCGGAAAAACAGGCTAGGGTTCAAAACGCCGTTGGTGGTTTCGAGAGACGCGATCGGGGAGGACGGATAGGGTTCGAAATGTCGCATCAAACAGTGATCGCGAGGGGACGTCTGACACACTGACTCAGGGATCGATGAGGCACGATGACGTTACTGCCACGTGTCGTTGCGCGGTTGGTCCGAGCGCCGCTATCTGGATTCGCGCCTAAACAATTTGAACGGGGAGGACAGGTGTCACGATCTGAGGGAGCGACCCTTGGCCTCCCGATCCGGCTTCATAATGGCACCTAACCCTACCCCTTATAAATACAAGGGAGGGAGGAGAGAGAGAGCACTGTTACTCTCTCTCTCTAGCATCAGAGCCCCGCGCCGCCGCCTCACACCGTCGTGCTCAGCCATTTTCTTCGTGGAGATCCCGTTTTCAGGCTAAGTTCTTCTCCCAAATCCAAGGTATTGTGCTTTTCTCCGGTTTCTCTACGTTTTTCCGCAGTTTTCTCAAGTTTTTTGCATGTTTTTGCTGCATTTTGGGTGGGTTTGTGAGCATTTTCGTTTTTCATCCTCGTTGTGTTTGAGTTTTCCGGTGGTTTGTGCGGCGGAGCACGGCCGCCGGATTCTGGGTTTGAAGAATACTCAACATGTTCTTCCGAGCGCTTACCCTTCGTACGCACTGTCTTCTACCGAGACCTATTGAGCAATCCGAGCACGTCTTTCCCTTAGGTCCTGCCGAGAGCTCGTAGACTAGCTGGGCTCTTGGGATAGTTGACAACTTGTGGGGAGCTCGGCTGGGGCCGAAGCTCAACACTTCATATCTTCTTGAACTCAAACCTGTGCATATCGCTGATGGTTTATTTCACCCGTGCAATGTAGGTTCTTGCTTGGATGAGCTCAAACTCCTCGGACTCATCCCAAGACGACGTCCTCGCCGATTACCAGTTCGGCAATTTCATCCAAGACATCCTCCTCCGCGAGCAACTCAGAAGCCTCAGGAGGAATTATAGAAGCCGAGTGCATACTGTCCCTCCACCAGCCGGAGTAGCACCACTGAACATAGTCCCCCTTCATGCCATATCCCCCGAACGTTGGATGGAAATGGAGGCAGAAGCTAGGCGTGCCGAGAGTGGATCTCAGGCCACCACATCCGGACAAAACGTTCCGCCCGATCCGACCCCTGAGACAGACGTGCCCGCCGACGTCCCTCCATCCCCCACAATCGACCCGACCGAGCTCCCGAATCTCTCCGAAGATTGGGGCTCTGATCCGGAAGTGATCGAGATAGACGAGGAAGCCGCAGGGTTCAACCAGCCCGAGCCTGTCGAGGTCCTCGAGGTGGAAGAGCTTTTAGTTCAGTCTCCGCTAGCCGAGGGGAGCGTCCCTCATGCCGAGGATGAAGGCTCGCACTTGGGCCCCCACGCTCAAGCAGAGGATGACGAAGGCTCTTCGCACCCCAGTGCCGAGAATGAAGAGCAAGAGCAAGCCCCTGAAGACGCCGATGAGGCAGATGTCGAAGGGGGCGTCGAATATGGAAGCAGTTGGGAGTCAATCCCACCGCCGAACCCGAAGCACGGGAAGTGCAAATACGTCGACATGTACTTCAACGGCTCCGCGGACAAGCTAGCCGCGTTCCGAAGGGACTACAATATCCCCGAAGACGTGGAAATCGCGAGGCCCACCGACGACAGAATCCACTACGTGAAAGGGCAAGTGACTGTGCCCTTGATGGCCATTACCGAGGGTGGGCTGTCCTTTCCCATGCCTCGCCTCCTTAGACAATTCTTGGATGTGTACGAGCTCGCTCCCCACCAGCTGGTCACCAACGTGTACCGCATCATATGCTCAGTGGTTAAATTGTCCGAGCAGCACAACATCCCCTTCCGCTTGACCGACCTCATGGCGGTTTACACCGTGGCGCGAAGCAAAAGCTACGACCGTTATTACTTCTCCAGGCGCCCCGAGTACCCCCACCTCATCGGTCAACTCTCGGACTCGGAGAGGCATGCCTGCGAGTTGGTCATAGTGAAGGGGAACTACAAAAAAGCCCCTGGCGAGGAGTCCAAGTGGTCCGTACCCTGGAATCGTGGGAGGCCCAGTAAGCCGAGAGTTCATACTTGCATTTTTGTTTTTCCCATTCCATGTACTTTTCTAATCTGCATTTGTCTTGTTTTTTCAGCGTGCAGGAAGGTGACAAGGAAACTTGCCGAAGACGCGGACGACGACGTCATTGACCAGATTTTCAGCATCAAAGGACGCACTGCCCCAGCCATCCTCGGCTATGTGCCATCGTACAGAGGTTTCCTGAAAAAAGGAAAAGATCCCGTACCGAGGACAGGCGAGCGCCGAGTACGCCTTTTCGATCCTGACCTTCTACTCTCCGACCTCGTCGGCCGAGAGCGCGTACCGGCGAGCACTCAACATCCACCCCCGTCCTTCATCGCGGGCAGCAGCTCCGAGGCTGACATGGCCGGATCTTCCGCTCTGAGGGAGGCCCAAAAGAAAGAAAGGGCCGAGAGGAAGAGGAAAGACGCTGAGAAGGCGGTGGGCACTCAGCCCGGTCATGCCGCCGAGGGGGAGGGTCCTCTGAAGAAGGCTCGGACGATCGAGGCTCCGGAGGGATCCAAGGCGCCTTTGCCACCAACACCTCCTCCCAAAACCACGCCGACCGAAATCCAGCTGAGGAGAACAGCCCCCAAGGACAAGCAGGTGGTCTCCCCGCCACTCGGGGAAACACCCTCCTCGACTGATAAGGACGAGCCGTGGGTCCCGGTCATCCGGACCTCGAGCGGCGAGCCGGTAAAAAGGAATGCCAGCGTTCGGGAGAGCCGAAAGACGGCGATGACCTTGCTGAAGGCCCTCGCCCTGCCGAGGGACATGAAGGCCGAGGCAAAGAAAACGGCGGACAACTACGCCGAGCTCTGCACCCACATTGTGAGGGTAAAACTCCAACTCCACACTCCGTATTTTTCCCAAGTCTTTTTCTTCGGTTTATTACTCAATTAGTTCGAATTTTTTGCAGGCTGGCCAGTCGGCTTTGGCTCTCGGCGACAAGGTGTACAAACTTGGCGCTGAGAAGACCGAGGTCGAGAAGAAGCTGGAGGCGGAGCAGAAGGCTCGGGCGGACTTGAAGAAGAGCGACGAGGCTCTTGCGGCCGACGGCCAAGAGCTCGAGAGGCAGCTGGCGGAGGCTCGCCGTCTTCAGAAGGAAGCTGAAGAGAGGGCCGTGACGGCCGAAAGCATAGTCACGGCCGCCGAGGAGAGGGTCGTTAACGCCGAGAGGGAGCTGCAGCATGCCAAGACCGATCACGAAGAGATGATGGCCGCTGCTGATTCCAACGGCTACCAAAGGGGGTCGCGGGACACGCTGCAGAAGTTCGCCAAGGAGGCCAACGAAAATTAAGAAAAGGCCTTCGGAAAAGGGTACCTCCTTGGTCGTGCTGACTGCTGGCCCCAAGCCTTCGTAAGGGCCTACGACATTATCTCGGTTCCTGCTGATTTTGCCCTCCGGTCCTCCATCCCTCCTGTGCCCGAGACCAACGTCCCGGAGATGCCCTTCGATGATGATGTTGAGGACGCTCCCGAAGGGAATGGTGCCGAAGGCGGAGACGCTCCCGACGCCACTGCCAGCAATCAGGACCAGACCCCCGATGCCACCAACACGGAGGCCCCCCTCTTGTAGTTTTCCTTCTTACTTTTTGTTTCAAGTCCTTGTATTCGGGGCCGAGCCCCTCACTTTTTGTAACGAATGAATGAATGAGTGAATGAATGCTTTCTTCCTTCCATTTCTAATTCAATGTTGTTCAATGTCTTGTATGAATTTACTTTCTGAATTTTGCACAAGTATTGTCTCTCGTGTATAATGGATCGTGATCACCAAAACTGGTAATAAATGATAGCCCCTACTTCGGCGGGGAGCCAATGCCACAACGGCACCGAGCCGAAGCAAAAGAGTTTGAAAAATTTTCCCGGCTCTGCTTGGAAATTAAGGAAGAATAGCCCCTGATTTCGAAGCCGAGCCGAGGGAAAGAACGCGCCGAGCAAATAACCGAAACAATAGCCCTCAGCTAGTTCGATGGGTTGGTCCCGAGACGAGGGGCACCGCCCCGAACGCTGTTACATATTAGCGCCGCTCTATCAGAAACAATTCTACGTTCAACCGAACGCTTACTAATCGTTTTGCCGAGTAGAGTCTTTTGTTCAACCGAACATAGACGACCGTTCCAACAAACAGGGTCGGGTCGTCCCTCCGAACGAAGCTAAATGAACTTGGGGACCTCAGCCGAGGGAAACTACTTGTAAGAAAATAAGAATCAAAAGATAACAACAAACTGAAGAAAGGATCTTATCATTAACATCTTAATCCTCAGGCATTACAAAAAGTTGCCGAAGACACGATAACCGTGAAAATGATAAACACAAGATCCTATCCGTAGAATTTTCTTAACTTAGAGGCGTTCCATGGGTTGCTCATTGCCGTGCCGTCCATCTCGGCAAGCTTGTAAGCCCCGTAGCCAGCTTTGGCCATGATACGGTAAGGGCCCTCCCAATTGGGCATAAACTTCTTCTTGTTTTTCTTCTGGACAACCGCTCGGAGGACGAGATCATCGATGTTAAAGGGGCGGATGCGAACGTGCTTGTTATACCCCCGAGCGATTTCCTGTTGGTAGGCAGCGTACTTGATGTGAGCTTCATCTCGGAGATCTTCAATTTGGTCAAGCTCGGAGGCTAGGTGCTCATCGTTTGTGGCAGGGTGAAATACCTCGGTTCGGGCGGTGGGAGCGGCAGCTACAAGTGGAAGGACGGCTTCCATCCCATAAGCCATGGAGAACGGCGTTCGGCCAGTTCCTCACCGAGGAGTTGTTCGGTAGCCCCATAGGACCTTGGGGAGCTCCTCCACCCACTTTCCTCGCTTGTTAGTCAGTCGGCGCTTCAGGCCGGAGGAGATCGATTTATTCGAGGCCTCGGCCTGGCCATTTCCTTGAGGGTAGGCCACGGTTGAATTATAAACGCGATTGTTCTTTTTCCTACAAAGCGTTTTGATGGCCTCGGCGACGAATTGGGTACCATTGTCGGAGATGATGGCGTAGGGCACGCCGAACCGAGAGATGATGTTCTTCCAGATGAACTGCTCGACCTCGGAGGCTGTGATGTGGATCAGTGGTTCGGCCTCTACCCACTTGGTGAAGTAGTCCGTGGCCGTGATCAGGTGCCGAAATCCGCCGGGGGCCGTGGGAAGTATCCCAACAATGTCGAGCCCCCACTGGGCGAACGGCCATGGGCTCGTGACTGGCTGCAGTGACGTGGTGGGCTGGTGAAGAATGGGGGAGTGCCTCTGGCACGCCTCACACTTCCTGACATAATCCTCAGCGCTCCTCTTCATTTTTGGCCACCAGTAGCCCTGCGTAGCAGCCTGCTCGGAGAGTGTGCGCCCTCCCGAGTGGTTGCCGCAACTTCCCTCATGGAGCTCACGAAGGACGTGAGGTACCTCGGCGTCGTGCAGCATGCGGAGGTCAGGACCAACGTAGGTACGGCGGTAAAGCTGGCCAGTCGGAGACAGGAAGTAGGACGCGGACTAGCAGCGAATCCGGTGAGCCTCCTTTTTGTCTGAGGGGAGCGTCTGGTCTCGGAGGTAGGAGACCAGGGGATCCATCCAGCTAGGGCCAGAAGCGGCGATTGTCATAACGTCCTCGGCGCCCGGCTCGAAGCTTGGGACCGCGATTTCCCCGAGCGTGATCGTTCGTGTGCCCCCGAGCTCGTTGCAAGCTGATCCGAGAGCAGCAAGGGCGTCGGCATGAGCATTTTTGGCTCGACCGATATGAGAAAAGTGGATGGCCTTGAAACCTTTCTGCAACTCCAGAACGTGGCTAAGGTACTTCAACATCCGAGAGTCGCCAGAGCCGTAATCGCTGTTCAACTGGTTCACCACCAACATGGAGTCGCTATAAACCTGTAGTTCATCGACCTCGAGGGCGAGAGCAAGGCGAAGTCCAACAATTAAGGCTTCGTACTCGGCCTCGTTGTTTGTGGCTGGGAAACCGATGCTCATGGCGCACTCGTGGAGAGTCCCTTCGGGAGAAATGAGCACGATCCCAGCCCCCGCCCCTTGGCTGTTCGATGCACCGTCCACATGCATGCGCCAAGACTCGTCCGCATAGATGGTTGCCGTGCGGGGAGGGGAGCGCTTGAGGACGAACCCGGACTGATCAGAGGCGGTGGTGCCTTTGGCCGACTCGCCTCTGACGTCTTCGTCTGTGGCCTCCTTCTGCAGCTCCATCTCCAGCTTGGGGGTGAGTTCGGCAATGAAGTCAGCCAATGCCTGACCCTTGATTGCTGTCTGGGGTTCATACCGAATGTCGAAGTTGGCCAACTCCAAGGACCACTTACAGACCCGATCCGAGAGATCTGCCTTACGCATGACGGTCTTCAAGGGGTACGCCGTGATTACCACGACTGTATGGCTCTGAAAATAGGGTAGGAGCTTTCTCTTGGCCGTGACCAATGAAAGTGCCAACTTCTCGATTGGCAAGTACCTGGTCTCGGCTGGGAGCATTGTCTTGCTTGAGTAATAAATCGGGAACTGTTCCGAACCCTCCTGTCGGACTAGTGCTGAGCTAACGGCGTGTTCGGACACCGCCAAGTAGAGGTAGAGATCTTCGTCCTCCCTTGGCATGACTAGCATGGGCGCTCGGGACATGTAGCTTTTAAGCTCGGCGAGTGCGGCATCGCATTCGGCGGTCCAGATAAAGCCCCTTTTACTGGTCTTGATGGATTGGAAGAAGGGCCGGTAGGCATCGGACGACCTGCTTATAAATCGATTGAGGGCAGCATGACGTCGCCGAGCTCTTTAGCTTTTGACTACCATGTCGTCGATGTCGTCGATGTAGGCCTCCATGACGTCGCCGAGCTCTTTAGCGAACATCTTGGAGACCATCCTCTGGTAGGTAGCCCCAGCATTTTTTAGGCCGAACGGCATGACCCGGTAGCAGTAGGTACCCCTCGGCGTGATGAATGCTGTCTTTTCAACGTCCGTTACGTTCATAGCGATCTGATGGTACCCTCGGTAGGCATCCATGAAGCTGAGCCTAGCGTGCCCGGCTGTAGCGTCCACCAGCTGGTCTATCCGAGGGAGGGGAAACAGTCTTTTGGGCAACCGTCGTTGAGGTTAGTGTAGTCCACACATACCCTCTACTTCTCGTTCTTCTTCTTGACTACCACGGTGTTTGCCAGCCACGTGGGGTACATCACCTCTCGGATAGCCTCTGCCTCGATCAGGCGGTCAACTTCTTCCAAGACGGCGTCGGAGTGGATGGCCGAGGACCGCCTTGGTTTCTGCACTACTGGTCTCCTAACCGGATCAACATTAAGGGCGTGCGTGATGAAATCAGGGCTGACACCCGGCATCTCATATGGAGTCCCCGCAAAGACCTCAATGTTATCCTTGAGGAAGGAGACCAAGTCGTTCCGCTCGGGATTAGAGAGATCCGAACCGAGCATAAAGTATCTGGTGCCTTCTTCGTTGATGGGCACCTTGACCAATTCTTCGATTGACTTGTCCTCAGCCTTGGAGCCAACGTCTTCGAGGACTGGGGTGCATTCAGGCACCTCAATCCACTGCACCTGCTTCGGCGGCCTGCCCTCCCTTCTGTCTTTCTGGCGGACGGCATTGACAAAGCACCTCTTGGAGGCCATCTGGTTGCCCCGGATGGTCTCCTGTTTCCCAGACGTGCCAATGAACCGAACGCACTGGTGGAGGGTTGATGCGATGGCTCCCATCGCCTGTAGCCAGCCTCGCCCCAGGATGGCTTTGTAGGGGCTCGGGGAATCCACCACGGTGAATTCTATCTCCAAACGCATCGACCCCGACCAAACTGGGAGGGTGATGCTACCGAGCGGATATACTGGAAACCCTGAGAATCCAACGAGGGGGGTGTTGGAGGGGGCGAGCTCATCACGCGTCCGTCCGATGGCCTTATAGGCCGAGTAGTAAAGGACATCGGCGGAGCTCCCCTGGTCCACTATGATTCGCCTGACATCCACGTGGTCGATACAGATCTCGATTACCAGGGCGTCGTCATGTGGGAGCTGCAGGCCGTCCAAATCCTGCTCGGAGAAGGAAATAGTGTACGGGTCCATAGGTTCCTCGTATTTTCGCTTTGGCGCCCGACCGAGCGTCATTACTTGCATTGCCGCCTCCATCTTCTGCAGCTCCGTATGCATTGCGTTGGCCTGGGCTTTGCCTACCAGGCCGTGGATTGTGACAACCACACCCGAGCGCACTCTCTCCCCGGGCGCCTATTGGTTTGGAAGTGGTTGGGGGATGGCTTGCTGGTTTGGCTGAGGAGCGGCACCCCTAAGAACGGTCGGCGTCCGACCATGGTCTATCCATTCCTCCATACGTCCTTCGGCGACCAACCGCTCGAGGTGTGCCTTAAACGGTCGGCACCCCGTCGTGTAGTGTCCCACCTCATTGTGGTACGTGTACATCCCCTTTTGGGTGGGATCCAACCCCATTTTCTCCTCCGGCCAGTAAAACCAGCGCTTCCGGTCAATTTTTGCCAGCAGCCTGTAGATTGGCATTGTGAAATATGTGGTCTCGGCGACATAGTCGTTGTCGTTTCTGGGGGGCCTCTCCCATCCCCCTCCGCCGTTATTGTCTCTGCCAGCGTCTCGGGGACCCCTGTTCCCGAAACCTCCACCTTGATCACTTCTTCTTTGCTTCAAACTGTTCACTTGCTTCTTTGTTTCTTTCGGTGTGGTCTTGCCGGTATCTCCCTTTGACGCTCGGCCGAAGAGATGCTCTTCGAGCTCTCGGAAGCGGTTCACAGTTTCCATTAGTTCGACCATGTTCTTCAGTGGCCGGACCATGAGCTCTTTGAAGAGGTCGGAATGACTGTCGAGTCCGTTCTTAAATGAAGTGGAGGCAATCTTCTGGTCACAGCCCTCGACGAGGCTGTACACCTCCTAGTAGCGTGCGATGTATTCTTTCAGGGACTTGTTCGAGCCCCTCTTCATGTTGACAAGCGCGTCTAGCGTCTTCGGTAGTGTGTTGCTGGTAACAAATCGAGACGTGAACGCGCGCTCGAGCTCATCGAAGTCGTTTATAGACCCCGGAGTGAGCTGGCTGTACCACAGAAGGGCCGTGGTTCCCAAACTCATGGAGAACATTCGGCACATAAGGGAATCGCTATGGCCGTAGAGCTCGGAGACCAGGCGATACTGCTGGACGTGAGTAATTGCGTTCGTCGTGGGCTCATACTTGTCAAATTTGGGAATTTTGAACCCATGCGGTGGAGCCGCCTCGGTGATTGTTCGGGAGAATGGTGACTGCTTAGACTTTTCCAGCCTGGAGGTGGCAGGGTAAGGGCGGTTGAGGTCGACCGCTCGGTAGTCCCCATGAGCGCGCTTCGCTGGCCCAACGTCTCTGTGCTCCATATCGTGCCCATCCGCGTGCACGTTGCTCCTCTCGGAGGACAACCTTTTGTTGTGCCCGTCTCGGGCCCTTGCCAACTCTTCCGGGGGACGACGGTCCCTGCTTTCGGGCTCGGCGTGATAAACCTTAGTTTCACCCGTCCGAGCGTTGACGAGTACAATGCTGCCATCGTCATTCCGCAACGTGTATCTGTCTCCGGGTTTGAGGCCGTTGTTTTCATTGTGGCCGCGCCCTGCCGAGACCTCCACCGGATTGGTGACCGCGTTACCACGCGAGCAATCACTCCGAACGTTGGGTTCCCCGCTCCCGGCGCCTTGCCTATCCACCGATCGGCAATGGCGCCCGTCACCTCCCCGATCCTCTGATCGGTTACGGTTATCCCTTCGTTCTTCGTGCACTCGACCATGGCCGTTGCGGTCCCGAGGGACATCTGCCGGGCCCTTGCCTTTGTCATGTCGCCCTCCGACCCTCCGGGCGTACGCCACATCCCCTCGGACCTCTGGCGTCCGAGTGCTGGACGCCGTTGCACTATCTTCCACGTGGTCAGTTTGCCGATACTGCCTGCCACGTGTATGTTGCTGCCGCGAACGCACCGTCTCCGATGGGACAACTAGTGCGTCGCCTCGGTGGTCCACCTCCATGACCTGTCCGAGACGAGAAAAGACTGGAGCCCGCCCCTCGTCGTCAGCCCTCGTGCTCGGCGGTGGCCTCCGAGTCCTCGTCCGTCCGCCGAACCTCGACGTTGTAGGCTGATTCCTGGCCTGTTTCATGGCCAGGACTTCTTTCCTTAGCAGCGCCAGTTCAGCCTCTATGGTGAGAGGAGGAGGGGGAGGAAGTGCTTCTGTGCGTGCTGGAGTTGTGAGGTTGTCAAGAGAGAGAACGTTTCCATCCATGCTGAAGAGGATGTTAATGGCTCCGGCGTTGCTGGGGCCGGCCCCGTTGGTGGCCATGGTGACCGCTCAGTCCCTATTGACAGTTGGGGGGGGGGGGGGGGGGAGTGAGCCCCAAGTCGCTCCTGACCTGGTGGTACCGGTCGGCGGTGTTGCGGTACTCGTTGGAGGGCCCAAACGCATCAAGACCCAGAGTGAGGTTGGTCATTTGAGCAGTATTTGAAGAGGTTTTGGAGAGTGGGAAGATACACCACCAATGTGTACAGAGAGGCTGAGAGGAGTGGCTTTTCCCTCCCCAGCGGAGTCGCCAATTGTGGGGGTCTCTTCGCCGGATTGAACTCCCTGAACCTCTTGAGGTGGAACGGGTAGTGGTGGAAAGAACGGTGCATGCCTGAGCCTCTTGCTGCTCGCCGATAGTGGTAACCTGCACACGTAGACAAACTCGTCAGTGCCTAGCCCAGACGGTTGTGGTCCGGGAAGGCACTCCGACGATTAAGTCAGTCATCGGAGGGGAGAAATGCACCGAAGATCTAGAGAGAGAAGTAGAGAAGTAGAGTTATGAGGGTAGTAAATGAGGAGAGAGAGGGAGAGAGAGCTTTTGTGGTGGTTTTGGTTGGGTATTTATAGGCAGGGAGGGCGTGCCCCACACGCACTCGGCGACCACCACGCGCCTGCCATTCGCGCTCGGAATGACAGTTGATGTGACCTTCATCTCTGCTGCAGACGCTGCGCTTCGGCTGACGTCACGACACGTGGGCTCGAGTAGTCAAATCACCTCGAGACATTCCCCATCGCCCACGTGCTCTTGCAAGCGGCGGTGGCAGAGTAGGTGACTGCCACATTTAATACTCCATCGTGGAGGGTGTATCGTGCCTAGTACGCCACCGCCGAATCTAGTATACCCGAGCCCCCGCGTTACCGAAGTCAACCGACTCGCCACGCGTGCGGCCCAGCCCCTCGGGTGCTCGGCACGTCGCTTGGCGGAGATCCCGAGGGTTTCGCAAGAATCAAGCTGGGAATGCCATGCCCTCGGCACCAAGACGTTCGGCAGACATCGTTCAGATCTATATTCGTCCAGGACCGCACATCTGCGCTCCTCGCCGAGGGCATCTCTCGATCGGCGCCATCAAGGCGGATCGATCTGCATTCAGGTTTGCAAATTTTGAGACAGTGATCCCTTTTGCTCTTTGTGATGCTGAGAGGGGCCTTTGCTGACCCCTGCGAGCCCGGCCGCTACAGTGGGTGTAAATATGGTATGGTTGACATGGTATCTGAGCGCGCATCTCGATCATTTAAGAGTGTTTTGGACTGATCAAATTCTCTCTCTCTCTCTCTCTCTCTCTCTCTCTCTCTCTCTCTCTCTCTCTCTCCTTTTTCTCTCTCTAAAATCCGAACCATTTAAAACCCTTTTAAACGGCCAAGCTGCGAGCTGGATACCGCCACGTGGTACCCAGCCAGCATCCAAGTTTTTCTCCCTTTTATCACATGAACCTGCCTGTTCAGTGTTTTCCCCCCCTTTCGTCATTGGTTATGTGCCAATAATAAAAGTATGTGCATGCGGTAGTACGTAAATAATGAAGTGAAAAAACAAAACCAGTTGTCACCTTCAATCCTCACCGAACATTTCTTGCCTTTCTCCACTAGGACTGGGCATAGGTCCCTCCTTTTGTAAGCTTTTATTTTCACATTTCCTCCACCAATCAGAGTGAGAGCCAATCCTCTTTTAATGAGAGTGAACAAAATCATTTTCGTTTCTTATGCCAAAACAAAGGGAAAAGGGGGGTGTTGTGCAGCGTGTTGGTCCAACGATCGGAGACTTCTATCGCGTAGAGCTCATCGAATATTACAAGTGTGCCAAAAATCAACTCAATCGAATATCGTTAAGTACGTCATCGGTACACATATAACTTGAAAAAAATTGGAACACATATATAACTTGAAACACTGGATGAAAATCATTGAACCCATTTTTTTCAAGTTATTTGTGTTCCGATGATGCACTTAACGATATCCGATCGAGTTAATTTTTGGTACACTTGTAGCACTCAACGAGTTCATCGCGATGAACGTCTCCAATCATCGGACCAACACGCCGCGCCAGGTGCCGTACAACAATAAACTTTTATATCTCCATAAACAAGAGTGTATGCTTAAAAAGATATGTGCGAACCTATTCGCCACATAATTTCTTACCAAAAAAAAAAAATAGAAGTGTATTTATGCTCCGGTTTGATCTTACTTGGCTCAAATTATAAAAAATTGCCGAAAACAATTGTGTATATTATACATTCTTTATATTTTTTGGTCGCATTATACAAACTAGCTAGTATATGAATTTATTTAAATAGATGACTGGTTTGTAAAATTAATAGAATTAAGGTAATTCTTGAACACCCCCCGTTAAATATTACTGGAGTCGCAACTGACTTTAAGCATAATCGAGACAGACTTTCATATGCTAACAATCTTGATACTACTATATTTCTTGTGTATCACTGATTTGTCGCCATACCTAGCTCGCATGTTGAAAACTGAAATTAAATTGTTCACGAAACATTTACGATGTCTATGTGTCTATCGATCGCGCGTGGTGATGGGGAGGAGACGAATCTAACTCTTTTGGCAGAAAAGTTTAAACCGGTTTTTTGATTTTGTTCATTTTTCCTTTTAAAAAAAAAATTATACTCGTTAGTTTTGTGTCAAGTGTTTGTGTTTTATTGATTTGTCTCGACGAGAAGAATTTAAAAAATATAAAGATTATGCTCAAAACTCAATTTTTCTTAATAAAGCCAAAATTAATTCAATATACTGGTTTGTTTCCTGCTTTATTAATTAAAAAAATATTGTTGGCCATAATTGTGCACTGTACATTATACAATTTGCCTAAGGGGACAAGGACAGTTTCAAAACGCCTGTTCCAAATCCCCCGTTCCTCTATTACAGGGGGATTTGGGGCGTTAGATGATGAGTTTTGTTTTAAAAATTTGCATGTGATCTAACGGTCCAAAAACCCTCTGTGCAATAGAGGAACAGGGAAAATTTGAAACATGGAATTTGGCTCCGACGGGGACATATTCAAACATGAGATGTCATCCACCAATCACCAACACACCACGTGAAGGTCCCCACAATTAACACAACTCTTTGCTTTCACACTGCATTCACGAGCCTATTTATATACTATAAAATGCTTAATAGTAACAACTTATTTGAATCGTGAATAATAAGATAGGAAGAGGATCCATAGACTGTGTGATTTGTACTTGGAGAACAGAGTGTGCTTTCACATGGTTGCCTAACTAGAAGGTTCATTAATACGTTCACACTTTGTCAGGTTTCCCATAACAATCAAAATGAACCCATGTCATATTTTCCTAATACAATGTTATGGGTACACTACATATGAGTGTACAACCCATACGTAGCCCACTTCATTTGGACCGTTCAAACGTTTTTTTTTTTTTTATAGAAAAATGTTATGCGTAAAGTAGCTTACACCGAACCATACACAAAATGTAAGTGTTTTTTTTTTTTTTAAAACGTGTTTGCAAAACACAAGACTTCATGTTCTCACATTACTCACATTCTGTGTATGGTTCGGCGCAAGTTTCCTTACGCATAGCATTTCTATTTTTTCAACGTTTCAGATTTAAAGTGCTCTTTTACCGGTCAAAGTTCATTTTCCTAATGCTATGAGTTACTTTTTGGGTTGTTGGCTTGTTGCTAATTTGCTATCAACAAATAATCTATTGGGACGCAGCGGTGATCTAACACCTTTATTCATCATACATTCTTATTGAATCCAACATAACGTATGATGGATAAGGGTGTTAGGGCATGCACCACGTGACGGTGCTCCAAATTAATGAAATAATTACTCGTTACTATCATCATGGAAATATCTTTTTAAGCAAAGGTTGATGCAGAACTTCATTAGCAGGTCAAATACTACCCATCTGATTTACAGATTTGTTCCATCTTTAAGGTTTTAGGTACGAAAACTCTCGGGTGTTATTAATTCGTATGAGGTTTTTGATTTTCCATTTTTCTAAAAATGCTAAAAGTCATAAAATGACTAAAATACGAAATTCGAGATAGGTCATCTCTTTACATACATCAACTACTTGTTTGGCACTTTTAGGAAAAATGGATTTCCAACCCTAATCTAATCCATATGAGGCTTTGCCTTGACTTCAATTGGACTGTGCTAGTAAATGGTGGGATTGAACCCCGAGGGATTAGTCGAAGTGTGTGTGTTAGTTGGCTACGGATATCTTAAGTCCCGAAAACAAGTGATTCAAGGGGAAAAAAAAACTCTAAACTTTAGTCTAGATATTAAAAGTAAATGAGAAAATTTGGAGGGTGTCGTGTCCCACTACCCACACTATTTTTACCTATATTATTATTAAATTAGAGCATCACCTATGGCAAAATTAAATGTGAATACTCAAATTTTGCCTCATCACCTTTTGAGTATTCATTTAATGGGTTTCTAAAGTTAGTAATGTGAAACTCTTTACAATGGTTCATTTTTGTCCATAATCAAAAGAAGAGAAAATGTTGGTAGTTTTGAGTATCCAAGTTTGATTATTAGAAAAATGTTGGTAGTATTGAGTATCCAAATACCAAAATTTGAGTATTTATAAAAAAAATGTTGCTAACTTTGAATAGTTATCCAAATGCCATTGTGACCCTTTTTTGAGCATCCAAATGTCAAAATTTTAAGTATTTTTCTTTTTGAATATGTCATTGGGCGGGGATGCTCTTAGTCCCTCACATATTATTTTTACCTATATTATTATTAAAGTAGTCCAGATCCATTATTTCGGACAAAAATACCATCAAGTCACATATACAGTTCACATATTATATATACATGTCGCATAAAGCAGTTCGCATATATAGTTTACATACATAATTTACATAAACAGTTTACATAGTTCAGATTTTTAAAACCCTATAAGCTATAACCCACATTCGAAGGCATACAAACCCATTTTTTTCGAATCGAACCTTTAATCGAGTTAGAGCACCTGACGGATGGAGTATCTATATATGTGTGTATCTTTATATGTGTAAGTATCTATATACTCCACCCGGACGGATGGAGTATCTATATATGTGTGTGTAAACAAGCGTGGCCTTAAGATTTTCGGTGCCCTAAGCAAGTTTTGAAATAGGGTCTTTGATTATTTATATATATATTAGTTGTTCGATTAGAAAAGTAAGATACCCTTGTAGTTGAGTAGCACACTACTCGTAATGTCTTTCGAAACCTAAGGTTCCGAGTTCAAATCTCAACACCATCAAAATTGTTCGCGTGTAAAAATTGAAGGCAACAAGAATTAATCACGGGATCTCGCACGAGGCTTGCACAAATCTGACCGCCGCGGTAACATTTCCCATTTGTAAAACACTTGCCATACATTATATTTAATACCATTTTCCTTTATTTGGCTGTCCATTATTGGACCGAAAACTATAGGCCCTAGGCTGTCACCTTATGGACCTATGTGTAAAGGAGTACCATAAGTGAGGGCGCGAACAATGGCGGCACGATAAGAGCTGTAGTCTTTGAAGATCTCTTTGATGGTACATATTGAAAAAGATCGAAGCCCCCCATTGAAATGCGAATGGGGATCGGGTTCGAGGTGCGAAGATGGAGATTCATAGACAAATCGGGAAATGAATCCCTGCACATCAACGTGGGAGAGAAAGAGTGTGGACAAGAAAGTCAGTATGTAACATAAACGAGCCTATCCAGATTCGGCAATAATATTCAGGGTTGAAAAAAAAAAAAAAAACCCTTAAAAAATGGGGTTGGCCTCTAATTTGTTATACGTTTAAATTAGTTCGAAAATACGCAGTGGTACCCAAAAGCAGAAAGTGCACAATTTAAATTAAGAAAGGGCCCGGCATTAATACCCAACTACACTTTTATGAAAAGTGGACGCTGTGGGGACAAATTGGGTAGGAAAATCTTCAATCAATATTCTCATAAAGTGCACAATCTAAATGAAAGGCCTTGTTGCGGATAAAAATTAAGGTCTTGTGCTTTTTGGTTTTTTGGCTTTTCACGCCTTTTAAAACAAGCTATTTTCCTTGCATATATCAATTAAAATAGTCCAAAAAACCAAGTTTGTGGAACAAGGCTTAAGATTTTGAGCCAACTTGATGATGTGTTTGATTAAAAATGGATCAAAAAGTGGGATTAATAATTTCATATAATCCCACCCATGATGATAATCTTTTTCCTGTTTTGAAGAACCCAAAAGTATATAGGATTCGACTAACTCAAAAAAGTCAAAAAACCAACTTATTCCGATAAACCAAGATAGTCACTCTCTCACAATACATCACATAAAAAGCTGTGAAAAGTCAATACATCAAAAAAAAAAAAAAAAAAACCTTAGTGGAAGTTGGAACACCCCTTAATAAGTATTGGTGAGAGAACTATTTTAATCTCTTGCCTTCCTATGCAGGTAAAAAGGATAAGGAGAAAGGTCCACCAAATTTTATAGTGCCTAAGCGGGAGCCATTATTCATTCGTAGAAATAATTCTCTTTATTAAATTATCTGTGTTCCTTTTCCAGAAAAGGGTTGGGTATACGCGGGCTACCATAACTCTATTTTTTATTTTTGTAATGAAGAGTGTATCGATGAAACGGACTAATTTATATTTTACATAATTTATGTAGTGGTTGAAAAGCCATAGGTTCTTTTACATTATCCTCGAACCAAAAATAGCATCCTCTCCAGCTCTTCAAGCTGGGAAGTAGAGATATTTGTTTAGTCCCTTTGTGGCCTTTTTGGGGGATAACTTAATTTTGATCATGTATTTATTTTTAAACAATATCGACCATGTCCAAATCATTTGATTTTAAAACAGATTTGTTAGAAAAATCGTATTGATCAAGTCTTTCACATTATATTTTCAAGACAAATATGTTTTGAAATCATATGAATCAATATCAATGAACTTAATTTTTCACTTGGTTGATCTCAACATTTTGAAAAAATTGAATGGTTCTAGACATCGTAGTTCGATCAAAAGGTGTCCACAAACGATCGGCCTTAGTTCTAATTCCTATTTTAAACTCCAAGGTAGGAACTAGAGCAACCCACGTTTAATCCCTTTCTATATCAATGCCAAGCCAGTGCTTTGGCAAAAAAACCAAAAACTGGTTTTTTGGTTTTTTTGTTTTGTCCTTATTCAATTTTTTTTTTGCATTTGTTAGTTTTAGAGGAGGGCATTTGATAATTCAATTATATATGTATTCACCTTTTTCAAATATACAATTATGCATATGAAATGGCTATATGCACATTAGTTTTCCATAGAATTGGTACATTTAAAACCCATGGATAATACCTTTGAAATAAGATCAATACTATTAAATATGTTTATTTAAAAATTAGCAAATATAATTTAAATTTCGAAGTAAAAGTGTTGAATGCTTGAATTTTAAAGCAATTTTTTTGAAAGATAGTGTTTGGGTTGGAGTTGAGTCACTTGACATGAAAGTATAATAGTTCGAAATCACTTTTCCCATAAATATAAGGATCTTTCTACTATCCACCCAATGAGCGAACAATAAAAACACATTATGACCGGTCATATGTGTCTGTTACCGGTCATAGTACCTTTTTACAGGTACATTTCACATTAAAAAAAGGCACTGTTACTGGTAACAGACACACTATGACCGGTCATAGTGTGTCTTAGTGTCCACCCAATAGATTTTGCCTAAATATAATACTCACACTCTTAAATGGAGAATTAAGGGTAAAAAGTATTAATGGAGATGCTTTTCTAGATATACCATACACTTGTTTTTTTGAACGACAAAAAGAGTGGGAAGGGGCGACCTAGCATAGCAACCCCCATGAGCGTGATCATTGGGATTTCTGACCCACTGTGAAATGTCCAGTTGAGCCATAGTTACTTTCCGATAGGACAAGCCGTCACCACAACACCACTTAGAGCCCGTTTGGATGAGGGATTTGGCCCCCGGCTAAATCATCCTCCCCCTCCTCATCCTGGACCCACGCCATATCCAAGCTTTGGGAGCACAAAAACCCACCCTCGACTAAATCATCCGGCCACCCTTCATCCCCCTTCCCCCGACTAAATACAAGCAGGGGGGGCTTATGTTTAGTCAGGGGCCTCATCCATGGCCATTTTACCTCTCTACCCTCACTAATCCCCAATTTCAGACCCGAAAATTTCAAGTAAATGTAGATGTTGAACCAAAAAAAAAAGGAGAAATTACCATCGTGAAGTTCTTTGCCAGAGCTGTTACGATCTTAAAGTGCTTCGCCGGAGCTGTGGCGGGAGGAGAGGAGAAGATGGTGAGGCGTTAGATTTCTGGGATGGAGGAGGATGGTGAGGCAGCGGGAGGAGAAGAGAAGATGAGAGGTTTTTTTTTACTTTTTTTTGTTGCACAGAGAGTGAGAGTGAGAGAGAGAGACAGAAAATAGTAATTAGTAAAAATGGTAAACAAAAATAGTCGCCACTTGCCCTTTTTTTACTTCATAGCCCAACCACTTGTCCTTATAATTGCCACTTGTCTTTTATGTAATTAGTTTATGTGTATTTGTTTTTTTAAAATTTTATTACCTAATTTCATATATTACACAATTTTACCTAAAAAAGAACTTTTAGTCGTTTTGAATATTTAATAATTTGAATTTATATAAAAAAAAATATTAGAAGGACTTATTATAGCTTAATTTTTGATAAGTATAACAAATTAATTATTCTTGAAATTATATAATTAATTTAATTAATTATCTAATACGGGCTCATGAAGGGCAAATATGTCATTTAACAGTTTTTTACAACATTCACCCTCCTTATCCCTAATCCAAACCACAGACTATTTAATCCTCCCTTTTTAATTGTCACATCAATGTGGGCTCACCCTTCTTATTTAATCACTCCGACTATTTCATCCCCTCTTACTATTTAATCCCTCTCAAACTAATACGCCATCCAAACGGGCCGTTAGCTGACTAATTGGCCAAAGGCTTCCGCACAAATCCACACGTCCCAGGAATGGCATAGGAGAGATTCAAACCTGAGCTGTTGATCGTCAAGCACGAACAACTCGAATGAGGACAACATGCATGTTGTCTCTTAAGGGACAACACGCCCCCGGGTCCAGTATGATCCACCATACTCTGTCATGGGTTTCGTTTTACTCATCTAAATTATTCATTTTCCAAAGCCTTGTTGGTAATTACTCAAGACTTCAATCGGTAAAGATCTCACTATACCACATTCGTCCTATGCAATATAGACGATACAAAATTTTGATGGTCTATTTTTTTTTAAGACAATGTAATTCATTGTAATAAATATTAATATCCAATTAATCGAATTTATTGCATGAATAATCTACGCATGAAATCTAACAAAATTTATACTTATTGTACAGGAAAATACAGCTCATGATAGACTCGACGCAAAATATCCAAATCCAAAATACAACAATAAAATTATCGAGTTCGCCTAAATACAACCACGTACTCCTTGTATTTTCCAACACGCTTCCACATCACATATTTTTTTTATAGGTCCACCATTAAAATTAAAATTTATACGAACCCCCAAAAATGTGAAAATTAAAATCTATAAATAAGTGCTCAGTGTGCATTAGCTGTAAGTAACAGCCGGCTATAAATACACACATTTATATCTCTCACTCCAAACAACCCGACTCTCCTCCCTCTCATCGTTTCTCACTCCTCCAAACTCTCTCTCTCTCTCTCTCCAAAACAGGGCACTCATCCTTTGTATGGCAGTTCGCTTGCTAGCATACGAGGTATCCGACCTCTGCCTCGGCAAGCCGCCGCTGAGGTCTCTCCCCGCCTCCGCCACCGTCCACGACGCCGTCTCCGCCATCAAATCCTCCGACGACGGATACGTCAGCGTGTGGAACTGTGACCACTCGGCGAAGAACGACGTCGTTGAGGCCTGCCGATGCGTGGAGAAGATCTGTATGGTTGACGTCATTTGCTATCTGTGTAGAGACGAGAATCTGTTGGCTCCGTCGGCGGCGCTCAAGGCCCCTGTTTCTGTGCTGGTTTCGAAAGTTTCGGGTCGGGTCAGGCACGTGGAACCCTCTTCGAGGTATAAAGATAAACATCCTCTAGTTCTCTCTCTCTGGGAGTTAGAATTTCTGTCATTTTCTTGAATCTGGTGTTGGTTTGCTCATAAATTTCTTTCTGTTCTTCGTGTTTATCATTTATTACCTTTTTTTTTTTTCAGAGTTTAATTTAAGAAGGAATTTTCCAATCATGGGATGGTGAAATTTTTTACAGTAATAAACCCTTTTGAAATCGAAGGGTTCTGAACCATTCTGAGAACAATTAAACTTAGATCCGGAGATTCTGCCGTCGGATGACCGGGCCTGCCAACGCCGGGAATGGGTCAGCAGGTCCTGCCATCTTAAGGACAGCAGAGTCCCGAGTTCAAGTATATGTATGTAAATGCGTCACCGGGCATTTAATTGGTGCGCGTTCTGGGTTCTACGTGCATTATACAGGGTCTACGTGTATCGAACGATTTGAAATAGAGATGTGTCCGAACATCCATATCCGTATCACCGCTCAAGTGCTACTCTCATCGTCCTAAAAAGATTGTCCCCAATGAGAAGTATCATAAAGTAAAAGAACTCATAACTTGAAGGGGGAAAATTAAATTTCTTTACAAAATACATTACGGAGTTCTCATTTTTTAACTTTTCATTTTAGGAACCGGACAATTTTATGTAACTGAGCATTAATATTTGATTGGGCTTTTGCTAAGCCTGCTTCTTGCAAGGTTTAGCATATTCGTTTCAATGAATTCAACAAAAACTATGATTCACATTAATTTATCATCTACTGATTTGTTTTCTTTTGCAGTTTATTTGAGGCCATTGATCTAATCCTCCAAGGAGCCCAAAATCTCGTGGTCCCAATAAAGATAAATACTAGAAGAAAGCTACAAAAATCATCAACTACACCCGCTGCTCATAACGGCCGCGAATTCTGCTGGTTAACCCAAGAAGATGTGATCCGATTCCTCCTCAGCTCAATCGGCGTCTTCTCTCCCCTTCCGGCCCTATCCATTGACAAGCTCGGTATAATCAGCACCGAATTCTTGTCAATTCAGTACCATTCGCCTGCTGCCTCGGCCATCGGAGCCATTTCCAGCTCCCTTGCTGACCAGACGTCGGTGGCGGTGCTCGATGACGAGGGTATTTTGATTGGAGAGATATCTCCTTTTACCCTCGCCTGTTGCGACGAGATGGTCGCAGCCGCTATAACGACCCTCTCAGCAGGGGACCTGATGGCCTACATAGACTGCGGAGGTCCCCCTGAGCATCTGGTGAGGGTCGTGAAGGCGAGGCTCGAGGAGAGGAAATTGGAGGGGATGCTAGAGGAATTCACCATTTGCTCTAACATTCTCTCCAATTCCTCGTCGTCCTCGTCAGACGAGGAGTTCTCGTCACCCTGGCCGAGGTCAGGGAGGTACAACAGGTCAAGTAGCTATTCGGCGAGGATGGTTAGGAGGGCGGAGGCGATAGTGTGCCACCCGTGGAGTTCGTTAGCGGCAGTGATGATTCAGGCAATCTCGCACCGGGTCAATTACGTTTGGGTCGTTGAAGAGGATTGTAGCCTTGCCGGAATTGTAACATTTTCCAACATGTTGGAAATCTTGCACCAATATTTGCAAACGATGGCCTAAAAGGAGAGATTGGAAAGTACAGGGACTATGTGGATATGAATGAGCACTTTCTTTGGTTTTTGTATTATTATTTGTGATTTCTTGTATCTGGGTGTTCCACTAATCCAGTTTTAAAAAAAAAATTGATTTTTCACGATTTTTTATGTGATGTGTTGTGAGAGAATGACCAAATGTCACAGACTCTTAGAAAAAAGTCTTGGTGATCCCACCTTTCCTCATTTTATGGGTTGTCAAAAGTCACTAAACTATTTGCTCTAGCTGGGATAGTGAACAAACTCAAAAGGTAATAAAAAAAAAGTTAGAATTCTAAAATGGATTAACAAATCCGGACGGAGGGAGTATTAGTCTTTTGTGGAAATGGCAAGGGCAAGGTCATTATCAATTAAATCCTTCAATATCAACCAATTAAACAAAAAGTTGGAGATGACATAAAAAAATTAATCCTTCAATATCAACCAAGTAAATAAAAGGGTAAAGGGCAACTTGCCCATTTGGTTTTCCTAGGTTCTAAAAGATTAACCAATTGGTTTTCATCTCATTATGTAAGCTCCAAGTTTTCAAGTACTCCACTTATTTAGAAAGTACTCCCTCCGTCCCGCAAAGTTTGACACTTTGGGAGTGCGTGCCATTTTTAAATTGCTTATATCTTTCAATTCATAACGTTTTATGTGATTTTCAAAACTTTGTTCAAAAGATCTAATTGAAATCTATCAAACGAGATCCATATTGCTTATATAAAACATTACAGATTAAAAGAAATAATCAATCTTTTCATAGGGCTGGAATAGTGAAAGTGACAAACTTTGCGGGAAGGAGAGAGTACTAAAGAAGGACTCGGACAAGTGAGAACAAAGTGGCAGACTGGGTTCTAGGATTAACCAATTGGGTTTCATCTCTTTATTACTGTAAGGTGCAATTCTTCTAGCACCACTTTCAAGTGCGGAACCACGAATCTAATATGCTCTAGGCTAATAACTCGATCTCCCTATTTGTATATACTTCATATACACACGTGGGACCTTACGTGGTACCCATACTGTTTTATCATAGCCGTTTAAAATCTGTTATCAATGGTTCGGATTTTAAATAAACTCTTACGTAAGATTTTATTTAATACTATCCGAACTATTGATAACACTTTTTGAAGGGTTGGAATGTGCGACGGGTATGCCACGTGGTACCCGCTCAATACTAAAAAATTTATTGGATGGATCTGGTAAAAAACAGAAGACCATCTTCTTCACGTACATTGCTTTCAATTCTATAGAACTAGTTTCAGGCCCTCGTGCCCAACACGAGTTTTATGCCCGTTTCTGTACACTTACCTTCGGTACCTATACGTTCAACGCAAAAATAATAGCACGGGGACACAAAGCGAAAGAATGCAAAAGTCTGGGGAGTAGGAGTTAATTTGACAATTTAACCCAAAACAACCAAAAGACCCAAAAGGCCACAACATTGCAATTAAATTACAACAAAACCAACACAAAAGAAAAGCAATCGAAGTACAAATTAGGCCAAATTGACTGGACATGCAATTGGAAAAGCCTCTGTATTATGAGCTCCTGGATTTTGGAAATACTCCAATAAATGTCGGGTCCCATTGTTACTTTCTCCTTTCTTTTCCCTTTTGACATGTGAACAAAAAAAAAGTTTCGTGCAGAACCCCCAACGCGCGAACCAATCGTCTCCTTCCTCTGTCCGAGTGTGTACACCACTTGTGAGAGCGAAGTAGTGAGTTCGAGTTACCTAGGAAACACCATTGAAGCTCTGTTCTAGTGTTCTTTTTCTGTCCGAATTTTGCAGAATTGAAAAACTGATCGAAAGCAGGTTTTGACCATCCACGCCGGGACTGAGGAATCACAAGTGGTGTACAAAAAGCCAAAAAATTAAAAATAAAAACCTGAAAAGTAGGCTTTCAAACACTCCCTGAATACCGAGCAGCAGTGTCCCATGACAATGAATAATTTCTCCAAAAACAGAGGCACCAAGATAAGAGGAAGTACTTGGATAATCCTGTCACAGACACACATTAATATGCACAGTTTTTGGATAGAATTTCACGTTTTCTGGCACGTAAAAGGTTTTCTGCCATCATTCCAGGGCCTAGAAAATGCGGACAATAGATTTTAAATTCGTTACGAATTATTTTACTAGTAAAAAGACTAGGCATATGATGTGAATTTTAGTGGATATGGGACCATTTTTGTTTGCGACAATCACTTGAGATGAAGTTTATAGGTATTGGCTTCACTTGAGCCGCCGTTGATGGTAGGAAAAATGTCCTTTCCATTTTAACTCGGCTGACGGTGATTGTCCTCCGGATTTGTCGGTTAATTAGGCTGGACCCGAGTTATCAAAAGAAAAAATAACATGCGTGTCACATGATCCCGTAAGTTTTTCACACGTTTCGATTCACTTTTACAAATTCGACCCAACACCCGTGCTATTTCTTTGGGGACAGCACCATCCCCCATTCCCTGCTTGAGGCAGTCATTGACCTTTCCTTTGTAACAAAGTAAAATAAGAGGAAATGGCAGATTTGACACGCTGTCTCCTAGTCTTTGTCGGGGTAAGTTGAGTACGTTGGAGAAAAATCATGATGTCTTTGTCCTAAACAGGTTTATTACAGCTCTCCCTCGTATGTCTGAGGTGGTGAAGGTATTATTAGAGGCCGGACGATTCTGTAATTTTCTCTCATATGTACAAGCAATTTTTGGTGTCCGACCGTCACCACATGTCCATGCCCGAACACTCATCATGATCGTTCAAAATACTTTTAGATAGTTCGGATTTAGAAGAGAAGAAAGGAGCGAGAGGGAATAAATCTGAATAATCCAAAAGTGTTTTAGACAGTCAGATTGGGTGCTCGGTCACGAACACGTGGTGTCCACCCAGCACCCAATTTTTTTTTCATATGTACCATCACATGAAAAGATTCCCCACAAAGTAAAAAGCAGAAGTAATTAATTTGAACAACCACATTAGAAAGTTTTCATTGGATGCATATCCATTTATGAATTCCATTCCAAGCAGAGCTAATTAGGACTCAATTTGCTTTGTACTTTTCATAATGTGATGGGGTTGATATATTGACAGGTGTCACCTATTAATTGGCTTTTGAGCATAATAATGGAGAACGTGTTGAATCAAAATTTTCCACAAGTAGGCTCCCAAATGGGCTCTCAGGCAAGGCTCATCGGTTGTTGTATTGCTTCGATGAGATTTTCATTATCGTATCCCAATGCGATAGTCGTTTGAGAGATTCGACAAGTACTATATATAGTAGATGGAACGAACCGGTGACGCGGTCTAAAACACGGCCACTGCAACGCTAACCTTGATCATTTTTCATGGAAACGAGACAATCGAAACAGATGCTAAGTCTGTCGGTAGGCATGCGTGTGGACTCAAAATGAGTCCCCATTGGAAAGAGATGGCACCAAGGAGTGACAAGGACTCACATTATCTGCAACCACTCTAATTACAGCACTCAGTCATCCGGTTGCTTCTGCTGCACTAGAAACATCATTGTGCTCTAGAAATTTATTAACGTCATGTGGTAATTTTTTTAATCAAGATGTGGGAGTTGATGTTGATAGCAATCCATTAAAGTAAAACTGGGACCATAAGAAAAAGAAAGTTGTTTTCTGTTAGAACTTGTGACTCATATGGAGACAGACTCGCTCCCGTGGAGGTACCCAGCTTTGGCGAACATCGTAAAAGCATGTGTCGATTCTTTCACTGTTTTCGTATTCTATATTGTTTGTGTGTGTGCTTGATATTCGCTAACATTTTCATTGTGCATCTTTTGAGTTAAAAATACTCCTTCAGTCTCTTCTTAATTAAGTATCTCCTTTGAAAAACGTGTATTTTCGTGGATGTAAAAAAATGTATTTCAATAAAACTTTTTTTTCCCAAACTAAAGTGCCAATGAGTACATTTAATTTGATGTAAAAAAAAAATTAAAAAATATATATATATATATAGAGAACTATATTTTTTGGGGGTTTAAAAATGCACACGTATTTCAATAGCAGACACTTTAAAGAACGGAAGAAGTATGTAAAATTTGAGTACATAGACACATACACATTATTTTAAACTCTTAGACAAAACAATTCATCAAAAAATGTTTTCACTTTCTGTCACTCCACAAATTTCTCCAGAGAACTCCTGATAAAATTTCTTTTTGCAGCTTTCTTTGACCAGGCAAAGGAACAGTTCAGTTGGGGTTTTCAAACCGGGTTTGAGAACCCGGCCCTTGTTCGGTTTCTCCAATCCGTCCTCTGCCCTTTTTTTTCTTTCTAGGCTTAAAGTTGGGAGGGACCCAATACCAGATTTTGAGACCACTTTGAAACTATTTTCAAATTTAGGTTCTCAAAACTGAGTTTCGAAAACCCAACCAAACAAGGTGGACAAGGACAAGAGAAAGACTCCAAGAAGTGAAGTAAGAAAACAATTTTGGTTTGTTTACCTTGAAGATGGATATGACAAAAGACACGCAACTCAGTTTCCAAGGAGATTGAATCCCCATCTACCATAATACAAAACACAATTAAAAATCAGCTTCACTCCAAATTCGCCACTGTTCCTCTTTCCAAAGTATTACTCCTATTTGGAGGTAATCGAGGTGCAAATAAATTGACCCAACACCTACGTTATCAAAAAAAAAAAGAAATGGCCGCTGTGATTCTATGAAACTCCATTTCACAAGCTTTGCTCCACCATCACAAACCCATGTACAGGACAGAAGTTGAAAAAGATTGATAACCAAGTTATAGTAAAATGAGTGCTTCAACAACTAGTTTCATTTGTAATACTAACTGGTTAATCCCACAATGTTTTTCTTGTGTTTCATTTTGGGTTAGGAAACAAGAACCCCCTCTCCAAAATGTACGTTATTTTTTAACTTTTCGTTTTATGAACTGGACAATCTTTTGGAAATGAGGGAGCAGTATTTGATTGGGGCTTGTGCTAAGCTCTGCTTCTTGCAAACTAGCATATTCCTAATAATGAATTCTGATTTATTTACTTTTGCAGTTTATTGGAAGCCATTGATCTAATCCTCCAAGGAGCTCAAAATCTCGTTGTACCAATAAAGATAAATACTAGAAGAAAGCTACTACAAAAATCATCAGCTACACCTGCTGCTCATAACGGCCGCGAATTCTTCTTCGTGGTTTTGTCTTCGTCTTCTTCGACTCTCTCTCTATCTCTGGGATCCGCGGGCCCTGTGCGCTACAGGGTTGTAGCACCCAATCGTAGCCATCCAAAAGTGTTTTCAATGGTCTAGATTTGGAGTTGCTTTCTTACCGGTAAGAAAAATCCAGAGTTGCTATCTTACCGGTACAAACAATGAAGCACAACTTCGAATACTTCTCACACCCTTGGTACAGCTCTTTTTCATACTCCTTCAATAACTTGAAAAAGTTTTTAGTTTTCTCATCCATGCCCTCTGTGGTAATGGACGTTTGAGCTATCTTCACCCATAGATTGCATCAAGCTTGGGGTAGGAACTCCAAACGCATCATGTAACATTCCCAGCATATCGTCATTCTCACTCGAATCACTCAGTTATAGAGGGTGATGAACTTTCCCCGTGAAAAATCCATTTCGTATAGCTCGGTATGAACCGATTTATCATTAAGTGTTCCCCTAATAAGTTTTTTTCCACTAACTTCACATTTCGACAAAGCTTGCAAGGACAAGTAACCAAAACAAAAATCCCCAACAAAATAAGTCGATCTAGATTCAAAACCAATTTCCTTCAAAGAAATGAATGGCCTCTTCAAAGAATGAAACTTATTGTACAGAGATGGAGAAATTTTCACAGAGATGGAGAAATTTTCACAGAGATGGAGAAATTTTCACAAGTTGTCGGGTTCAATTCTTCAAGAAGCGTGCTTCAAAGAGATCAAGAGCTGCTGGTTTGAAGCCACTGGAATAAAATAGTTCTAGATTCACTTACTAAACACTGATGTAGAGCATTTTGCGAATTCGATTGTTGCTGTCTTCGAGATCTGCAAGGAGGAGCATTCGCGTACTCAGTGGAATTTCAGCAGAGCAGTTTCATACTAAATCATAAGCCAATTCTCCAACTGCTCCCAGTTAACACCTAATAACAATACCAACCATTGAAAGCAGCACTTACACTTACCCAATTAGCAAGAAAAATCTAGCTTCGAGTATAAACATATGCTAACGAGGACTACGATAGAAATAGGGCCGATAAACAAAATCAAACGAGCAGGGGTGATTCTTCAAGCTTGAAACGAGCTTTAAATATACATTCAAGCTTGGCTTCTTTACAAGACGAACTGATTTCAAACGAGTTTCAAAGTAGCTTGAATTCTTCAAACATCATAAGTCAAACGAGCCTAGCAGTAGCTTGCTCGAGCTTGGTTCGAAAGCTTGACGAATCAAACAAGCCGAGCAGTAGATTGCTTGAGCTTCGTTTGAAAGCTTAACGTTTATCTAATTTTCGCACAAACAAGCATATGTAGATATTATCTTAATCATGGTCCACAGAACCTGAGGTCAAGTGACACCTCTTCAACCTTCCATCTTCCATCAGCATGCAACAAAAACCCAAATCACCAATAGAGAAAAAAAAACAACCAAGCATATTCTCAAATCATTTTTTTCTGAAGTGCAACCACTGGTTGCAAATTATGCTACTATACATGCTTTACAAACTCAGCTTGGAAGCTAATTATAAAACCAGATTAAACATCGACACCAAATTGGAGCTTTTGCATGCCTTCAGGTTTCCATCTCATTTGACTTTTCTTTATATATATTTCCAACTTGATCTCTGGAAATCATTAACTTGTTCTCTTAGGTTGCATGATTGTGAAGCTAAATTTGCGCAAAAGTTTCATAAAGACACTTATATCACACTGGCATATATAAAATGTAGGCCAATATGGAAGTAGTATACATATACAGATATGCCTAGCATACAAAAAGAATGGATGGGCACTTTTTTTAAAGACGTATAAAGTATTTTTTTATCGGCTTAATCTTTGAAAACGAATTACAAAGATTAAAGGGACCCCAAGCAAATGGCATCACAACGGATATGCCACTTAGGACCCAAGGGAAAACTAACCGGAAAGTAGCAAGATGCCAACCTGAAAACAGAGAAACCAACAGTAGGACATAACCAGTTACAAACACAATCAAAGAAGGAACTTCTTGAATCAAAACTTCAGCCAGCAGCAGCTTCAATGAGAGTCCAAGCAGCCTTAGACACAGTAGCAGATGACAGCATGAATGAGAATCCAGTCAGCATCACTGAGAGTCCAAAAAACTCAACTTTCCAAATTCCCAGAAGAATATGGATAATTCCCAGAACAGGAGAATGACGCTTATTTTTGCGGTGTATCCTAATACTAAGTTTGTCTCATAAATTGCTCTCTTTGTGCACCAGATGTTTTTTCCATTCCCAAGACAAATGATAATTTCTGTCTCCTTTATGACACAAAGGGTCGATTCCGTCTTCATTCCATCAGAGATGAAGAGGTGAAGGTCGGTTTTTTTGTCTAAGCGTATGTATGCTTTATTTTTAATGAAAACCTTTTACTTAATTTACAAGTTAAATTGTCATACCTGTTTAGGTGCATGATGACATCTTAAGCTGGAACAATGCTTGGCATGATGTTGCATGATTTGTGTTTGAACTTTTAACATAGACTTGATGGCGATCTTTTGTACTGGACACAAACCTATGCAGCGTTAAATAGCCTGCGTATTCGGGTTTTTTCGCAGCTTAGTTGATGGAATTTTGAATGAGGACACTGATTTTTGTGTTTTCTCTTTGGAGACACTCTTTTTGCAACCTATTAGACATAAGGAATTTTCCCATTGCCTTAAATGATGACACTCTTTTTGTGTTTTCTTCTGTAACCAACATTTTTTCGTTGGAAGTCATGCGACACGCTAGTGTTTTCTTCCTTGCAGTTTAAGTCTTTAAGCTTTGCAAGGTTCGCTCGGTACAATTTGGGCAAAAGGGTATCCCATACATCAACACTTATGATGGGCGCACTATTCGTTACCCTGACCCAATTATCAAGGCCAACGACACCATCAAACTTGACCTAGAGGCAAACAAGATCACTGACTTCATCAAGTTTGATGCTGGGAATGTTGTGATGGTGACTGGAGGAAGGAATAGAGGCCGTGTTGGAGTGATCAAAAATAGGGAGAAGCACAAGGGAAGCTTCAAAACCATTCATGTCCAAGATGGAATGAGTGGTCATGAGTTTGATACTCGCATGGGCAACGTTTTCACGATTGGAAAAGGTTCAAAGCCATGGGTGTCCCTTCCTAAGGGTATCAAATTGTCCATCATTGAGGAGGCTAGGAAGAGGCTTGCTACCCACACAGGTGCTGCTGCATAAACTCCAAGAATCAAGATCTGTTTCTGACAAGTGATGTTATCGTCCCTTCCTAAGGGCAAGGGCATCCAATTGTCCATCATTGAGGAGGCTAGGAAGAGGCTTGCTACCCAAACAGGTGCTGCTGCATAAACTCCAAGAATCAAGATCTGTTTCTGACAAGTGATGTTATCGCCGATTACGATTATCTAACACTTTTTTCTAGTCCATTCGTTCTAGTTGATTTTTCCATTCCTATTCTCCTTTCTCAGAAAAGGGGAGACTTTAAAAGGTAAAAGATTCTTTCATTCCTGATAATTATTTATTTATTTAACCAGTGGATCGTAGCATACTCGATCGAAATAGTGTTTCGCTCCTGAAGGGTTTATGAAAGAGCTGGTTATGTTTTGTCCTTTCTTTATCTTAGCGCAATTTTGAACTGATTTTATCAAATGCTTTATATGCCAGCATTGGCAGGTTCGTTCAAGGATCTATACGGCACATTGGCTTGTAAATTTGGCCGTTAGCCTTTTTGTTTTGCTTCTATCAGCATTTTGTTCTGCTTCTGTTGTCGTTTCGAATTTATGTCTTCCTTGACTCTCGTACGATATGCTCTTTCAAATGAATTTCTCATTTACCCACATCAACCATCATCATGTCAAGAAAAAAAAAATAAACAAGGCTAAGCAAACCAACAACTTTACCCTCAAACTCCCATTTTTTTTTTTAAATCTTAATTCATAATTTGTAAACTTTTTTGGCTAAAGTTACAGGAAAGCAACAATAGAAATACAGTGGAGTAACAAAAAGTACATAAAACAATTCTCCGACTTTCTCCCAATTGACACCTAATAACAATACCAACCATTGCAAACAACACTTACACTTACCCAATTAGCAAGAAAAATCTAGCTTGTGTGACCATATGCTAACAAGGAATACGATAGAAATAGGGTTGATAAACGAATTAAACGAGCCAGATTGATTCTTCAAGCTTGAAACGAGCTTTAAATATACATTCAAGCTTGGCTTCTTTACAAGACGAACTGATTTCAAACGAGTTTTAATTCAGCTGAACACAAATCACTCAAAGTAGCTTTAATTCTTCAAACATCACAAGTCGAACGAGCCGAACAGTAGCTTGCTCAAGCTTGGTTCGAAAGCTTAACGAATCAAACAAGCTAATTTATCTAATTTTAGCACAAACAAGCATATGTAGAATTATCTCAATCAAAGTCCACAGAAACTGAGGTCAAGTTACACCTCTTCAACCTTCCATCTTCCATCAGCATACAACAAAAAACCAAATCACCAATAGAGAAAGAAAAAAAAAAACCAAGCATATTCTCATATTATTATTTTTTTTCTGAAGTGCAACCACTGGTTACTTTCTCTCTCTTTCCATTTTTCAAATCAAAAAATGAAGTACTTCTTTGCATCATTTTTCGAATTTTTTCGCACTGAGGGGCGAAAAAATTCGAAAAATGATGCACGGAAGTACTTCATTTTTTTATTTGAAAAATGCTACGACTTTTCGTAGTAGACTATTATTTTGGAACGGAGGAAATATAATTTACAGTTACATTTCTTACTCTTTTTTTTTTTTGCTAGCCCGTTTCGCCAAATGAACACTGAGTACACATATTTTAGGTCGTGGAAGTCAAGTTAATGGGATTTAGATGCTGAATGTTTATATATTTATACATAATTGTGGCAACCCTAACTATAATGCAAAGGTTTGTTGAATTTCTGAACACAAATTCAAGAGAAATTACAAAGCTAAACAAGCAATGGCAAGTAAACAAATAAAGTGCACACACTTAAATTCCAGAAATTTAAAACGAAAATAGATAGAGAACTGATAAATCTTTAGAGAGAGAGAAGCATACCTGTAGAGGGGATAATGGAGTCGATTTGAGGAGAGAGAAGCCGTTTCCAGCTATTCGATATTTTCGGTTGATTTGTTGGCTCATTAACCTGGTCGGAGAGGAGCAGCGCTGGCGATTGGGGAGGGAGGGCTGCTGACCTGGGGGAAAAAAAAAATTAAAGGAGGGAAATTATTTTCCACGTCATGACATAGGTTGAACCTATGTCATGCCATAAAAACGACGTCGTCTACAGATAACATTCCAGTTCTGAACTCTTGGGTATTACAAAGACATTTTCTACCTATATCGACCATATTTTAATGATCTGAAACATTAAGTTCGTAGAAAATACTAAAACACATATGATTCAAGAAAATCACATTAAAAACATAAAAATTTGTACTTAATCTGAATGAATTTTTGTTTCTTAAAATGGGTTCGGATACATGGAATCAAGTCCTCTTCCACACCAATTTAGTTCTAAGAACCTTTAGGGGACTTTAAGGACGATTTCTACCTATTTCAGTTATATTTGAATAATCCAAGACATTCATATTGTAGAACGCATGAAAATACAAATCAGATCTTAATTTCACATTAATTGGATATAGATTAGTAGTTGATCTGAATGAATTTGTGATTGTTAAAATGGGTTTAGCTATACTGAATCAAAACCATGATGACCCCTTTCAACGCATTTAGAACCGACGTTGTCGACGGTGAAGCTTTTTTTTTTTTTTTTTGGTACTTCGGAAATATGACGGTGAAGCTTTCGCCCTCGCTTTTACCCTGTTCTCCTTTCCGGTCCAATCAACGTTCGGCAACTGAGAGGCTCCGGCAATCGAAACGACGTCGAAGAAACACATCGTTAATGGTGACTTTCAATCGCGGAAGGTGATCTCAAATTCTCAATTGTTACAGTCTCACCCAGTGACTTATGTTCATGATTTTGGTATGAACCCAATCTTCTTCTACTGAATAATCTTTGATATTATACACAATTTATGCTTAGCTGCCTATTCCGATAGCTATGGTTGTTTGCTTTAGCTATCTCTCGGTCCAAATATGGTGTTTTGTCCCTTCATATGATCCCCTTTGCTATCTGTGATAATGAATTGGGTATTGTCATGATAGTTGTTGAAAACCTACGATTATCATGCTAAGATAAAGTATCCTAGGCTCATATCGTCTCTTTCGGAAAACGATACTCTTTTACATGGGAGTCTTAGTGCATGATGGCATATCTTACGGTTAGTTTTCATAGCTTCTGCCACGATATTGAAAATGGAACCAATAAGTTTGGTAGGAAGCAACTTGGTTCAGAGGTAACCCATACTAGGCTTCTTTGTTAAGAACAGGTACCGCTTTCTCACCCCTGCCGTTCCCATATGACTTCTTTACTCTTTCCCCTAGCTGGATTCATTAATCTCCAGCTTTGAGGTCTCTTATATGCTTGCTGAAACTTAAAAGTTGTATAGTTTAACACTTCTGGGTGCTTAGACGTGGCTCTTAGGCCCCATCTGGTAGCAGTCGTTCACTTCCAAGTAGAGTTCTTCAAATCCCTTGCTTGTTAACCCACTAATTCGCCTCTAACGCCACTGATGTATACAATGTTTGCAAAAAAAAAGAAAAAAGAAAAAGGCTTTTGGGAGTTTGTTAGGCTATCCTTTTGGGATTAAGAAAGAGTAAAGAGCTTCGAGTTATGGTAGAATAAATGGGATTTCTTATGGTTTTAGGCTCAATTATCTAGCATCGAAAATCTCAGGGAGTTTGTTAGTCTATCCGTTTGGGATTAAGAAAGAGTAAAGAGTTTCGAGTTATGGTAGAATAAATGGGATTTCTTATGGTTTTAGGCTCAGTTATCTAGCAGCGAAAATCTCAGGGGCAGCCCTGGTTCTAACACCTATTTTGGTATTAGTGCTAAATAGATACGTGGCTATTAATTGAATTGGGTCTGTCATGGTAAAGATGTTCTAAATGCAAGAAGCTTTCAGTTCCTATCATGATATTTTCTGTTGCTGGATTTGAAATGTTCTGATTACAGGCAAGAGGTTTGAAGAGGCCCAATGCCCCGAAACATTGGATGCTTGACAAGCTTGGCGGTGCATTTGTTAGGTTATCATCTTTATCCACCTGATGCTTCCTTGTTTCATCTTGTTTGTTCTGCCTAGCCATTTTTGTGTCCAGTGCTAGTGCCTTACTCGATGATACAGTTCAAATGTTTTGTGTGCAGGCACCTAAGCCATCATCTGATCCCCATAAATCAAGGGAATGCCTGCCTTTGATTCTTATCCTGCGAAATAGGCTGAAATATGCTCTCACTGACCCTGAAGTCAATGCAATCTCGATGCAACGCCTGGTTCTTGTTGATCAGAAGGTCAGGACTGATAAGACCTACCCAGCTGCTTTCATGGATACGCTTTTCTACTAACACTTGTGAGCTCATTTTACCTTCTGCACTCCTTGTCCTCGCTCAACATGCCAAAACTATAGCAGAGAATCCCTATATGAAGATGGAAAGAGATCCAAGTACATTTTCTGAAGTTTTGCATTCCCAGGAAATGGATTTAGAAGAAAAGAATCCAAAGCAAGGTGCAATCTCATGTGCAAATTCGCAGTCCTCGCCCACCTTACATGAAGTAATATGGTGTTCAACGAGACTAAAGTACCACTTAAATCATGGGGCAGATGCAAATATACAACTACAGACTACTGAACGAAGCTCCAATTTGAATTTCATTATACATTTAAGTAAAAAAAAAAAAGGTAACGCGTGGTAGAATATGGATAATTCCTAGAACAGTAGAATGACGCTTATTTTTGCCGTGTATGCTAATTCTAAGTTTGTCTCATAAATTGCTCTCTTTGTGCACCAGATGTTGTTTCCATTCCCAAGACAAATGAGAATTTCTGTCTCCTTTATGGCACAAAGGGTCAGTTCCGTCTTCATTCCATCAGAGATGAAGAGGCCAAGCTTGGTTTTTTTTTCTAAGCGTATGTATTCTTTATTTTTATTGAAAACCTTTTACTTAATTTACAAGTTAAATTGTCATACATGTTTAGGTGCATGATGACATCTTAAGCTGGAACAATGCTTGGCATGATGTTGCATGATTCGTATTTGAACTTTTAACTTAGACTTGATGGCGATCTTTTGTACTGGACACAATCCTATGCAGCGTTAAATAGTCTGCGTATTCGGGTTTTTCGTAGTTTAGTTGATGGAATTTTAAATGAGGACACTGATTTTTGTGTTTTCTCTTTGGAGACACTCTTTTTGCGACCTATTAGACATAAGGAATTTTCCCATTGCCTTAAATAATGACACTCTTTTTGTGTTTTCTCTCTGTAACCAACATTTTTTCGTTGAAAGTCATGTGACACTCTGGTGTTTTCTTCCTTGCAGTTTAAGCTTTACAAGGTTCGCTCGGTACAATTTGGGCAAAAGGGTATCCCATACATCAACACTTATGATGGGCGCACTATTCGTTACCCGGACCCAATTATCAAGGCCAACGACACCATCAAACTTGACCTAGAGGCAAACAAGATCACTGACTTCATCAAGTTTGATGCTGGGAATGTTGTGATGGTGACTGGAGGAAGGAATAGGGGCCGTGTTGGAGTGATCAAGAATTGGGAGAAACACAAGGGAAGCTTCGAAACCATTCAAAGCCGTGGGTGTCCCTTCCTAAGGGCAAGGGTATCAAATTGTCCATCATTGAGGAGGCTAGGAAGAGGCTTGTTACCCAAGCAGGTGCCGCTGCATAAACTCCAAGAATCAAGATTTGTTTCTGACACTGTTTCGCTCCTAAAGGGTTTATGAAAGAGCTGGTTATGTTTTGTCCTTTCTTTATCTTAGCACAATTTTGAACTGATTTTGTTGTTGCAAATTTGGTTTGACTTTTGCTTTCATGGGATGATTCATTTGCAGTGTTAAAGTTTGTTGCAGTTAAGATTTTATTGCTGACAATTAGTACTATGGCAGTTCGAAACCTTGTTATTCTGTAGTATTTAAGGATATCCGAGGCACATCAGTCTTGGATGTTGTCCTTCGAGCTGTCATTTTATCATTTGCCTTTGGGCTTAAATGTTTCTGGGTTCGTTGTTATTTTGTAGTATTTAAGGATATCCGAGGCACATCAGTCTTGGATGCTGTCCTCTGAGCTGTCATTATATCATTTGCCTTTGGGCTTAAAATGTTTCTGGGTTCGTTGGTTCTGGTTCTCGAGGGAAGATCGCAGCAGATTAACATAAATAGTTTGTGCAAGATCCGGTCATCAAATAATTGATTTCTTCCAAGTTCTCTTGACTTTTGTTGGTTGGTACTTCACTTCAAATGCTGGACTATTCTGCAGTCTTATGTGGTTGCAGTGCAGTCTTTGATTGATCTCAAGCAGTTTCTGTGACTATTTGAGCCCGGCCTCCTCCCAGCTTGTGTTCTTACCTTTTACAACGTGAGTATCACCTTGGTTGAGAGGTCAGTTCATACAAAACAGAATTAAAAATCAGCTTCACTCCAAAATCACCAGTAGTCCTCTTTCCGAAGTATTACTCCTATTACCGGAAAAAAAAAAAAAAAAGGGTTTGCTTGGCCCCAGAATTAGTCGATGAGGTGCGCAAAACCCGTGTACAGAACAGAAGTTGAAAAAGATTGATAACCAAATTCCCCTTGGGAAAGATGGAGATTTGCCAGGAGTGTGTTAAGTCCAGGCTAAGTATTGAAAATGCATTTCCTCCAGTATCAACTGGAAATACTGAATCCAGATTATAGTAAAAAGAGTGCTTCAACAATATGATCATTTGTATTACTAATTGGTTAATCCCACAATATTTCTCTGGTGTCTTCATTTTGGGTTACCAAACGTGAGTCACCTCACCGTTTCAATTTTATATCTTGAGAAAGAGCATATAGCAAATCAACGAAGGAAAAGCAAGCAGATATAAGAGGGAGACACGTATCTGTGGCTCCGATCCCACTTACCAAACGGAAATAGCAAAACAAAACAAAACCCGGTAACAGAAATTTGGCAACATTTGTCTGAACTTCCACACAAACACAACCCTCCGGATTATTATTCAAGACAAGAAACAATTAGATTTTCTAGTGGATGCATATTAAAAATATTTTTAAAAACAAGACTTTCCCAATGCTCCCGTAGCATGAATTTAAATCGTTCTGAGATGTAAAAATAGCATTAAAATGTTACAGCATCCACTAGCAGTACAAAGCCATTACTTATTTCATCAATGTAAGTTCAGCGAGTTTCTGATACAACACAATCTACATCATTGTCCATTTCTGGAATTAAAATTTCGGTTGGTTTAAGGCAAAATCTGAGAGTCTCATGGCCAAGTTGCACTCTTTCGTTATCACCAAAACCAAAGATTTGTCCGCGATTGGTGACTACCACAGTGTGGTAGAGGCCCATGCTTGAGAAGTGTGGTGAGATCTTAAACTTTCAACGACTCGAGGCTTCGTGATTTTGTCAGATGCTCCCCTGTCTGTAAACCCTAGGTTGCCGAAAGCCATCCACCCAAAGCCATAAATAGAACCATCATCCACCAGCACAAAGGTTTTCCTCTTACTTGCACAAACCTGTGAGAATATACAAGCGAGAGGACAGAGATGGTTATGAGAACAAAAACAAAATCCAAGGCTTTTTGGCAATTCTATGGACCATCATCTTGAATAAAGATAGTCTTTTGCTCTGTTTAACGATAACGCTCTATTTGGTCACAATTTCTAGAAGGGTGATTCTTTTTGAACCCAAACAAAATCTCCCTAGCCCCAATTTTGTCTTCATACATGGTGAAAATATTCGATGCAATCCCGAATTACCTCATCTCCAACCTAATCAATATGAAAGTTCACGAAAATAACAAAAACTGGGTAGGAATCAAATGGCTGAAGGGAAAGAAGGAACAGACTGTTTCTTGAAAAACTGAATAATTTCAAAATACTAAAACATCTAACAAGAACATAAAGCAATAGAATCCATATCTTGTCAAATAAACACAACAGTCACAGGATATGTGACTTTTTTTCACCAATGGTTACACCTCTTGATTTAAACACAACGGTCACACCCCTTAATTTGAACCAAACGGTTACATCTCTTGATGTAAACTAAAAGGTCATATCCCTTATTTTGAACTTAAGGGTCACATCTCTTGATGCAGATTCAATGTCACAACTCCATATATGAAACACGTTAGCTTTTTTTAAAAGAGTACTCACACCCTCTTCGAAAATGGAAAGAAATCCATTGAATGGGCACAACCAAACGGTACTGCCCAACCCGTCATCTATGCCAATCACGAAGAAATATATTTCCCAGAATGGCTAGCACTTCTCGACTAGACAGACGACAATCAATCGGAAAAGTTGCATCTTTTTACTGGTTTCAGTAGGTCAAGCATTGTGGCTCTAGCACCTATAGTCATAGGGACCAGCAACTCAGAAAAACAACGAGTTTTGGTAGAACAAAGAGTTGGTGAGACGTCACACGAAGCATTTGGTCACCAAAAAGGTTAAGAGAGCACATGCTTAAAGCTTCCTACTACTACTGGTATTGTAGTGACGAGGAGATTAAGCAAGCATTGGAAAGTGATTCCATGAACAGTAATGGAACTCAGACCGAAAATTCGGCCAAAAATGTATTGGCTGATTCCCATATGGGGTACACAACCAGGGTCAATCATGTCCGGCTACTTGGTCGGTTTGACCTAATTCTCGGCTAGTACATCAATTTTAGTCGTACAACTGGACAACAATATCAAATTTTGATATATAGAATCATGTAAGCTTGGCCGAAACTGACGCATATCAATTTTTGTCATAAAACTTGACAACAATATCAAATTTAGATAGAATCAAGTAAGCTTGGCCGAAACTGACGCATGTAGTTGGCAATGATTGATTTCCATTAGGAATTGACAAACCAGGGCCAATCATTACTGACTACTAGGTCAATTTGGCTTGTATCACATTTCCTAAGAAATGATCGATGGGGTATTCAAGAAAATCCAGAAGTCTGCCACCAGTAACGAAAATCGCAGTTTCAATGTTAAACTATAGGGAATACTGTTCATTTATGTCAAGCACTCCACTCTTCAAATGCTGATATGCCAGCATTGGCAGGTTCGTTCAAGGATCTATATTGCACATTGGCTAGTAAATTTGGCAATTAGCCTTTTGTTTGGCTTCTATCAGCATTTTGTTCTGCTTCTGTTGTCGTTTCGAATTTATGTTTTGCTTGACTCTCGTAGATATGCTCTTTCAAACGAATTTCTCATTTACCCACATCAACCATCATCATGTCAAGAAAAAAAAAATACACAAACAAGGCTAAGCAAACCGACAACTTTACACTCAAACTCTTTTTTTTTTAATCTTAATTCAAAATTTGAAAGCTTTTTTTGGCTAAAGTTACAGGAAAGCAACAATAGGAATACAATGGAGTAACAAAAAATACATAAACCAATTCTCCGACTTCTCCCAATTGACACCTAATAACACTACCAACCATTGCAAGCAACACTTACACTTACCCAATTAGCAAAAAAGATCCAGCTTCAAGTATAACCATATGCTAACGAGGAATACGATAGAAATAGGGCTGATAAACGAATCAAACGAGCCAGATTGATTCTTCAAACTTGAAACAAGCTTTAAATATACATTCAAGCTTGGCTTCTTTACAAGATGAACAGATTTCAAACGAGCTTTAATTCAGTTGAACACAAATCACCCAAAGTAGCTTGAATTCTTCAAACATCGTAAGTCAAACGAGCCGAGCAGTAGCTTGCTTGAGCTTGGTTCGAAAGCTTAACGAGTCAAACAAGCCGAGCAGTAGATTGCTTGAGCTTCGTTTGAAAGCTTATTGTTTATCTAATTTTCACACAAACAAGCATATGTAGATATTATCTCAATCACGGTCCACAGAACCTGAGATCAAGTGACACCTCTTCAACCTTCCATCTTCCATCTTCCCCACAAAACCCAAATCACCAATAGAGAAAAAAACAACCAAGCATATTCTCAAATTATTTTTTTTCAGAAGTGCAACTACTGGTTGCAAATTATGCCGTGGAAGTCAAGTTGATGGGATTTTAGATGCTGAATGTTTATATATTTAAACATAACTGTGGCAACCCTAACTATAATGCAAAGGTTTGTTGAATTTCTGAGCCCAAATTCAAGAGAAATTACAAAGCGAAACAAGCACTGGCAAGAAAACAAATAAAGTGCAAACACTTAAATTCTAGAAATTCAAAACGAAAATAGATGAAGAACTGAGAAATCTTTAAACAGAGAGAGAAGCATACCTGTAGAACGAGGGGATAATGGAGTCGATTTGAGAAGAGAAGCAGACTTTGGAGCTATTCGATATTCTCGGTGGATTTGTCGGCTCATTAACCTGGTCGGAGAAGAGCAGAGCCGGCGTTGGGTTTCCGGCGAGGTCGAGCGAGCAAAGTACGGGGTAACGGAGTAGGGGAGAGAGGGCTGCTGGTCGAAAAAAAAAAAAAAATTAAAAGTGGAAAAATATTTTCCGCGTCATGACATAGGTTGAACCTATGTCATGCCCTTAAAACGACGTCGTTTAAATATAACATTCCTATTCTGAATTCTTTGGTATTTGAAGGACGATTTCTACCTATATGTAACATATTTTAATGATCTGAAACATTAAACTTGTAGAAAATACTAAAACACATATGATTCAAGAAAATCGCAATAAAAAATTACAAATTTGTACTTAATCTGAATGTATTTTTGTTTCTTAAAATGGGTTCAGATACATCGAATCAAGACCTCTTCCACATCAAGTTAGTTCTAAGAACCTTTAGAGGACTTTAAGGACTATTTCTACCAACTTCAGTTACATTTGAATGATCCGAGACATTCATATTGTAGAACGAAGGAAAATACAATTCAGGTGTTAATTTCATATTAATCGGATATAGATTAGTAGTTGATCTGCATGAATTTGTGTTTGTTAAAATGGGTTTTGTTATACTGAATCAAAACCATTATTACCCCTCTTCAACGCCTTTTAATAGTTAGAACCGACGTCGACGGTGAAGCTCTCGCCCTCGCCCTCGCCCTCGCTTTTACCCTGTATACTCCTTTCCCGTCCGATCAAAATCATCTCCGACAACGATCGGCAACTTAGAGGCTCTGCCAATCGAAACGACGTCGATTTCCGGTCATTCGAAGCTCGCTTGGTCGAGCAATGGGGGATTTGTGTTTCAGTTCACAAAGAAATCGTTAATGGTGACTGTTCAATTGCGACTTATGTTCGCTTGGCGTATCTTACGGTTAGTTTTCATATCTTCTGCCACAATACTGAAAATGGAACCAGTAAGTTTGGTAGGAAACAACTTGGTTCAGAGGTAACCCATACTAGGCTTCTTTGTTAAGAACAGGTACCGCTTTCTCACCCCTCCCATTCCCATATGACTTCTTTACTCTTTCCCCTAGCTGGATTCATTAATCTCCAACTTTGAGGTCTCTTATATGCTTGCTGAAACTTAAAAGTTGTATAGTTTAAGACTTTTGGGTGCTTAGACGTGGCTCTTAGGCCCCATCTGGTAGCAGCCGTTCGTTTCCAAGTGGAGTTCTAGGGTTCAAGTTTATGAAGAGACGTTGAATCCCTTGCTTGTTAACCCACTAAGTTGCCTCTAACGCCACTGATGTATACAATGTTGGCAAGAAAAGAAAAAGACTTTTGGGAGTTTGTTAGTCTATCCTTTTGGGATTAAGAAAGAGTAAAGAGCTTCTAGTTATGGTAGAATAAATGGGATTTCTTATGGTTTTAGGCTCAGTTATCTAGCATCGAAAATCTCAGGGCCGGCATTGGTTCTAAAACCTCTTTTGGTATTAGTGCTAAATAGATACGTGGCTATTAATTGAATTGGGTCTCTCATGGTAAAGATGTTCTAAATGCTACATTCTTTCAGTTTCTATCATGATATTTTCTGTTGTGGGATTTGATATGTTCTTGATTACAGGCAAGAGGTTTGAAGAAGCATTTGAAGAGGCCCAAATCCAATGCCCCGAAACATTGGATGCTTGACAAGCTTGGCGGTGCATTTGTTAGTTTATCATCTTTATCCACCTGATGCTTCTTTTCTTCCTTCTTTCATCTTGTTTGTTCTGCCTATTTTCTCATTTTTTGTGTCCAGTGTTAGTGCCTTACTTGATGATGCAGTTTAAATGTTTTGTGTGCATGTGCAGGCGCCTAAGCCATCATCCGGTCCCCATAAATCAAGGGAATGCCTGCCCTTGATTCTTATCCTGGGAAATCGGCTGAAATATGCTCTCATTAACCCTGAAGTCAATGCAATCTCGATGCAATGCCTGGTTCTTGTTGATCAGAAGGTCAGGAGTGATAAGACCTACCCGGCTGGTTTCATGGGTACGCTTTTCTACTAACACCTGTAAGCTCATTTTATCTTCTGCACTCCTTGCTCAACAGCGGAGAATCCCTATATGAAGATGGAAAGAGATCAAGTACATTTTCTGAAGTTTTGCATTCCCAGGAAATGGATTTAGAAGATAAGAATCCAAAGTAAGGTGCAATCTTATGTGCAAATTCGCTGTCCTTGCCCACCTTACATGAAGTAATACGGTGTTCAACAAGACTAAAGTACCACTTGAATCATGGGGCAGATGCAAGTATACAACTATAGACTACTGAACGAAGCTCCAATTTGAATTTCATTATACATTTAAGTTAGAAAAAAAATAAATGGTAACACGTGGAAGAATATGGATAATTCCAATAACTGGAGTGACGCTTATTTTTGCTGTGTATGCTAATTCTAAGTTTGTCTCATAAATTGCTCTCTTTGTGCACCAGATGTTGTTTCCATTCCCCAGACAAATGAGAACTTCCGTCTCCTTTATGACACAAAGGGTCGGTTCCGTCTTCATTCCATCAGAGATGAAGAGGCCAAGGTTGGTTTTTTGTCTAAGCGTATGTATTCTTTATTTTTAATGAAAACCTTTTATTAACTTACAAGTTAAATCGTCATACATGTCTAGGTGCGTGATGACACTTCTTAAGCTGGAACAATGCTTGGCATGATGGCGATCTTTTGTACAGAACACAAACCTATGCAGCGTTAAATAGTCTGCATATTCGGATTTTTTTGTAGCTTAGTTGATGGAATTTTAAATGAAGACACATGATTTTGGTGTTTTCTCTTCGGAGACACTCTTTTTGCGACCTATTAGACATAAGAAATTTTCCCATTGCCTTACCTGGTTGTATGCCTGGTAGTATATTTTTTACTATAAACTATATTAAACAGTTGACTTTCTAACCAACATTTTTTCGTTGAAAGTCATTTGACACTCTGGTGTTTCTTCCTTGCAGTCTCAGCTTTGCAAAAGGGTATCCCATACATCAACACTTATGATGGGCGCACTATCTGTTACCCTGATCCACTTATCAAGGCCATCGACACCATCAAACTTGACCTAGAGGCAAACAAGATCAGTGACTTCATCAAGTTTGATGTTGGGAATGTTGTGATGGTGACTGGAGGAAGGAATAGGGACCGTGTAGGGAGAAGCACAAGGGAAGCTTCGAAACCGTTCACGTCCAAGATGCCACCGGTCAAGAGTTCGCTACTCGCATGGGCAACCTTTTCACGATCTGAAAAGGTTCAAAGCCGTGGGTGTCCCTTCCTAAGGGCAAGGGTATCAAATTGTCCATCATCGAGGAGGCTAGGAAGAGGCTTGCTACCCAAACAGGTGCTGCTGCATAAACTCCAAGAATCAAGATCTGTTTCTGACAAGTGATGTTATCGCCGACTATGATTATCTAGTTGATTTTTTTTTGTTCGTATTCTCCTTTCTCAGAAAAGGGAAGACTTAAGAAAGGTGAAAGATTCTTTTGTTCCTGATAGTTGTTTATTTAATCAGTGGATAGTAGCATACTCTGGATTGAAATAGTGTTTCGCTCCTGAAGCGTTTTGAAAGAGCTGGTTATGTTTTGTCCTTTCTTTATCTTAGTGCAATTTTGAACTGATTTTGTTGTTGCAAATTTGGTTTGACTTTTGCTTTCATGGGATGATTCATTTGCAGTGTTAAAGTTTGTTACAGTTAAGATTTTATTGCTGACAATTAGTACTATGGCAGTTCGAAACCTTGTTATTCTATTGTATTTAAGGATATCCGAGGCACATCAGACTTGGATGCTGTCCTTTGAGTTGTCATTTTATCATTTGCCTTTGGGCTTAAAATGTTTCTGGTTCTCAAGGGAAGATCGCAGCAGATTATCATAAATAGTTTGTGCTAGATCCGACAGTCTTATGTGGTTGCAGTCTCTGATTGATCTCAAACAGTTTCTGTGAATGTTTGAGCCCGGCCTCCTCCTAGCAACGTATCACCTTTGTTGAGAGGTCAGTTCATACAAACCGCCAGTGTTCCTCTTTCCAAAGTATTACTCCTACTACCGGAAAAAAAAAAAGTTTGCTTGGCCCAGAATTAATCGACGAGGTGGACATAAGCAGACCTGAAACATACGTTATCAAAAAAGAAATGGCCGTAGGAAACTCCAATTCACCAGCTTTGCTCCTCCTGTCCTCCATCACAAACCCGTGTACAGAACAGAAGTTGAAAAAGATTGATAACCAAATTAACCTTGGGAAAGATGGAGATCTAACTATTGAAAATGCATTTCCTCCAGTATCAACTGGAATTTCTGGATTCAGATTATAGTAAAAGAAGTGCTTCAACAATCTGATCATTTGTAATACTAACTAGTTAACCCCACGATATTTCTCTAGTGTCTTCATTTTGGGTTAGGAAATGAGAATCACCTCACCGTTTCAATTTTATATCTTGAGAGAGAGTATATACCAAATCGAACGAAGGAAAAGCAAGCAGATAGAAGAGGGAGTCGTGTATCTGTGGCTTCGATCCAACTTACAAAAGGAAATAGCAAAACAAAACCCGAGAAAAGAAATTTTGCAACGTATGTCTGCACTTCCACACAAACACATGACTCCTGATTATCATTCAAGACAAGAAACAATTAGATTTCCAGTGGAAGCATATTAAATTTTTAAAACAAGACTTTTCCAGTTCTCCTGTAGCATGAATTTAAATCGTTCTGAAACGTAGAAATAGCATTAAAATGTAACAGCATCCACTAGCAGTAAAAAGCCATTACTTATTTCATCAATGTAAAAGGCAGGTAAGCCAAGTTTCAACGAGTTTCTAATACAACACAATCTACATCATTTTCCAATTCTGGAATTAAAATTTCTGTTGGTTTAAGGTATCCTCTGAGAGTTTCATGGCCAAGTTGTGCTCTTTCATTATTGCCAAAACCAAAGATTTGTCCGCGATTGGTGACTACCACAGTGTGGTAGAGGCCCGTGCATACTTGAGAAATGTGGTGAGATCTTGATTTTGTCAGATGCTCCCATGTCTGTAAACCCTAGGCTGCCGAAAGCCATCCACACAAAGCCATAAACAGAACCATCGTCCACCAACACAAAGGTTTTCCACTTACTTGCACAAACCTGTGAGAATATACAAGCAAGAGGACAGAGCTGGTCATGAGAACAAAAACAAAATCCAGGGCTTTTTGGCAATTCTATGGACCATCATCTTGAATAAAGATAGTCTTTTGCTTTGTTTAACGATAAAGCTCTGTTTGGTCACAATTTCTAGAAGGGTGATTATAATTGAAACCAAACAAAATCTCCCTAGCCCCAATTTGCCTTCATACACGGTGAAAATATTCGATGCAATCCCGAATTACCTCATCTCCAACCTAATCAATATGAAAGTTCATGAAAATAACAAAAACTGGGTAGGAATCAAATGGCCGAAGGGAAAAAAGGAACAGACTGGTTCTTGAAAAACAAAATAATTTCGAAATACTGAAGCATCTAACAAGAACATAAACCAATAGAATCCAAGTACTTTTCATTGGTGGAAAAAGTTCTCAACAAAATTAATCACGAAAAATGCATCATTTCTTGATCTGGTCTGGTTGAGTGGCATGACAGTCCAAAATGGATAAACAATACAGAACGAATGGGGTAATACCATAAAAAAAAAATTAAAAAAAAAAAGGTATTTTTGAGCAAGGGCACTTACAAATCCACTAGAATCAAGGGCAACAACATGCTCATCACCGGCAGAGACACGAACAACGTGGATATCCTGCCTTATAAATGACTGGATGGGTCGAGGTTGTAGCTCGCCTCGCTGTAATCCATGTCCAAGGCAGAAATTGGTGCCTGACCCAAATGAATGGATTGTCCCGTCATGAGTTATAGCCAGGCAATAACATGGTCCAGCAGCAATCTGAGCTACAGCTCCGACACTTTCCAGAGGTTCTACGATTGTGGGTATTGGTCTATCAATGGTATCCCCGTGGCCAAGCTGGCCATGTGAATTAGTCCCACATCTGTAGACATGACCTTGTCTTGTGAGGAAAATTGTAAAACTCAGTCCAGTAGCAACCTGAAATAAGTTCATCCATTAGTTCGAGAAATGATAACGTCAAAAGACAGGAAGCGTAGTTTGTGTATCAATAAACCATATCTGAAAAGAAAAGGATATGTGCACCAACCCCGAAAGTCTCGAAATAAAATATTGAGTCGTATGGAGAATAGCACTACTCAGAAAGAAAACATATACAGCTATAATGATTTATGGATAATTCCCTAGGATTCCATATGTGATATGGAAACTTCTGGTGTTAAATATCAAGTCTTCAGGACTCACAACTACAGGACTTGAAATTTATGGGCTTCAGGAGTTGGGGCAAAGCAACAAAACAGTGCCAATATGCTCACCACCCTAGTGACATAGCGTATATATCTCGGTAGATATAATCTCCGTGTGGCAAACTCTTTTGGAGAATGTAAACTAGTGGAGTTTATCATCAAGCAAGCCCCAAAAGATACACTTTAAATGCCCAAAGAATCATAATTTCATTCCTACAGTGGAACAGTTGCTTGAAATGCAGAATTAAATCTTATGGCAGGACACGAGAGACCATGACAGGGACAAACCAAGCCAAATGGTATTTTAAGCTCACCTTTCATGTTAAGAAAATCAACTAATCTTTACGAGATGACAAAAACAGTTGATGTAGAAACAAAATCAAACCAAAACAAAAAAATCCCCAACAAAATAAGTCGATCTAGATTCAAAACCAATTTCCTTCAAAGAAATGAATCGCGTCTTCAAAGAAATGATACTTACTAAGAAGTTCAAAGAATGATACCTTAATGTAAAGAGATGGAGAAATTTTCTCAAGTTGTAAGGTTCAATTCTTCAAAAAGCGTGCTCCAATGAGATCGAGAGCTGCTGATTTCAAGCCACTGGAATAGAATTGTTCTAGATTCACGTACTAAACACTGATGTAGAGCATTTTGCGAATTCGATTGTTGCCGTCTTCGAGATCTGCAAGGAGGAGCATTCGCGTACTTAGTGGAATTTCAATAGAGCAGTTTCATACTAAATCGTAAGCCAATTCTCCGACTTCTCCCAATTGACACCTAATAACAATACCAACCATTGCAAGCAGCACTTACACTTACCCAATTAGCAAGAAAAATCTAGCTTCGAGTATAATCATATGCTAACGAGGAATACGATAGAAATAGGGCCGATAGACTAATCAAACAAGCCGGAGTGATTCTTCAAGTTTGAGACGAGCTTTAAATATCCATTCAAGCTTGGCTTCTTTACAAGACGAATTGATTTCAAACGAGCTGTAATTCAGCTGAACACAAATCACTCAAAGTAGCTTGAATTCTTCAGACATCATAAGTCGAACGAGCCAAACAGTAGCTGGCTCGAGCTTGGTTCGAAAGCTTAATGAGTCAAACAAGCCGAGCCGTAGATTGCTTGAGCTTCATTTGAAAGCTTAACGTTTATCTAATTTTCGCACGAACAAGCATATGTAGATATTATCTCAATCACGGTCCACAGAACCTGAGGTCAAGTGACATCTTCAACCTTCCATCAGCATACAACAAAAACCCAAATCACCAATAGAGGGAAAAAATAAAAACAACTAAGCATATTCTCAAATTATTTTTTCCTGAAGCGGTTGCAAATTATGCTACTATAAATGCTTTACAAACTCAGCTTGGTTGCATGATTGTGAAAGCTAAATTTGCGCAAAAGTTTCATAAAGACACTGATATCACATGGACATATATAAAATGTACACCAATATGTAAGTAGTAAACATATACAGATATGCCTAGCATACAAAAAGAATGGATGGGCTTTTTTAATATGTAGAAGTTGACACAGAATGTACTGTTAAGAAATATTGTCCCACATTGCTTAGGAGTGGAATGAGTGATCACTTAATATATGCTGAGACTGAGACCTCTCCACTCATTGCCAATTGGTTATGAGTTGGACATAAAGTTTCCACATGTACTTGCTTGTATGTATAAAGTATTCAACTACTCTTTCTTCTTCTTCTTTTTATGCCTACTAGGAGACTAAATATAAAATGTATAATTTACAGTTACACAGCCCTACACCCGACGTATCCACGTAACTCATTTAAGATGAAATCATTTTGGCAAATTGCTACCATTATTATTTCTTTCTCCTTCTCTTTCCCTCTTCATATCCAGTGCATCATCACCAAAAGCAGGGCCGGCTCTGACATTTGTGATGCCTAAAGCGTACTTTTTCGATGGGGCCCCCAAATCTCATAATACTTTGCATAGATCAAAATAGTTGGGGAAAAAAAAATCTCAAACTATGATTGATATAGGAGATTGATATAGGAGGCATATTCGAGAACAAACTCAATTGATTTAATTTAATTTTTGTTCATGCCTCACTTGTACATGAGTCTATGAAATTGGAGGCCCCAAAAGTTCCTCAAAATTTGGGAGCTTTAAGTGATGGCTTTACAGGCGTTATTCCAAAGCCAGCTTTGACCAGAAGCCACAGCTCCTGCAGGACCTGTAACACTCTTCAATCTCTTCCCACCATCCTTTCAAAGCTCAAACTAAAACTGAACTCTACACCAGCAAGCATGCATTGAAATCTTCCATATAATCTAAGTGTTCTCCCATGGCATTTTGCCGTAGTTCCCATCATGATCAACTTGCTTTCTTCCTTAGTATCTTCGCTTCTATCATCTTTTTTTTTCTTCTTCTAATGAGTATGAATCCTCCAACTTAAGATGGAATTGCTAGAAATAAAAGAGTTGAATCAAAACTTAATCATCCAAATTAGATTTATCTTGTTCTCCCTTCTTTTATCCAAAACTAAATCATTTATTTTCTTTTCCCTAATAGCTAGACTCTTTTCTCGGCCGTTTCGCCAAATGAACAGTGAGTACACATATTCTAGGTCGTGGAATTCAAGTTAATGGGATTTTAGATACTGAATGTTTATGTATCTATACATAATTGTGGCAACAGAAACTCTAATGCAAAGGTTGGTTGAATTTCTGGGCACAAATTCAAGAGAAATTACAAAGCTAAACAAGCAATGGAAAGAAAACAAATGAAGTGCACACACTTAAATTCCAGAAATTCAAAACGAAAATTGATGAAGAACTGAGAAATCTTTAGATAGAGAGAGAGAGAGAGAGAGAGAGAGAGAGAGAGAGAGAGGCATACCTGTAGAGGGGATAATGGAATCGATTTGAGGAGAGAGAAGCAGACTTTGGACCTATTCGATGGATTTGTTGGCTCATTAACCTGGTCGGAGCGGAGCAGCGCCGGCGATTGGTTACCGGCGAGGTCGAGCGAGCAAAGTACGGGGCAACGAAGTAGCGGAGAGAGGGCTGCTGATCGAGGAAAAAAAAACAATTAAAGGAGAAAAAAATTATTTTCCACGTCATGACATAGGTTCAACCTATGTCATGCCCTTAAAACGGCGTCGTTTAAAGATAACATTGCTGTTCTGAATTCATGGGTATTAGGAGGACGATTTCTACGTATATCGACCATATTTTAATGATCTGAAACATTAAGATTGTAGAAAATACTAAAACACATATGATTCAAAAAAATCACGTTAAAAATTACAAATTAGTACTTAATCTGAATGTATTTTTATTTCTTAAAATGGGTTCAGATACATCGAATAAGTCCTCTTCCACATCAGTTAAGTTCTAAGAACCTTTAGATGACTTGAAGGACGATTTCTACCAATTTCAGTTATATTTGAATGATCCGAGACCTTCATATTGTAGAACGCATGAAAATACAAATCAGGTCTTAATTTCATGTTAATTACATATAGATTAGTAGTTGATCTGAATGAATTTGTGTTTATTAAAATGGGTTTAGCTATACTGAATCAAAACCATTATTAACCCGTTTCAACGCCTTTAGCTAGAACCAAAGTCGACGGTGAAGCTCTCGCCCTCGCTTTTACCCTGTATACTCCTTTCCCGTCCGATCAGAATCATCTCCGACAACGGTCGAGGCTCCGCCAATCGAAACGATGTCGACTGCCAGTCATTCGAAGCAATGGGGGGCTTGTGTTTCAGTTCACAAAGAAACACATAAAAAGAAACCCATCGATCGTTAATGGTGACTGTTCAATCACCAAAGGTGATCTCAAATTCTCAATGGTATGAACCCTATCTTCTACTACTGAATAATCTTGATATGACATACACAATGTATGCTTTATGATTAGTTGGGGAGTTAGCAAGGATTCTATCGAGATGTTTTGTAGAAATTGACTGATGCAATTCTGTTGAAATTCAATGCAATGTGAATAAAAGTCTCAAATGTGTATCACATATTCATGCACTCTTTCACGTTATTATGAAGAATGGATTTACCTCTTTATTTATGAAATAAAATTAACTGGGCAGCTGTTTATAACTCATGAAACTTAGCCGTGAGATTTTCACATATGGTTAATTGGCTTTCTTTATCTATAAATAATAGTGTTTTGTCTACTCATTCTCTGTCGGAGCACACTGGTGTGGCTGTTCTGCTCGATAATGAGGCTATCTACGGTAAGATGTCGCTTTATATTCGTCGTGAGGCCCCAAAGGTTGGTATGTTTTTCTCCCTTTTGTGCGATTAATTTGTTTTTGCTGGCTTTTTATTGATCTATTTTTGCATTTTCATTTTTGGTTTTTTTTTTAGGTGAGAAGCTATGGAAGAGTTTGCTAAAAAAATCATAACAGAAATCAACCTTGTAGCCAAGAACTGGAAATATCTTCTCGGGGGACCGAAAGAGTCTTCAATTATATTTATTTACCTCTAAGAGCATCTGCAATCCTTACTCAAAATTTTACTCAAATTTGAGTAAAGTCTTCATTTGATATGACTCAAATGCACAAACTCAAATTTAATGACAAGTTTGAGTAAAAGCTTCATGAATTGCATAGTTGTATATTGTGAGGAACTAAGCACGTCTTCTCGAAAATTTGATTGAAAACCAGAGTCTCCTTTGATTTGCTTAAAATTTTGACTAAAATTCAATCTGGTAAGGGTTTGAGTCGGGCTTTTACTCAAAAGCTGACTATGAGTCAATTGAAAGAGTAGAGGCTGGAGATAAGTTAGTTTCGAGGTTGAGATTCAACCTTGCAATTCAGCGTCTCTAACCTCTAACAGTTTGCAGTCGCATTGTTGATATTTACTCTAGATATGGTTCTTCAGGGTGGAGTTTATACTCTTCCCAGTCATTTATCTCATGGAGCAAGGGATTTGATTAATTCCAAGGATGCTCATGGTTGACCCTACGAAATGGATTACCATTCCTGAAATCCGTCAGTATTTTTGGTTCAAAACTTGTCTTCCGCGCTATCAAGCTGTTCAGCAACCAGATCCACTGCAGCTTATAAAGCACGCATGTTTTGTTCCTCTTCATCTTTTTATGAGAATTGTCTCAGAATTAGAAAGTATCGTATATTAGGACGTATGCTGCCTACTTAAGCTTCCTGTTTTGTTATCATTTTACTGGCAACATACCGGTGTCTAATTGTTAATGAGCAATATAGAAGAAAATATACATGAAACGTTGCAGCAATTCACCATGGAAATGTAGTACTTTTTGCTTCCCATGAACTACTTAACTCGCTAATAAATATATATGTTGAAGATAGACTTGAAATAGCATACATCATACCAAAATAATGCAGAGCTGGCCCATTAGCCCGGTGGCTGGCCATTTTATGTTCCCTTCGATTTATAATTTTCTTTGCTTTCTTGAGATGTTAGGTTTGTGAGTTGGTCCACTGGGTGGGAAATTAGATAACCAAAGTCTTCTTAGTTGAACAAGTCTGCATTTTAACTATTTGGTGAATCATGCACTTGATGTGTTTCCCTTGAAATGAAGGGATTCAAAACAAAAAGAATAAGTACAATTTCATAGGTTTGTAAAAAGGGGCTCTTCTTTGTCTTGGATCTCCTGAAGTGTGGGAATAGGAGGAAAAATACCAATTTCGCAGTTTTTTATTCAATTGTAATTATCATTGTACAGGGCAGTAAAAGTACTAGAGTAATAGGAGTAGCGTTTTGTTGGTTCTTAAATCCTTATGGCCTTTGCAATTCAATATTAGAGGTTGTTAATTAAGCGGTTCAGTCAAACAATCTATTTGGCTATCTGGACTATTTTATTTTGCCGACAAGTATTGGATTGAAGAACACTATATTCTTTTCATTCCTACTTTTTCCAACATTAAGTATTCCTCCCTGTAACTAGATTCAACATTGAGTGTTTGTCTTCTTACCTTGTGAGTTTGTATAACATTCAGTGCACCATGTCATGACCTTATTCACTTGGATCCTTTCATGCCATGGAGGTGCATACTAAGTGTACTGGGAACATTCTGATTGTTTTAGATTAGTTTCTGCTCTTAGTTCAATGAACAAGCAAAATAGTTTATGTTCTGATAGTTCCTTGCTCTTTGGTGTTCGCTGCATCTTATAAGATCAGTTCGATCAGTTTTTCTTTCCTTGTCGGAATTATTGTCAAATTGCTTGGCACGACTTCTGCTTGCTCTTGTATGACAAGTAGAACTTCAATAAAGTTGAATATATGAACACCCAATTTGCTATTTTGGTTTAAATATTGTCCTCTAATGCAATGCAATGTAGAAGACTAATGCTCGCTCTTTCTTGGCGCTACTGGCAGAGAAAGAGCATGGGCTGGGGAATCTTTACAAGGACATGGAGAATTGTGAAGGATATGAAGATATGCAAGTAATGTGGGAGATCATTCATTCTTCAAGCAAGCCCAACGGTAGTGACAACAGCAGTGGCAAGAGGCCTGCTCATTAGAGGTTTTGGTTCAGGTTGACATGAATTCGTCTACCCTTTCGTAAAACCCATACTAGATAATTTGGATGCACATCTTATGTAAAGTAACCTTTCTTTTTATTCAAGTAGGGGTTTGGAGTCTGTTCCATCCTTAGATAGTTAGGATGCACATATGATGTAATGCAACCTTTTTTCTGGATTCACGTAGAGATCTGAAGTATGTTCAAAGAGAGAAATTAATGCAATTATGTTGGCGTGCTTGTGGAGCCAAAATGCTTCTAGGTACCCATAATGTACCTAAAATTTGAAATTTAATGGTCCAGATTCACCTCGTTAAATTTCAAATTTAGGGTACTTTCTGGGTATATTTTTGGGTATGGTGCTGGCCAAAATGAGTCTGCAGGGAAAGAGAAGGCAACAAGGAGTGACAAGGACTCGCATTATCTTGCAAGTAATTAGTGCACTCATCAGTCATCCCAGCTGCTTCTGCCGCACTAAAATTTGAGTACAGAGACACGTACCCATTATTATAAACTCAGATAACAATTTCAAAAAATGTTTTCTTTGATAATTGATTTTCGCACTCCATAAATTACTATCCGCACCCCAAAATTTCTCCAGAGAAATAAAATTTCTTTTTGCTGATTTCAACAAGCAAAGGGACATGACGAGAGAGACTCCAAGAAGTGAAGTAAGAAAACAATTTTGCTTTGTTTATCTTGAAGATGGATATGACAAATTTAGTTACTGAGTGTGGAAAGGCACACAACTCAGTTTCCAACGAGATTGAATCCCCCATCATACAAAGCAGGATTAAAAATCAGCTTCACTCCAAAATCGCCAGTGTTCCTCTTTCCGAAGTATTACTCCTATTACCGAAGAAAAAAAGGTTTGCTTGGCCCTAGAATTAGTCGAGGAGGTGTGCATAGACTGACCCGACACCTACGTTACCAAAAAAGAAACGGTCGCTGGGAACAACAATTCACAAGCTTTGCTCCTCCTGTCTCCTCCATCACAAACCCATGTACAGAACAGAAGTTGAAAAAAAAAAAAAAAAAAAGATTGATAACCAAATTCCCCTTGGGAAAGATGGAGATTTACCGAGAGAGAGAGAGAGGGAGAGAGAGAATCTGTTAAGTCCAGGCTAACTATTGAAAATGCATTTCCTCCGGTATCAACTGGAATTACTGAATAGAGTTCTTCAACAATCTAATCATTTGTAATACTGCTAGGTTAATCCCACAATATTTCTCTGGTGTCTTCATTTTGGGTTAGGAAACGAGAATCACCTCACCGTTTCAATTTTATATCTTGAGAAAGAGTATATACCAAATCGAACGAAGGAAAATCAAGCAGATAGAAGAGGGAGACGCGTATCTGTGGCTACCATCCCACTTACAAAACAGAAATAGCAAAACAAAACAAAACCCGGGAGCAGAAATTTCGCAACGTATGTCTGAACTTCCACACAAACACAACTTTTCCAGTGCTCCGCATGAATTTAAATCGTTCTGAGACGTAGAAATAGCATTAAAATGTAACAGCATCCACTAGCAGTACAAAGCCATTACTTATTTCATCAATGTAGAAGGCAGGTAAGCCAAGTTCAACGAGTTTCTGATACAACACAATCTGCATCATTTTCTATTTCTGGAATTAAAATTTCAGTTGGTTTAAGGCAAAATCTGAGAGTCTCATGGCCAAGTTGCACTCTTTCGTTATCACCAAAACCAAAGATTTGTCCGCGATTGGTGACTACCACAGTGTGGTAGAGGCCCGTGCTTACTTGAGAAATGTGGTGAGATCTTAAACTTTCAACGACTCGAGGCTTCGTGATTTTGTCAGATGCTCCCCTGTCTGTAAACCCTAGGCTGCCGAAAGCCATCCACCCAAAGCCATAAACAGAACCATCATCCACCAGCACAAAGGTTTTCCTCTTACTTGCACAAACCTGTGAGAATATACAAGCAAGAGAACAGAGATGGTCATGAGAACAAAAACAAAATCCATGGCTTTTTTGCAATTCTATGGACCATCATCTTGAATAAAGATTGTCTTTTGCTTTGTTTAACGATAACGCTCTGTTTGGTTACAATTTCTAGAAGGGTGATTCTATTTGAACCAAAACAAAATCTCCCTAGCCCCAATTTGTCTTCATACACGGTGAAAATATTTGATGCAATCCCGAATTACCTCATCTCCAACCTAATCAATATGAAAGTTCATGAAAATAACAAAAACCGGGTAGGAATCAAATGGCTGAAGGGAAAAAAAGAACAGACTGTTTCTTGAAAAACAGAATAATTTCGAAATCTAAAACATCTAACAAGAACATAAAGCAATAGAATCCATGTTTTGTCAAATAAATAAATGCAGGGCAAATTGAGTTCCTACACCTTTAATGAATATAAGTTTCTAAATCAGAACATTAACAACCAAAGTTCTAAAAGTTACACAAAGGTAAGAACCAAACCTGAACAGCAACATGGCTTCCCAAGCTGCCCAAGAGTTCTGGAGTAGTCTTATCTATCTCGTCTCCGTGGCCTAATGCACCACAGTAGCCTTTGCCCCAAGTATATACCTGCAAACATCAATTATCCACAATAGTCACCAACATAAAATTATGCAACATGCACCCAAACCGTAAATACTACTCCCTCTGTCCTACTTTATTTGATTTAATCCTTTCTAAGATGATTTAGAAAAGTGTAAACAATAATTAAAAAAAAAGTGTAAACAATAATTAACCAAGTACTTTTTCCTTGGTGGAAAAAGTTCTCAACAAAATTAATCACGAAAAATGCATAATTTCTTGATCCGGTTGAATGGCATGACAGCCCAAAATGGATAAACAATACAGAACGAATGGGGTAATACCATAAAAAAAAAATTAAAAAAAAAAAGAGTATTTTTTAGCAAGGACACTTACAAATCCACTAGAATCAAGGGCAACAACATGCTCATCACCGGCAGAGACACGAACAACGTGGATATCCTGCCTTATAAATGACTGGATGGGTCGAGGTTGTAGCTCGTCTCGCTGTGATCCATGTCCAAGGCAGAAATTGGTACCTGACCCAAATGAATGGATTGTCCCGTCATGAGTTATAGCTAGGGAATAACTTGGACCAGCAGCAATCTGAGCTACAGCTCCGACACTTTCCAGAGATTCTACTATTGCGGGTATTGGTCTATCAATTGTATCTCTGTGGCCAAGCTGACCATGTGAATTAGTCCCACATGTGTAGACATGACCTTGTCTTGTGAGGAAAATTGTAAAACTCAGTCCAGTAGCAACCTGAAATAAGTTCATCCATTAGTTCGAGAAATGATAACGTCAAATGACAGCAAGCATAGTTTGTGTATAAATAAACCATATCAGAAAAGAAAAGGATATGTGCACCAAACCCGAAAGTCTCGAAATAAAATATTGAGTCGTATGGAGAATAGCACTACTCAGAAAGAAAACATATACAGCTATAATGATTTATGGGTAATTTCCTAGGATTCCAGATGTGATATGGCAACTTCTGGTGTTACATATTAAGTCTTCAGGACTCACAACTACAGGACTTGAAATTTATGGGCTTCAGGAGTTGGGGCAAAGCAACAAAACAGTGCCAATATGCTCACCACCCTAGTGACATAGCATATATATCTCGTTAGATATAATTTCCATGAGGCAAACTCTTTTTGAGAATGTAACTAGTGGAGTTTATCATCAAGCAAGCCCCAAAAGATACACACTTTAAATGCCCAAAAAATCATAATTTCATTCATACATTGACCAGTCAGTAATGGAACAGTTGCTTGAAATGCAGAATTAAATCTTATGGCGGGACACGACAGAGCATGACACAAGATTGAGAGGGACAAACCAACCCAAATGGTATTTTAAGCTCACCTTTCATGTTAAGAAAATCAACTAATCTTTATGAGATGACTTGCTAGTTGGCCACAAAAACAGTCTACTTTTCAGATACTGACATAGTTGGAGGATTAATTAGATAGTTACAAGAATTACAACACATTCAAATCTGAGCTTAAATTAGTCCAGTTTGCTGCTTTATTTTTGTCCTCTAACTGATAAGATCCAAGCTTTAAGATGATAAATTTTACTCAAGGGGATAGAGAATCATATTGTAGGTTCCCATACATGGGGGTAACAATATACAAACAGGTAGAAAGGGATAACCACGGCATCAAATAGTAATATACCTGCTTGCAAGGGATTCCCTTCAATGCATCAACTAGCCTAGGCCAGAATAGTGGACGGCCTACATCTCTATGTCCACAACAGAATGATGAATTGTCTCCACATGTAAATACCTGCATCAATAAGTTACGAATAAACAATAATGGAAGCCACCTAAGTACCACCAGTCAATTACTTGTGCAACAAGGAGAAGGCTTCTGAGACTGAGAAAATGCGGGTTAAAGTAATGCTCATACATTCTTAATTTCTTAACATACAGTCCTCGACAAGAAACAAAGAAATGCCCAAGTGTCTAAACACCGAGTGAGTATCATGTTGCGCACACAATTTTATCAAGACATTATAACATGAGAGAGAGAGAGAGAGAGAGAGAGAGAGAGAGAGAGAGAGAGAGAGAGAGAGAGAGAGAGAGAGAGAGAGAGAGAGAGAGAGAGATATTAGTGATCCAATGTCTAGAGGTAGATCTTTTCCAAATATTTGAAATTGTGTTCAAACCAAAGGCATGCGGAAGAACAACTAGTTCAGTCAAGAATACTATTTTTGTTGAATTAGCAATAACCATGTCTAGCTTATGATAATTTTTCTTTCAGGTTATGCACATTAGAAACTAAAACCTTTTCAGATGTTAAAATTCACTATTGACAATAGTCTATAAGATGTAAAGTACTCACACCCCAATAAATAAGTATTGATCTTTTGCCTCAAAACTGCAACACGATGGAGTATGAGGACTGAGGAGTAACAAACCTCTCCAGACTGCATGACGAAAGCAGCATGATTGTGGGAGGCTGAAACCTGGATCACAGGCGCACGAGATGGGAAATTGATCCTTGTAAATGTCCCACATTGTGTTGTTTCAGGTCCATGACCAAGAACACCACACAAATTGGAACCACAAGAGTACCCTGATGAATCTTTGATCAGTAGCGTGTGATATTTTCCCGTTCTAATCTGCATCTGCTGATAACATTCAACCATTAAGAACAGGCAACTCAAAACTCATACCTCGAAAAGATAGAAAGGACAAATCACAAAGAATTTTCCCTTTGCCCATTCTCAAAATATCAGATAAGAGAAATTGCCAGGGAAATCACCCGGTTCTTCCAAAACTTTGAAACATACTGATCCAAAAACCTCTCAGGGAATTCTCTAAATAATCAGATAAGAGATATAGTCAACTAAGGAAGCAATCAAAAAGTTATCATCTACCGATGAATCTCCAACACTTCTAGAGGGTTTTCATAATTACATTCCCAGCTGTTTTATCATAGCCAGAACTTCAGCGCAATGCATAAGGTCATTTTGGCCATCCAAACGTCAAATTCTAGCATGCTGTAGCGTACAAAAAAACCACAATTTAGCAACCATGCTCCAATGGTTTAAATTCCATCGGTTCTATTTCCAATTAAACAAACAAATACTAGTCCCGGTGGCATTTTGGCACAAACAACAAGTTGATGGTGGTCATTTCTCCACTTGGCCTTTGGTTAAGCAGTTTGATTGCAATTGCGAAGAATAACCTAATTAAGAAAACCAATTTCATATTACCAACCATGTAAGTACAAGTGTATAACCATCACAGACTGATGACAGGGTCAATGACTCAATGGCTAAAAACCATAGCAAAAGCCCTTTCTAAAACTTGCATATTAAAAGGATAAACAAGTGTATAACCATCACAGACTGATGGCAGGGTCAATGACTCAATGGCTAAAAACCAAGGCAAAAGCCCTTTCTAAAAACTTGCATACTAAAAGGATAACATCAAAGTAGTAGTATAGTAGTAGTAGTAGTAGTAGTAGTAGTACATTGCCTGATGAGGTCTCAATGATGTTGGACGACTGCTCCACCGATTGCAAGAACCTCAGAACCCGCTTCCAGTTCTCCCTGCACCGATTGAAAACCCCGTTCCTAGCATTCGGACTCATCGGAGCATATATTGGATGGGATCCACATAGCTGAAACGCTGCGAAATCCACCAGAGACTGAAAATTGGGAGGGAAAACCCCATGACTCCCCCTAAATATCCGAGAAGCCAGCTCTAGACACACTAGATCAACCACACTTAGCTTTCCACAGCTCAGTATTTCCAGGATCAAATGTGAGGGTAAGTCCTCAATTGAAGTAGGCCTTAACGGATCAGCCATTTGTCACAAATTGGAGAAATTTTCAAGAGGGTTAGTCTGTTCAAAGTTCAAAAGGCTAAATTCTCGATCAGGATAAATTTCAGGGAAGAAATATCAAATTTTTAGGCGAAATCTGAGACAATAAATACAGTATATGGAAAAAGCACCAGAGTAGGGAAAAATAGCGGGAACTGAGTACAAGAAAGGGGGCATAAATGAGGAAAGAGAAATTTCAAATGGGTTTGTTTGTTCAAAGTTCAAAAGCTTAAAATCCTCGATTAGGCTAAATTATTGGTGTTTCAAAGATCAAATTTTTAGGCGAAATTGGAGAGAGTTGATACAAGTTATGGAAAGAGCTAGAGAGTGAAGAGAAATAACAGGAAATGAGTACAAGAAAGGTGGTGTAAAAGGAAAATTGACAGCCAATTGACTCAGTAATTCGACATAAAAGATCAGAGGGGACAAATCGCAGCTGAAAATTTGAATTGAAGAGTATTTCCTGCAAAATCAGGTACAAACACGATTGGGTATAATTTGGGTGGAAAATTTACTTACGGAATTGGACTCGATAGAGGAGAAAGTGAGAGAATGAAGGGTTTCAGATCAGAATGTGAATTGATTCGATCAAATATGAAAATCATAGCCAAAAAGTTGGGGAAAGTTTGAAGCTTTCCGGTGATGGGTTTCGCTTAAAAGCAAAAGGCAAAAATTAAGTTAGGAAAAGGCAAATAGAACAGTGCTTCAATGGCAACTTCCCCAACTTTAGAGAGGAAGGATAAATGCTTTGTTTGGTTAGATTGTTTTGTTTTGTTTTGATGATGTCATCAAGTGTAATGAGTGGAGCGAGATAGAGAGAGAAATGAAGAAAATGATGATGTCATCAAAACTAAAACTAAAACTAAACTGGGAAACGAACACGGCCAAAGTAATTAGCATTCATTACGGTGGCATTTTCATTTGCTTTCCACTTTCTCTCTCTACTCATAGAGAAAATTTTGGGTACGGGGAGGGTACCACGTGGTACCTTCTCGGCACATCCGGGCCGTCCAAACAATGCAACCAACGGTTCAAATTGAAAGTGTCGTCCGGATTTTAAAAAAAATAGAAATGAAAAGAAAAAATGTGTTTTCATCCACTTTCTCTCTCTACTCAGAGAAAATTTTGGGTACGGGAGGGTACCGCGTACCCTCTCGGCACATCCGGACCGTCCAAACAATGCAACCAACGGTCCAGATTGAAAGTGTCGTCCGGATTTTAAAAAATAGAAAAGAAAAAGTGTGTTTTCATCCGAACCGTCCGACATTTTTGGACGGCTCGGATGCGCTGCCATCCATACCCTATTTGCACCCAAAATTTTCTTCTACTCATATGGCCGAACACAAGATTTGAGTTTGAGTTTTGGGCAAATGCTATAGGTTTTGTTGCTAACGTGTGCCCAATAGGTACACAATAAGCAAAACAAACAAACAACAAAATACATATCTCAATACATATTTTACACTTTTCAATACACTTACATATTCTTATACACTTTTTACACATTTTCATACATTTTTTCAATCTTAACATGTGCTTATTGAGCACACGTTAGTATTTTCCTAATAATATTTAGGCCCTGTCCACTAAGGGAGTTTTGTTTTTAAAATTGCCTTGTTTTTTGTGTTCACATCTTTTTATGTGATGTATTGTGAGAGAATAACCTGTCTTGATTTTTTGGGAAAAACTAGTTTTTGAAAAAAAAAAATAGTTAATTGGACGAACAAAAAAACAATTTTTTCAAAAACAATTTTTTCAAAAACTAAGACAGGTCATTCTCTCACAATACATCACATAAAAAATCATGAAAACAAATTTATTCTAAAAACACCCATAGCGGAACACCTTCTTAGTTGGACGAACAAATTTATAGTAGTAGTAACATTTTTATAAAAAAAAGATCACTATTATTGCACTTGTAAAAAAATTTGAAAGTTGAATAAGGCGATTGTCTAGCCTAACCGGCCCTTACTTGGGACTTGAGGTTGCTGCTATGCAACTCCATGCACAACATGTGTTCTGCACATCAGGTCGCTTGTTGCTCGGACGGTTCAGATTTCATCTTGCACATACAATAGCGAACGGTTCGAATGCAAATGTGCGGATGTGAAATCTGGGCAGAATGTGCAAGGCAAAAAACCTAGGTCCCCTAACGTGGGTCTTCGCTCACAACAGCGTTGTTTAATCCTTTCTTAGTGGTTCTCTGTTTTCTAGGAAAATGAAAACAGGGAGCGAGATTGCGAGAATGTGGGCGGAGAAGAAGGAATCTCCATTGAATATTTAACCAAGACAAAAAGACTTTGGGGGTGGGGAGGACCATCCAGCTGATCTGCTATTGGTCCTCACTGTTGTCCGCCTTCTGGTCTTGCCACGTGGTGCGGAGAAAATGGCACTGCCATTTTCAATTCAATTACCTTTATTTTTTATAGGAAAAGTCAATAGTGTTGCAATAACTAGATTAGCACGTTCCAAGAGGAGCCTCACTTCGGACTTGGGGTTGCTGCTGTGCAGCCCCTGCACAGCGTACTGTGCACCCCGTGCCGCGACCGCGCCGGAATTTATTCGACGATCGGAGACGTTCACCGCGTAGAGCTCGTCGAGTACTACAAGTGTACCAAAAATCAACTCGATCCAATATGGTTAAGTGCCTCATCGGAACACAAATAACTTGAAAAACATAGGTTCAGCAGTTTTGTTCCAGTGTTTGTGTTCCATTTTTTTTTTAGGTATTTGTGTTCCGATGAGACACTTCACGATATCGGATCGAGTTGATTTTTGGTAAACTTGTAGTACTCGACGAGCTCTACGCGGTGAACGTCTCCGATCGTCGAACAAATTCCGGCGCGGCCGCGGCACGGGGTGCACAATACGCTGCTGTGCAGGGGCTGCACAGCAGCAACCCCAAGTCTAAAATGTTAGAGAAGGTTGTCCCACGTTTGCTTGGGTACAAGATGAGAGATCACGTAATAACATTTGAGACATATTCAGTCATTGTCAATTAACTTTGAGTTTGATATAAATAGAGGTGCAAACGACCTGAGAGCTCGGTTCAGCTTGTTTAGTAAACCAGCCAAAAATCGAGCTCGAGCTCAGTTCATTCGTAAAAGAACCGAGCAAGGTAAATTACTTAACGAACCTAAAACTCGAGCTCGGCTCGATTTCTAAACGAGCCTCTCGAGAGCAGCTTACTTCGTTTGTGGCATTATATATAAAGTTTTCAAATAGTATCAGAGCAAGCCCATTTCATCTCAAATTTTATAACAAAAATTAAATCACACACACCTCCCATAATGACCGATCCAAATAAAGGTTACACAATAATAGGACCACAAAAGTAGCTGCGCGCGTTAGGGGAGTGTTAGAGTTGTCCCACATTATTTGGTTATGAAATAAGAGATTATAAAGTTTCCACACTAAGTGCACTTCCAATGCGGTTGGACCAAAGACGTCTTAACAGCTAATTAAAAGCTTTACATGGCTTTATCACCGTAATCTAATGTCATCAAAAGAAGTGCTGGTTGCCGATCAAAGAAACGAAAAATAGAAGAAAAGCTGGCCTGATCATTCCTTGGTGGTTAATCTACCACCCTACACAGTTCACTTTAAGCTGCATTTTCTAAATTCCTTCCACATCAAATTTGGATCTCCATCTAATTTTGTCAATATATGATATACATATAATTTAGGCTAGGCTTGGCTTAATAACCCCTTTGGATTATTCAAATTCTTTTCGCATTTATTAGTTTGCGTCAAGTTTTTGTTAATTATTGGTTTGTCTCGATCCAAAGCATACAATGTTCAAAACTAATTATTTTTTAAATAAAGACAAAAATAATCTAAAAATCTGTCTGCATTGGCTACAAGAAACTTGCACTCAGTAATTCCATGACAGAATCTTGGAAAAATAGTAGCCATAACAATGCGGAAACGCAAATATGTAGCTTTCTCCTTGTCTGTTAAAGTTCAAGAATAAAAACCCAGTACTTCCAAAAGAGGTTTACAATCCAGATGATACCAGGGAGAAGTATAACGTAAAACAATCCACAAACGCGTTCATGGAGATCGCACCTATCATCAAGCTTACAATACGTATGTTAGCAATAATACACACATACAGATCCGAACATGCACGAACAAAGACGAGGCATAACTAGTTCTCCACAATTTTATCCTTCAAGTAGTTCAAAACAGCTTTAGTTCCGCGATCCAAAATTGCCCTCCTGATGCTGGGAAAGAAGTTGCCAAAAAACAGATTTTAGAGCATTGCTTCCATGGAAAACGGAGATGTTTTCTTAGAGTAGCGATTGTTAGTCAATTCGACAGATGATGTTGCACTCAGAGTAAACCCACACAAGGTCCCCAAAAAACACACAAAGATGTGGAGACAAAAACGAGGGAAACAAAGACAGAGAAAAAGAAAGACCAGAGTTTTGTTTACAATTTTTTTTGCCTTTCGGATGTTTAAATTGCAAAGGCAGCCTTTTCACTTGGTTGGAAAACCATTTTTAATGCAGACAATGTATCGCTGCAGTGCAAATGTCAAAATAGAGATCGGGAGAATAACGTAAAAACCGTTTGCTAGTGAATCACTTGAGACATCTTCAGGATAAATAGACTTTCAGTAGATTTCTCTTAACGAATAAACCTTTGGGCCTCAACTTTCACCTAACACACAAGGACATGAGGCATGTTTTTGTTTTGACTTGGGAATTCCAGTTCAATTCATTAGAAGTACAAGATGGAAGGAATTAAATTATGAAGCAGTTTTTATGTCACAATACTGCTACAACATAGCAGCAAACCTAATACTCTATCGTCACTGAATTGATTACAACAATTACTGGCAACATACTCTGCGCCCGTGTGTGTGTGTGTGTGTGTGTGTGTGTGTGTGTGTGAGAGAGAGAGAGAGAGAGAATACCTTCTCAATGGGTTTCCGTCGAGCTTCAACACCTGTAGGCTGGGTTCAAGCAATCCCTGCAGAAAAAGTTTCTAGCTGAGAAGAATCCAACGAATCAAAGTTCTAAACATCATATTATCCAAGGAACATCAATGATTTACAACAGAATTAGTTCAGCTTCACCATATCAGTAACTACTGCTGTTTATGGCATCCAAACAATAACTAAAAAAAAGAAGCAAATGGGCTTTGTATTCTGACCAATTCAGCAGGAAGTGTACTGATGTTGTTGTCCGAAAGGTCAAGTTCAGTTAGAGAAGTAAGATTTTTGATACCCTGCAAGACAATAACAGGTTATACATGACAGAAAACTATAGGTCATACACAATGAACAAAATAGTAATCAGAGCTCTTAATAATAAGCTTTCAGAACAGATATTCAAGGAAAAAAAACTTTGACGGGGAATGGTTTCTGTAAGGCAGAACTAGCCTAGTAACTTACATCTGGAATTAAGTGAAGAGAATTTTGGCTCAAATCAAGAACCCGCAACTTCTGTAATCCCAATAGATCTGATGGAATTTCAGATATATGCATCCTTCTGTTAACCAAAATGAGAAACGTAAGATGAAGAAGGCAGTACCCACACAATTGGCAGAAACACAGTATTTCTCTCAAACAGACCTCAGATAGAGCTCCTGCAATTGTGGTAAGCTAGAAAATGCTGGATGTTCCGGTAAACAACCTGGATTACCACTTAGATCCAAAATCTGGATCTTGGGGGCAGCTTGAAAGCCATCTGATGGGATCTAGAATCAAGAAAACACAAAGTGTTGAAAAGACCAGTTACAGGAGTTATACGGCGAACTCTTGTCTGAGGTATAAAAAGTCCTTGAACGGACAAAGGCATTGTTCACATTTTGACCCCCAGATTCTGATTTTCTAAACTTTTAGAAAAAGCTTTCAGCAATAACCAATCCTAAAATTTGAGACCCATTGCTTTGCTACTGAAAGAAAGGCAACTCACTACCATAGATGGTTATTTAAACTGCGCAACGACTTGATATAATGCTCTCAAATTTTACTGTACATCATTATCCCCCCATTTTCAGGTCAGCCAATAAATACTGTCTGCTGTAGTTATATTGCATGTTTAACATTCGTACCCATCTTGACATTATTACAGCCTAAGTGCATGTCCACGTGCATCAGAGAGAGAGGTTATCCACAGTTAGATCATGAGACAATTTTTGAAAAGATGAGGCGTCTGTTAAGCAGCAATTCATACATTGATGTGTAAAACAGAAAGTCATATTTCACAGAAGAATAAGTTCAGAACCATTGTGCCAAGTAGAACTGTTTATGTTCGCTATCACTTTCTCTTGTGCTTTGTATTATGATATCCAGCATCAAATTTGATTTACCTGTTGGAGTGGGTTATAGTCCAGCTTCAAGCATGAGAGATTAGAAAGTGACTTCAAAATAGCACCTGGCCATTCTTTTATCTTGTTCTTTGATAAAGTCAGAGCCTGCATACGGCAACAAGTATTAGACAAGGAACAGACAAATTACAAATAATCCATCATTGATGGCTGAAATGCAGACTTCGGACTTCCTAACCTAACACGCCATCTATGAGGGCAACCATGGATGAAATTCGAGTGCCAATTTCTGGCACTAGTATTATACCAATGACTGTGGTTTTCATTAGCACTAAAAGAGAGGTAAATCCTTAATTTTTAGATCATTCGACAAAAATCCCATACCCATTAATTCAGGAGCACAGCCCCGAGAAGAACTTTCATAATGGAGACAGGACAGATAGCGTCTACTTGTTACATGATTTTGGATGTTAGTATTTGAGCTATAAACAGTGCTAGATCACCACTTGCTCTGAAAGCTCATGTCTATCCGGCATTCAAGCTATCCAACAAACAAGTAAATACTCTTCTGTTCTCTTCCTTAATGTTTTCATCTTGTGAAGAAAAACCAGATGATATACCTCAAGGGAACTGCACGAGGAAAGTTCAACAGGTAGTTCTTCAATTGAGTTTTTAGAAAGGTCGAACTTTGTGACTTCACCGGACTCCCATACTTCTGGCGGGATAGCACTAAAACCAAGCCCGACTAATGAGAGTTCCTGGAAACAGAAACAAATAACTCGTGAGGAAAGGCATAACACTGAAAAAGAAAAAGGGAAAATCCAGTATGCTGACAGAACCAGCTTTCGTGTGAATAAAAGTTAAAAAATAATTCAAAGCACATGCTCGTCCATTTGCCCAGACATGCATGCAAGCAATATCATTCTCCATATGTCTCATAGTACCTTTGTGTCGACTGAAGAGATAGTGATAAAGTAAAATTTCATACACTGATAATTGTCTTCTATCGTAGATCATGTGAAGGAGAAGTATAGCAGAATGATAACGGTGTAATTTAGTTTCCACTTATTGCTTAATTAACATGTGTATGGACATTTTCATAAGGTGTGGTATTTCAAGTGAAGGCTTCAGTCACTTTATTTGAGGTTGCTTCTGTTTCTTCTCTTCGTTTCTAGTCTCTTGTACAAATGGTAACAAAATCTTTCCTTCCTCCAAACCCACTGAAATAAACTTAGCCTTAAGCAAACCTAATATGCAGCTTTGTTTCTCTCCAAATCTCATCACTTTCTGGTGAGAAACCACAACTTTTGGTTTCTCTCCCTTCCTCATAATCCAAAGGGGCTGTTAATGTAAGTGCACCTTCGCTTGAAGAATATCCAGGATGAGCCTTCTTGACTATAACATGTTCCAGTAAGAGGAAAAAGAATGATACTAACTGCATCCTTCTGCATACCTTCAGATATAGGATGTCATCATTGTTTTTTAGGTGATTTTCTGCTGTCAGTGCACACTAATCTACAGTATTACACACAAGCTATTTTATTTGTCTCCATTTTGAATTTAATTGGTCCATTGACTTTAGCTTGGGATGCCTTTGTTTAGAGTTGTTTGAACCTTTTCAAAGTTTTGGTATGTTCCCAACCCAAGCATACATTAAGTTATATAGTTAGGCCCATGTCAAGTCATCACTCCCAGCATCCTTATTTGGGATGGCTAATGATATGCCGGTTTGTCCTTATTTCTGTGAAGCATTATGTGTCCCCAAGTATACTGTTCATCGATGGGACGGTATCACTATACAGTCCCTTAGACTCAAAATGAAGCATGATCTCCTGTTCACAGAAGTGACACTAGAAAGTAGAAGCCTCATTACTGGCAAATTTACCAGGGAAGAGAAAACTACAAATCCTGATGAGTTGATAAACTGTCTCGATCATATACGCTTATATTGATAGCAATTGTATAGTCTCCTCGAGTACAACACTATACTACAAGATATAAACAAGCAAGGTCTTAAGACATTCATTGACCTACAAGAGAAAGAAGAAATGAGAAATGTCAAAGTGAATAATAAAATACCTTTGAGGTAAGGGACATTCTAGCGGCCCTGGCGATTACATCCTCTTTACTTGGAGTACCAGCAGCTGACTCTACAAGATATATAGTTTATTCTACAGAATTAAATTGACATGAACCACTACACAAAAACTTCTCATAGGCTTTACTAGAAAAGCTGAAAAGATTAGAACCGCTGTACAGCAGAGACAAACAATGAGAAAATAGAGGGCTTATCGGAAGGCCCAAGCCCAGCTAATCAACACAAAGTACCTTCATTGGTTGGAAGTCTACTACGTAGATATTTCAATAACGCAGGTGTAGGTCCATTTACCAACGAACTGTGAGAAAGAGAGAGGTTATCAGTTGGGAAAAGAAAATTAAGCAGGAAAATACAGAGAATGTCCAACTGTCCGAGATAATAATTCAAACCTTCGAAGACTTCGCAAAGGATTGCCAGCAAGTAGAATTTTCCGCAACGTTGTCATCATGCCTAGGTAATCGTTGCACTGTGTTAGATCAAATTGACATTATGAAAGCAATAATATTAAGAGAACCAACACATAAATTGGTCCTTTCAATAGAGATAGTTACTGCTGGAAATCCTCGAATCCAATCAACAGTAGCAATGCAGGACGAGAAAGTAATGTTCAAGCTTTTCATCTAATGATGTGTTCGATAGCCTAAAAAGGCAATGGTTTCGAAGTAAAAAGGTGCGGCTGAAGCAGATATTGTTGAGATTGACGAATGACTCTGAAATCAATATAAATTATGACGAACGAGTCGATGGCCAACAGCAAATGATATTCAGCAATGAAGCAAAGACAATAAAGCACTGGGTGCATGGGTAAAAAGGGATCAAATTCCCCAAAATCTAGCAAAATATGATAAACTGATGAAGGTAGTAAATGCAATCAGTAGCTTGTTACTAAAACAAATGCTAACCATACCAATCTCAGGAGGCAAGCCAGACAAAGAATTATTGGACAAATCTAGAACTGAAAGACGCAATTTGCATGCCTCGGCAGGGTACTCCTTCAACTGCATTCAGGTGAAATAATCAGAAGGGACATCCCTATTTGTTGAGATTTGACAATCCAACAAATCCAGCTCAAAGTTTTATTTTAAAGTTTGATCACATCGAGAAATGCATTTCCCAAAAAAATCCGCGACTAAAACTAGAGATGCTATTAAAAGCCACTGTCATGGTCAAGCTTATTTATTGCAAAAAATAGACGGCCTAAAATAGCAAGAAAATTGTTTGAACAAAAAGACCTCCTGGCCACCTTATTTGAGTGAAGATCAAATGTCCCCAACTGTGGAAGTGTTCCTATCTCTGTTGGTAACGAAGACAACATATTATTCCTGCAAATTGAAACAGGAACCAAATCCCATGTAATTATGAATGACAGTCGTAAAAGATATCTTAAACACCACACGCACTGAAAAGTTAAAACACCCTCATTATCTAATGCTCTTGCAATACTGAAGATGAATCTGACCCCATATAAAACTCCACAAGGGAAGAGCAGCCCATTATTGATGATGGGATTGAAGAAATTCCTGCCAAATTCACACACATGTTATATAAGTAGTACCGACGTCAACTTTTATAGTCAAATCTACACACATCCACCGATCTCAATTTACAACTATGTGGAAACTTGATTTGCTTACTGTTCTGATGAAGGTCAAGACGAATGAGACGCGATAGTTTTCCAATGCTCTGTGGGATACCACTTAGCATGTTTTTTGCTGCAAAATAAGATATTGTGAAGCACCAAGCACAAGTCAAAATTCACTAACGTCAAGTCGGCATATTATTGAAAAAACCATTAACAGTAACACAGATATTAACCGGCATTGAGTTCTGTGAGCATGATACATGATGCAATCACATTTTCAGAGAGCTCCGTTAACTTGTTTCCCTGCATGTAGAAAAGATATATCCAACAGTTAAAGCCCGCCCCACTGACATCCAACTCAATCACCACTTTCCTTTTTCTTTGCTTTCGTCAATTACTAAATAACAGCAGTTTCTAGCACCTCAACATCAAATTTCGACAGTTTCGAACAGTTCACTAGATCTTCCGGCAAGCTGGTGATGCAATTGTTTGATGCCTGAGGAGAGTATAAAATAAGAACCTTTTAGAAAGCTTAAGCATTCCAAACAGATCTCATGTCACCAAAATAAGTAAGAGAATTGTTTCGCCATTCCAAATCTACCATCACAAATCTCATGACGTGTAAATATATATAGTAGCACAGTTGCAAAGGCTTTCGCCTTTCAACTACCTCTTAATGGATCTTAAAGTAAACCAACCCTCAACAAACAAATGCAACATAAAATCACTAAAGCACAGGTTTTTTACATTTGGTTTTATTTGCAGAGATGGAGGATACTTTAACCCTCATTTTAAGTTTCTTTCTTGGATCCATCCAAAAAATGTAACAGTGGCTAAACTTCTTTTTATGGAAAAGTATATGACCTCATAACTAATTTTCTAGCTCAATTAAACAGAAGGACAGAAAGACCGTCACGTCGTAAGGCATGCTTGTTCCTATATTTCAACAAGTTCAGCCAACCTATTTAGGGGAGAAAAATAGAGACAAATCTACAAGGTGTGTGTGTAGGAAAAGCAAATTGTTGGACTGAGCAGTAACAAGGTTAAATGTACTGCTACTCAACAAAGGTTCCCTGACTAAATCAATTATTGTGGAGAGAGACTGTAACTTACAATTGAACCATCCAAAAGTCGAACTCTATGAATGACAATCACAAGCCAAAGCCAAGGAAATATAAATATCAGATCAGAATTTTGCCTTACCTTGAGGTCTGATAAATCTAGACATCTTCCAAGCGAGCCAGGCAGATCCTTTAATTGGTTGTTCGAACAATCAAGCCTAGATAACCACATGAAATGGAGCTGCTCAACCACAAAAAAAAAATAATAATACTGAATGTGATCCTTTTGTTCTTTTTTCTTCCCAATTAATTTTCCCCACATGTTCATTAGTAAACCATTGTTACCAAAGTTACCCATGTATAATTCCTATCCAGACATATGGAATCAAGAAGAACGAAAAGAAAGCCTACTTGACCAGAGAAGTGGCTGATCCAACTTCTTCAGCTATACTGGCTATCAGGTTAAAGGACACATCTAATGATTTTAGCATGTGAAGCCTGAAAAATGAACAAAAAGTTGGCATCAGAATGTTACGAGAGAGAGAGAGAGAGAGAGAGAGAGAGAGAACATGAATGATATAATTTCATATATAAAACTGGTTAACAATATTTGGATAGCGTACTCTCCAATAGCAGCTGGAAGGTGGGAAAGCTTGTTGTGGCTAACATTGAGCACAGACAGTAGAGGCAAATTTCTAAGGTCTTCGCTTAGTGATTCAATGTTATTATGGGCCAATATTAGCTTCTGTAGCTCCACAGCCTGTACACATGCGATAAATCACTTTAATCTGCATTGTTCATGATTCAGAACGGGATCTTCATATGCAGAATCAGCTTTAGCTACTAACATAAATGCATTAAGCGGGTTAAAAAGAAACAAAACAAAGAAGTGCCAGTAATACCTCCCACCAGTTCTCACCCTCCCCAACTGCGTCCAAGCTTTTGTATACCTCATTGGGCACTTCCCTGAAGTAAAATTTGGAATTTAGATAAGCAAAGCAAATTCATTTCCATCATATATATGAAATCCAAAAGCAAAAAAGAAAAAGGTAAAATCTTGCATTGGTATGGCCACAAATAGAGCTGTTCCAATTTCTGCAACATAAAAAGTAAATTTACAGCTGCATATCTCTACATTATAACAAATTTTTGGTACAATGTCTTGTCCAGTTAGCTAAACTCACGGTGAGATTCAGTCCACGTATCTGAAATCCCGAAAAAAAATTAGGAATTCAATACTTTTTCGAGTAGTAATGATCCTAACAAACCTCAATTTGCCAAATCCAGGAATAACTTTGGTCTTGAAAGACTAATTTTCTTTAGTCATATAACCCGAATTGCGATTGCAGAGTCTCTAGGCGTATAGTACATAATTTCATCTACATTGTGTGTATATTTAGCAAACAGCAATGGACGGACGAAAACCAACAAAATCTTGGAATCTAAAAACAAAAACTACTAAGAAGGCAACCAACCAGCAGAAACAGAACAAGATAGTATCTTGTAGACATGAAAACAGAAAAACGAGAACGCCCAACGAACCAGAGAACAAAACATCGGTGGTAACGGGTAAACATAATCAAAATGTAGCTCAAAGCAGTGATATTGGGAGAGATTTAAGGGGACCCACTTGAGGGAACGGTTTGATAGGTTGAGAGAACCGGATGCTCTTGCAGCTTTCAGCACCCGATCCATCGATTTGCATAACGGCAGGAGATCAGAGAGAGAGGGCGCTTTCGACAGTTCAGAGAGAGAGGAGATCGATTTGCATAGTTGGGAAGAAGGTGAAATGTTGAAGGTGAAAGTTGGAGTGCGGCTTTGTTCCACTGCGATGAAGAACTTGGGAGTATGCTTTTACAATCAAATTAACATCTTCCGCGTCATCTGAGATTATACTTATACTCCTATGCTTAAGGGTGATTTGGCAAAAAAGAACTTGTAATCCGATTTTTTGGATTTTTCATTTTGTCATTATTCAAATTTTTTTTTTCATTTGTTAGTTTTTAGAATCCCTCTCAGATGAGAAGGGTCCTAGAGTACACCGACGAAGTCTCCGATGAGGAGTTTTTTGGCACTTTTAAAAGTTTTCTTTCTCTTTCTGTTTCAGATAATGCGCAGTTGTGCGCCTAAGACGAAAAAGGACACGTCTTTGTATTGAATTTCTCCATTCAACCCTTGTATTTTCTCTGCGATTGGAACTATCAACCTGACCAACCAAGCAACCCATGCCAGGGAGGATGCTTCCCCGTCCCTAGTAGGTTTGTTCCTATGCGCTTATTGTTCTTGTCTGTAGAAGTATGGAGCCTAGACCGCCTTTCGCGTCCACTAATGCCTAAGAGGTCCCAACATTCTCATTCTCAAGGTTCAAGGCTGATTCTCCATTGGTAATTCAAAAATAGAAAGAATCTAAATTGAGATCCGGAGAAAGGCGGCGGTGTCTGAATGCCCAACTTCTGGGATCAGCTTGACTCACGATTTCACACTCGGAAAGGTAGTCTCATAATCCAACTATCCCCCTATCCCCCTTAACTAACGTGAAGGCATTTTTAGTTGATTGCATGAGCTCGCCAGCAAGCAAACCCCCTTTGTGAAAGTGCTAAAGTCCCTTTCACCTATTCTACCTCTCGATATCCTTTCGCTTTGCACTTTTTATTTCTTTTCCTCACCCCATGATCCCTTTCCCATGTCGTGGGCTTTTAGTGTTTGGTTGGGCCGGCCTATTCTTGAAGGAATCCTTTAGCTACTAATGACGCTTTTTATCTCTCTACCGAGCCATCTGCTTTATGCTAAATCTTGTAAATCCACTTGCAGCCAATGGCTTGTTTCCTTGCAGGCAATGAGACTCAGTCTTATTCTTTTTTTCCTAAGAGAAAAATCCTTCAACGGGGGATCTCATTCTCCCACACAAAAGCATCGTGGTCAAGCTCCCAGTATCCAACCAAAATTTTAAGGAGCCCCCACTGTCTAAGGCAGTGTTCTAAAAGTCGGTCAAGTCGGCCGACTAGTCAGCTCAAAGTCGCTAGTCGGTGTCCCTCGACTTGATCAAAACCCGACTAATTGGGCAAAAGTGGGCGATTAGTCGCCCAAGTCGGCCAAAAGTCGCTAGTCGACAGTCAACCGACCTGGGACCGACTAGCGTCTTTTAGAACCTTGGTCTAAGGGAATATATATCAGTAGGGTAGTTAAGAGCATCATTGTATACTTGCTCATGCTCTCATTCTTTCTAGAGAATGGCCATAGTGAATGTGCCCGTCAAGATTTTGTGGTTTCTGGATTTCTCTCGACGAGACGAATCTAACAAATATAAAATTATGGTCAAAACTCAATTTTTTTTTAATAAAGCCAAAATTGTACCAATAATCCAAGTATTTTTGGCTTTATTCAAAAAAATATTTGTTAGGTTCGGCTTTATACTTGTTAGTTTCGTCTCGTCGAGATAAATCCAAAAACCACAAAATCTTGACGCAAAACTAACAAATCCAATAATTCTTTTTGGGTAAAGAAAGTACTCCTATGTCTTTTCTTTTTTTTATGATTACGGAGGAACAACCACTCCCTTTGAATCCGATTGCGCAACCCAAACCTTCATGAAAACTAGCACAACAACACACCGCCACGGCCCCCTACTTAAATCAATGTACTCAAACCTTGAAGAATGCTCCCAAAGGCTGTCATCCGCCCGAACGACTGGGCAACCCCTGAGTGCGTGAAAGTACTCCTATATGTTGTTTTTGGATTATGGGTATCGTCAATAAGCCAAGTTGCCCATTTTTTAGCACCAATTGCTAAAAGTCAATTTTTCAAAAGTGTTAAAAGTTAAGTTACTAAAGGTCAATTTATTTTTCATTAGCTACAAACTATAAGTAGCTGAAAGCTAGCGTTCTCTCCCATGGTCCTCTTGCTCAAAGCAACTTGCATTATGGAGTATCACAGTAGTGCTTTTAGCAAATGAGAGTTGAGGGTTTAGCAAATGGGAAACTCACCCTAATTAGACTACTAATCCTCATGTTTCTGCTATCTACTTATGAACCCCCAAAACTTATGGGCATGTACAATTCATCCAGTAGCTTTTATCTACCGATCTGAGAGAAGTTGTCTTGAAGTTAGAATTGCTAAAACTAAAAGAGATTTGTTAAGGAAACTCGACATATTGTGTTGCACCTTTTCTGTACCTCCGGAACTTGTCGATATGTTCTATCAACTCAAATCCAAAACCTAGTACAAAATCATTTGCCTGATACTTACGTATCATGTCACACCGTTTCTGCACCTCAGCAAAGTGTGAACTTCACTTGTCTAAACAATATTCATCTTTTGCAGTCAACTTTTCTTCTCCCTCGATCGTTGATCATTACCACTGTTCATTTTCCATTTTCAACAATTCACACCAGAAGCTAAAAAGTGGTTCCGACCTCCTTTTCCCATTCTAATTCTCGTGAAAAGCTACCATAACTTTTTCAAAATGCATTTTGTACATTTCTCCAAAACACTCCTCCCAGATTCAAAATATATTCTGATCATAATCTAAAAAGCCCAAAAAACCAAAAAATTGAAAATGAAAAACTAAAAAGTAAGCTCTCAAACACCTTTCGACTTTGGTTTTGGTTATCTGATTGAATATGAACAATGGAAACAGTGTTGTATACGAGCCAAATTGAGCCGAGCTTTAGAATATTCAGGTTCCAAAATTTGACGAGTCGAGCTTGCCTAGGTTTGAATCGAACTTGAACTTGTTCACGAGTCTTGACGAGTAAAAAATATTAGATATTTATGCTCTCCTACAAGTCTAGAACTTCAAATAAATTTTTTATTTAAAATTTTTATTTTGTACATAAATAAGTCCATACATATATAAAATTATGAAAACATATTAAAATGTAAGTTTATAATACTTTTATAAGTTTATACATATGCAAGTTACAAAATTTTCGTAGTGTAGGTGTGAGAGTTTATACATATTCAAGGTTATATACGTAATTCTTGCGAGATATACATATATTCCAAGTTCGTGAGCATAATCGAGCCAAATACCGTCAAGTTCAGGTTTAGCTCGTTTATTAAACGAGCCTAAAATTGAAGTTCAGGTTCATTTCATTTGGTATCTGAATCAAACTCGAACAAGCCTTCACCAAATCGAGTTTCGAATGGTTTACGAACGGCTCAGTTGCTTAGTTCATCTATGGCCCTGAGTGGAAATGAAGGAAAGATATTTTGGTGAAAACCCACCCACTTTATTCTCCTCTCTTTAACTCTACATTGAAAAACCACCGGTTCCTCTTTACTTCTTCTATCCCTTCCCAGATCTAAAATCAACCTACTGATATCTCTCTTTCTTTTTTGGACGACGACGAAGGTGATTTCTGTTCACGATGGTGCATCTTCTTCTTCTTCTTTTTTCCTTTTCTTTTCATGAAAATGACCAATCAATTTCCACTGATTGATTGGTGATTTATGTTCATCAAAGTTTGCGTTTTCCAGACATAAAAATGCGGAAATCAATTTCCCCAAATTGCATGGTTCATTTTCCACTGATTTTGGAAAAGGTTTTCCGGTGATTTTACCTTCCCGACGTACTAAAAAAATAGAGCGTAAAGGAAAATCGATCGAAGAGGCATAAACTTCAGCCATATATACAATCAACCACACAATTACGTACTGACATCCTCACAAACACTTACCTGAACTAGATTCACTTATCAGGAAAAAAAGAAAAAAAGAAAAACACACACAATTACTACTGCCACCACCTTGACGAACACTGGAAATCGACGGTCCTCCATCGCCACCACCTGCATCATCTCCGCATTCTGCGCCATTGCATAGTTTTCCTCAGCCGCTTCAAATTCCCTTCTGAGATTTGTGAGTTCGTTCATCAGTGGTCGGGAATCAGATCTGATGGCCCGAAGTCTCATTCTCTCAACACGGCGAGACTCTCTCCCTCTCCCGCTCCCCCTCTCTCTCATCTCTCTCTCTCTCTCTATCTGTGCGTGGGTTGATGGAAATATAATTGTGCGAAGGCATGTGGATGTATATATAGGATATATAGACTCAACGACTAGGGGATTTTTCGTCGATGTACTACCTTTTTCCAAACAAATTGCCAAACTACTACGATTTCAAAACTATTTGTAAAACTAGTCTTTAACGCAATTGACAATTGCGCTTTACAATAAAGCGTCAAACCAAGTGACGCTTAATGTGCCATCGTGGCAGACTAATGACACGCAAGTAGCGCATTCCTCATTGGCGCTAACTGTAAATTGGTAAAGCGCAATCTAGTTTTGCGCTAGGGCTTTAAATCAAAACGCAATTCTAATTTTCGCTTCTGATTCACTCTCAATCTCACACTAGTGATCCAAAGTGAGGAGATCTCAGTCGATTGGCTAGACCACTCCGGCGACGCAAACTCACTCTTCCCGTATGTAACTCTCTCTGTCTCTGCAAGTCTCTCAGTGTTTGGCCGTATATATGAAATGTTGTGTGTGTGTGATGAAATAGCAGGGGGAAAAAAATGGTCATAATGGCGCAAACAACAATTGCGCTTTTCCTTATTATAGTGCGTTTGTGAATTGCGCGTATGTGGAGCGCGTTTTACCATTGCGCTTCTCTTTTTCATCGACTTGCTGCATGCATGCACATACCAATTTTTAACACTTGACGGGAAAAATAAATAGGGTGGTGGGGCAGGCATTTTTGGGAGCCCGGATCTCTGTAACCGGCTGTTGAAAATGGGTCCCGCCTTCACCGTCTCGTAGACAGTACTACAGGCTACGTTTGGGAAAAAGCGGGACCCATTTTCGATCCCCGGTTACGAAGATATGGGCTCGTAAACATGCCTTCCCCACCAATTTTTAACACTTGATGGAAAAAAAAAAGGGTGGTGGGGCAGGCATGTTTACGAGCCCGGATCTCCGTAACCGGGTGTCGAAAATGGGTCCCGCCTTCACCGTCTTGTAGCCAATACTACAGGCTACGTTTGGGAAAAAGCGGGACCCATTTTCAATACCCGGTTATGGAGATAGGGGCTCGTAAACAAGCCTTCCCCACCAATTTTTAACACTTGTTGGAAAAAAAATAGGGTGGTGGGGCAGGCATGTTTATGAGCCCGGATCTCTGTAACCGGGTGTCGAAAATGGGTCCCGCCTTCACCGTCTCGTAGACAATACTACAGGGTACGTTTGGGAAAAAGCGGGACCCATTTTCGATACCCGATTGCCGGTTATGGAGATACAAGCTTGTAAACATGCCTTCCCCACCAATTTTTAACACTTGTTGAAAAAAAAAAATAGGGTGGTGGGGCAGGCATGTTTACGAGCTCGGATCTCCGTAACCAGGTGTCAAAAATGGGTCCCGCCTTCACCGTCTCGTAGCCAATACTACAGGCTATGGTTGAGAAAAAGCGGGACCCATTTTCGATACCGGTTACGGAGATACGGGCTCGTAAACATGCCTTCCCCACCAATTTTTAACAATTGTTGCAAAAAAAATTGGGTGGTGGGGCAGGCATTTTTGGGAGCCTGGATCTCCGTAACCGGGTGTCGAATATGGGTCCATCCTTCACCGTCTCGTAGCCAACTACAGGCTACGTTTGGGAAACAGCGGGACCCGGTGTTTGGGCAGAGTCTCCTTTGTTTTCGGCCTAACCCGACGCCAAGTCGTCTCAGAATCAACATTACTCATAACAACATATAAGCCATTAAGAAATCAACATCAAACGTTACTCTATTCATTTCTTTTATGATTATGAGACGACATCAGTTTGGGACATGATGTCCGTAATGCCCCGATTTCAAACTCAGATTGCACAACGGGGAAGGATTTCAATGAACACTGCACGACACTTATACATACGGGTTCAACTAGTTTTCAATTTGATAACGGTTGTTCAACAAACTAGCGACGACGCCGGAAATCACCTAAGATCGCGCAACGGGGGAGGAGGGTTTCAGTTGCAGAGAAAAATGAAGCGAGACTGTGAATTGCGTTTTCAGGTATCACTTTTAAAACGAAGCGCAATTACTCGTTGCGCTATACTTAAACCTAAGCGCAATCGTTTATTGCGCTTTTGTCTGACGTGGCATGGTCGTGCCATGAGAGCACCTTTGGCGACACTCCAAATCACGCTGTACTGTAAAGCGCAGTCTAGGATTGCGTTAAGAAGTAGTTTTAAAAATAGTTTCAACATCGGAGTAGTTTGGCATTATGTTTGGGAAAGAGTACTAGTTCGCCGAAAATTCCACGACTTGCAGAGCTAACAGAAACTCACCCAAACGATCCAAACTGTTTATTAAATTCAAATAAGGTTTCAAGTAAGACTTTTAAAAATTAGCTCAATCGAATGGTTGTATATTTTCTATCCACTTTTCTGCCTTTCGGTTCAGTGTTCAAATCTTAAATGCCAAAAATAGAGTAGAAGATTGGATCAATAAATTACGGTCCTCCGATTGACCTGAATTTTCATTGGGCTACTAGAATAATTATTATAAATTCAATTCACAGTTTGAATCATTTGTATGAGATTCCGAAGTAGACCCCACAAGTCATCTGTGCACACTATCAAACTGGTTTTTTGTCAGCTGGAATTAGGTCTGCTTTTGCAAAAGAGAAACAAATTGGTTTTTTCTATATCGTTCCAATTTTTTCTTGTTTTTCTGGTTTTTTGGTTTATTCGTTTCGTTTTTATTTTTAAAAAATTACATTTTTTAGTTTTGCTTCAAGTTTTCCTTATTTATTAATTTGCCTCAACGAGACAAATCTAAAAAGTATAAAATTATGGTCAAAACTATTTTTTTTTTTAGTAAAGTAAAAAATAAACTAGTTTATTGAATTACTTTTGGCTTTATTAAAAAAATTGAGTTTTGATCATAATTTTATACTTTTTAGATTCGTCTCGTTGAAACAAATGTCAGACCCATAGGGCTCGGGGGAACTGATTTGCCTAGCTGTCACGACACATGACATGTTGCGCACCATTATGATATGATTAATATAATTAATCAAAACCAGGGATGCATGGCTAATTACATGAGTTTTGATCATAATTTTTACATGATTTTCGGTGCATGCTGCATGATACAGTACGTTCACATGTATGTCAAAAATTTCATGCAACATAGTACGTTCACAGGTTCATTTGAAAAGGGAGGCCATCATTTTTTATGTCTTGGTCCTCATATAGTCATATGAAATTTTGATAAATATTTGGGTACCGAATGGGTACCACATGGCTATGCCGACCACGATCTCGGCCGTCCAAAAGTGTTTTAGACGGTCGAGATTGATTCCATCTCTCTCCTCTTCCGGACCGTCGGATTGCATTTTGGACGGCTAAGATTGCCGAGCGAATACCACGTGGGCAATACCCACACGACAATGAAAAATTTCTCTGAAATTTTTTACTCGTAACTGTGGACGCAGGCATCCTGCCCCAATGTGTTGGATTTTTCCCTATTTTAGGACTCACGTTTCCCACTATTATTGTACTTCACTTCCATAAAGGGTTCCTAGTTTTGCTGGCATTTCAAAATTTTCAATTCTTGCATTATTGTTGTACGAATATACATGGCCTTTCACGTGAAACACAGAGCAGTATGTTGAGCGAGTCCTCAATAAAGACTCTGTTTCTTCATCAATAATGGTCGAACTCGACCGAACAACCCGTTAAAGTTCGGTTTTGCCTGCCTAATTGGCCCGACCCGAACCGACTTGTGCACATGTACTCCTAGACTACTATGAGGCCGGGGACATTCTTCCATACAAAGTTATATTAGTATTATGCTTCTTAAACGTCAATGAAAATGGAAAAGAACATTAGACCAACCATAATCTCACTTTCGACACATTCCACACAATGAATCAAATTATGCAGCACTCTATATGTTTGTTGAAATTTTTGAATGATTTTCTTTTCAGTGGTGGATTTTGCAGGAAGTAGCCACTAAAGAAGAGGAGGAACCAACTGCCAAACATGGTCGTTTAGAAAGATATTCAACTCTGTGCTTGGAAAGGAACCAAATGGCGAAGACAACCGAAGGAAGGCACCCGACTCAGACCTCTATGATAGGAAACCAGACCTCGGGAACAACTATGGCTGGAGCACGGCCATTGACAAGTCTAGCTTTGGTTACTAGCCTCTCTGACACTCAACCACCGGGCATGACGTCTCGTGCAGAGCAGCTGGCCCTTGCCTAGCTTTCACAAAAAACCAAAGCCCATGGCTTTCCCACGTCAATTGAACTCCTTTGATTTCCTCCCTCTATTTAATCCGTATAGATTTTCCATCTCTCCCTACTCCCGATTTGTACTTCAATCTAGATAAAGCAGCGATAGATTCTCTAATTAAAAGGATGAGGAGGAGACTGGAAGTTGTGGATGCCGTCGTGCTTGACATCTACTGGAGGCCAAGTGGGACCAGCTGGCGAGGGTTCTGTGACATCACCGTAGACAACTACGATCACGTATTGAACTTGAATCAATTCCTCGAGAACAGATACAATCGGACGGGTGAGGTCTTCATCAAGAGCGGCTCAGCTTTTGTTAATCGAGCAACAGATGGTATCGCCGCGTATGAACAGAGAGGACTAAGCAGTTAATTTGTCAGACGCACTTCTTACTTGAGCAAGTTAGATTATTAATTTTTCTTATTTATATCTCTCTTTTTTCCCCTTACAAACCACAATTTTACAAAAGCCACGCTACTCAATTACTTTGTTACAAATTTTGCATTTAACAAACACGACAACAATCTAAAAGTGCTATTTTCTTACATTGGAAAAACCCACAATGGTGGAAAATTAAAAAAATAAGTGAACTGTTATGGTTCATTCCCCCCCCCCCCCCAATCGTAGTCAAAATATGAAGCAAATTTTCTTATTTTCTATCAAACAAACCCTTACAAATCATATCTTTTCACCTTTATTTTTGTATCCTTTTAGTTTGAAGTTTTGTATTTTATAAATTTTGTAAAAGAATTTTTGGAGATGTAGAGTACAATATAAAAAGTTCGATTTGGGCCCCCAAAATATTAGAGTCGGCACTTTTGGTTATAGTTGCTTAAGCAGAGAGGAATATTTCTAAGTTAAAATTAATAAAAACTTACTTTTGTAGTACCATGTCACAGAGAGATTAAGTGAATAGGCTATATAATCTCAATTGAAAATGAATTTTTGGATAAGTTAGTACAATGACTCATTAATTGAAAATTTTGCTTTAAAAAAATACAATGAGAAGTTCTTTAAACCATATTGTTCTCGCTCTTCATAAAGCACTATAGCCTAGATTATTGTTTGTAATTATTTTTGATATTGTTCAAGCTAAAAGTATTCCGTACAATGTAACCTTGATTTTTTTTTGACTTGTATGTCATTTTTTTTTCATTAGTAGTAAGTGGGCAAACAAAATTAGAGTCGGGCTTGGACAATCCAAACGTCAGAATCGGCCCTGCATAGGTCACGTATTCAGAAAATTAACATACTCCTATACTGTATAACTTTAAACTTTAAATGGGTAGATATAAGCGGAGTAAAGTGTGAGACATATCAAGTTCTGGGTTTTCTTTGTAATTATTGCAATATAAATATACCTTCTACGTGAGCTAGGGGTTTGTGTAGAACCACCACCGGCAGCAGCCCAAACCTCCAACCCAACAGGTCTCTCTCTCTCTCTCTCTCTCTCTCTCTCTCTCTCTCTCTCCACATATATATCTACGCCTGGAGTTCATAAGCACAAGAAGATTGTGTAGAGCGATTTTAAGGATCTAGAGTGTTTTCGTGATGTGTTTCTATTGTACAATTTCGATATCTTCTGTTTTGTTTTACTTATTCCTTTTTATTGTAAGTAATTCAATAATTGTTCTTACGAAAATGATGCATTTCCACAAGTATGCCAAGAAATCAGTAACGTAAGTTATTGAGATTGAACTCTCTCTCTCTCTCTCTCTCTCTCTCTCTCTCTCTCTCTCTCTCTCTCTCTCTCTCTCTCTCTCTCTCTCTGTGTGTGTGTGTGTGTGTGTGTTACATTCAAGTGTTGTCATGTCTTTGCAAGGTAGTGGGTCTGGTGTTGCGCTGCATTTTTTTTCCCATCCTGTTTGCTGTGGGCAAGAAAATTTTCCGTACAAGTCGTTCGTGTCTGAGTTTGTCTTTCACTTGAATGCTCAGGATAAGCATGTACAACACACTTTCTTCCTACTGTTTCCGAGAAAATGTGCCTTCAACCTCCCATTTAGGATTTATAGGCTTCATTGATAACTTTTTGGTGTGCGCCGGGGAACTGTTATTTTGGTAGGTTTGGCAAAATTAAGACGGACGATCAGTAATGAAACACGTTGTAGTATTTCGTGAAGGGATGTTTTTTCTGTTTTAGCATTTGTAAATCCTTGCAATACAAATCTATTGTGCAACTTGAGCGGGCTATAATCTGGGTTAAACGTTTGAAGTGCATGTTGTATATTAGCAGTTTATGTTTTTTCCCCTTTGATTGTGGTTGGTTTGATCACTCTTGGCAGAATACGAATTGAAGGGGGACCACAACTCACAAACTACAATGACAGATTTTTCTAATGTAATGGAAAAATGGGACCACTACTTTTACGCACACCCAAAACCCATTCAATCATTACAAACCCTAGTTTCATGCACAATATTTTTTTCGAAAAAATGAAACCAACCCATGCAAATCTGTACAAAACTGTTGGTTTTTTGTGATCGATCAATTGGGTTATTGTGATCGATCAAAGGGAAAGAAAATGTGTACAAAAACGTGTGGGAAGAATCCTTGAAATTCTGTACAAAACCCTACTTGATTGATCATCTTGCAGTTATGAAAATATGTACAAAAACGTGTGGGTCATCTTGCTGCTATTGTTTTTTACTCAGGGTCTGACTGAACCCTTAGACGACTCTGTGTGGCCTCCGTGGTGAATTTTACGTTCTAGTGCTGGCATGTCTTTGCCGGGTAGTGGGTCTGGGGGTTTGCTGCCTTTTTTCCCCATCATGTTTGCTGTGGGCAAGAAAATTTTGCGTACAAGTCTGTGTCTGAGTGTCTTTAACTTTGATGCTCAGGATTAGCATGTAAAACACACTTTCTTCCTACTGTTTCACAAAAAATGTTACTTCAACCTCCCATTTAAGATTTATAGGTTTCTTCATTGATATTTTTTTTTTTGTGTACCGGGGAACTGTTATTTTGGTAGGTTTGGCAAAATTAAGACGGACAGTTGTTAATGAAACACGGCGGAGTATTTCGTGAAGGGATGCTTTTTCTGTTTTAGCATTTGTGAATCCTTGCAATACAAATCTATTGTGCAACTTGAGCGGGCTATAATCTGGGTTAAACGTTTGAAATGCATGTTGTATATTAGCAGTTTATATTTTTCCCCTTTGATTGTGGTTGGTTTGATAACTCTTGACAGAATTTGGCTTTGTGATGATGGGTTTGTTTCTCACCCATTGTCTAACTTCACAGGTAAATCATGGTGAAGCATAACAATGTCGTACCCAATGGGCACTCCAAGAAGCACTCACAGAACCGTGTGAAGACTTGGTTTAACCAGCCAGCCCGCAAAACCATAAGAAAACTTGGTAATTACATCCCCAGCTTTTAAAAACTCAAAGAAGTAGAACAAGCCAATAGTGTTCTGTCCATTTTCAGCTTAGTGCATCGTGGAGTTGTTCAAATTATGTGTGAAATTCGAATGATTGCCTAAGTTCAATTTTTTTTTCCCACCAAATGTCGTGACCTTGTGATGATTGTTCTCCGTGTTTTCAATTTCAGCAAGGCAAGAGAAGGCTTTGAAGATTTTCCCTCGGCCTACAGCTGGACCACTTCGTCCCATCATCCATGGGCAGACTTTGAAGTACAATATGAAGCTTAGGGCAGGCAGGGGATTTTCTCTTGAGGAGCTTCAGGTCTCAATTTTTTCTGTCACTACCTAGCATAGTTCCATATTTGCCTGCCTCTTTATGTATTTGTCCTTTTTGGATCTTAATTGAAGGATGGCAGGACATTATAGCGTCGTTCACTAGCCAGCATTGTTACATGATATGGATATGTTACGTAAATTTTGTAGTAGGAAGCTTGCGTTGCTCAGCATAGGTAGAGCTGCCATCAGTGTTTGTTTTTGCTAATGGTTAACTATTCTCGGGTGATCATGAATAGTTGCATTTAGTTGGGTTTGGCATAGACGTATGAATCTTGTTCATCTTGAAAATGAAGCCCTCCAGACTTGTATAGAGGACCTAGTTTATTTGGCATTTTGACCAACTTGACAATTGTTGAAATGGTTTTGAATCTAAATTCTGGTCAACTGATGTATTTTTCTATCTTCCTTTTCTACTAATTAGGCAGCAGGCATTCCCAAGAAACTCGCGCCAACCATTGGAATACCCGTGGATTATCGCCGCAGGAACCGTTCGCTGGAGGGTCTTCAAACTAATGTCCAGAGGCTGAAGGCATACAAAGCCAAGTTGGTTGTCTTCCCAAGATGTGCTCGCAAATTCAAGGTATAATATTAACTGGTTACCAATCAACACTCAAAACATTTTCTATTCGGTTATTTCTTGTCTCTCTGCAATATTAAATCCTTTGATTGCAGGCTGGTGATTCTGCTCCTGAGGAATTGGCTACAGCCACCCAAGTTCAAGGAGCGGACATGCCTATTGTGCGTGAGAAGCCGGCTGTGGAGCTTGTGAAGGTCACGAATGAAATGAAATCATTCAAGGCCTACGACAAGCATCGTATGGAGCAGACCAACAAGAAACACATGGGTGCCAGGTTAAAGAAGGCGGCTGAGGCTGAGAAAGAAGAGAAGAAGTGACTTTCTGCTTTACTTGTCTTGAACTATTACTGGTAGTGCACGCTATTAAATTGTGTTTGGATTCCCAGATCACTTGGTTTAAAATTTGGTTTGGATTTTGTCGCAGTCTGGATACTTGTTTGAGTAGCTCAATGCTACCACTGTGGTATGGGCAAATTAAGTACCTATTTATCTGTTTACCTGCCGTAGATTAGTTTTATGACTGCGCTAACGTTGGACTTTGATGGCTAAAAGCTTTTTGGGTCCAAGGTCAAAATGCCGTTGTTTGATTAAACCGACGTTGAGATGGCTGATATCTAGTCGGAGTCCAAAAGTAATGCGACCTATGAGGGCCGGTTTGGCTGGACTGAGCTCCAGTTCAATTTCGCATCTATCGGTAGGGGATGCCTCACGAGTTCATTTGTGTAACAAAATATACGAGGCAATGAAATCATGAAGTTGTTCCAATCCAGTAAGGCATAATCTATGGCCACTGTACGCAGTACTTGGCAACTTGGTAAGGCAAAGCACCGATTCACGCATATCTGAACACTTTTAAAAACTGGCTAGAAAAAGAGATGATCATATGTTTCCTTTATGTCATCGATCCAGGGCCGGCCCAAGGGTTTTGGGTGCCCTAGGCCTAATCTAAAAAATGTGTCCTAAATTTTTTTTTCCAGCAACAATCGCACAAGAAAATCAAAACCATAGAAAGTTCTACTTATTATTACATAAGAGCACAATGGGCCAAAAACAGCTTCGATGTAAATAGTGGAAGTTTAAAAAAATGTAAAAATGTCCTTTGATAATATTATTTTGCTGAAATTCAGTAGAAAGTAGGAAATATACCTTATAAACTTCATCTTTATGAACATAATTTTGCTCTACAAGCCGAGTTCTATGATGCTTGGGCTCGGCTCGCTAAAAAAATACTTGAGCTCGAGCGAGCTAGAAAAGAAATACGAAAATTGATCAAGTGGTGAAGAAACTAGAAGGGAATCTCATTGGACTGTGTTGGGTTCCATAAATGTAAAAAAAAAAAATTCTTACTTGGCTGCCTCATAATTTTTTTTGTTTGAGCTAACCTTAAAAAAGATTTCTACTCAAGCCTAACACTAAAATTTATGGGAGTGCCCCTAATTTTGGGAGTTTTTGGAGTGCTCTAGGCCCAGGCCTTAGGCCTGGGCCGGCCTTGCATCGATCTCATCAATGATTCACAAAAACAGGGTCTAATGACTCAAACCCAAGTCATTTTTCCAAGATATGGGTTGGTAGACATTGTCCAACTTCCCAGAAAGAGAGAGAGAAAAAAGGGTTCATAAAGTCTAAATACCCGGAATGAGTACTCGGAATGTGAAATTTAACGGTTCAGTCTCGATCATTGAATTTCAAATTATAGATACTTTCTATGTACATTTTTTTTTTGGTATGTAGCAGTGTTGAAAGGGTTAGCAGATACACTGGGTTGATGTTGATGTTGATGTTGATCTTGATGACTTTAGACAACAGTCGCCCACTCGCCCTACACTTCATGTGGTACTATCTCCAGAGTCAAATTTCCATCCATTTGACTAACTGAAGAAGCTTTTTCAAAATACTGCCAAAATGTAGGCATTTACGCCACCATCGCTGCTCGACTTGTGGAATGGTTCCTGCACCGGGGCTCACGGGAACACTTGATTAATTCTTACCATATGACTTCGATCTAGCCAGCTTATAAGTTGAGACTTGACAACACCACACCTATTGCGGTTGGTTCGTTACTCTCTCTTCTAAGGAATAATTTCTCAGTTCAAGTCACAGAGAAGGTACTCGAGTCCCCATGTAACCACTAACGATCAACTCTTAACTTCCTATCATCCGAAAAAAAAGGCCAAGAATTGCAAGCTAGTTCTCTTCGTGTGGCATGTTGGACAGAGAATGATTGAAGCGGGAATGGGTAGTGGGGACAAATTAATGAAATACTGACAGAAATATGTAGACCGCATTGGACGAGGATTGCTGTTGCGCACGATCCGGGCCCTTCGTTGCTTAGATGGACGACCCAAATTTCAAATAAAATGGGAGAACTATTCGTGCGAATAGTTTACTTTTAGTCTGAACCATTGAAAACACTTGTGGATAGCTCAAATTAGGGCATCCACAGTGGGCTAGCAATATGACTCCTAAGTTTGGCTCCTAACATTTACCTAGTCATGTCCTCAAATATTGCCTTCAATGGGCTCCCCAAACAAGCTCCTAAGGGTGGCTCCTAAAATTGGCTCCTAGCACAATAGCTAAATTTAGATAGCCTTCTAGCTAACTCTAAGTGGGGCCAAAGTCTTTAATTCCTTTTTTAATATAAAATATTTGAAAAAGTTGCCGTTGGAAAAATCTCTAAAAAATCATGCAACTGAAGGTAAGATCTTTGATGTGGTTGTTTATCACTAGTTCCTTTATGCCAATTTTTTTTTTTTTTTTGTGAAGTGAAATGGAACAAAAAAATAGAGGAGAAGCATTTTTGTAACGCCCCGATTTTCGGAAGCATTAATTAAGACAATTAATTAGGATTAGTTAAATAAAAAGAGTTTCCATCAGAGTACACATTGGAAAACGTGAAGTGCAGCCCATTACAAAATACTTAGTACGGTTTGAGAAATTAATATTACAGACCAACATTAAAATAAAAGGGGTAGGTTCTACAGATTAAGGTTGAGATCTTGATCCCAATGCTCCTCTGGAGCCTGATCCACTGGAAAACCTTCTGTTCCAAAATAAGCATCGCCCTCGACACCTACACCTCCTGTTTGATCACAATCTGGCATAATACGTCCGAGTCGCAAAGCAACATCATGGTATTATACCAGGGTTACACGAAGTGTAACACCGTGAGCGATAAATCACTCAATAGCTACTCTAACCCTCCCAACCCTTGCTTAACATACAAGTACAACATATATGATTGAAAAGCAGTAATTAAAGGAATAATCAGGAAGTAAATCGTAAAACCGAAATTAATCACATAGCTGATTTCATTACTAGCCATTAACTTACATGTTCATCTAAGTTCTCAACCTAGAGAACTTTCCTCCCGGTTAACCACTAAGAAATATGACCAAACTGTGATTTACTCCCCCCTTGCTTGCCCTTCACTCGGGGGCCCCGACGGAAGGTATAAGTTATGTACTTAATCCAGCCGTCAGCCGCCTCGCAAGGATGAATTTCCCAGGGACGAAACTGTACCACTGGGCTACGTATGGCAACTGCCAGGTCCTGTAGGTATATAGCCGAAACTGGTCTATAATACTTCCACCCTTATAACGCCTCAGAATTCAAATGAAGCAAATCACAGAGTGTCATATCCTAGGGTTTCGAAATCAAGGCAGACTGCCAAACAATCCTCCGAAACAAATCACTTGGCGGAACTGCCATTCAACAACAATCTCGGGGTAACTCCCCATCAATCAATTCCAATTAACTTTTCCATTAACCTCATCGTCTATGTGATATCCGCGTACGATCACCCAACCCGGGAAACTAGTTGTCCATTCTAACATTCAACACGTTTATGGAAAGTGCACTTAACAGTAGAAGCAAAGCGATAACGATATCTCAAGGGTCACAACCGAATATCTCAATTCACAAGTTCACGAAATTCAAGTCATAGAGAACCAGGGGTCTAAACGTAATTTATTAAACTATTTGGGTCAAAACGTAATCTAAAGAAAGTAAAGGTCACCAACGTCATTTTACGTAAGTACAAGGGTGTCCAACATAATTTCACGACTCTAGGGTCCTTAGTGAAATTTTACTAACTTTGGGGGCCTTTTTGTAAATAAACATAGTACAAGGGCAAAATGGTAATTTTTCCACCGACAAGGGTAAATACGTAAAAATACTTTATTTTAGTTAATAAAGTCCTAACTTTTCACAAAACGCAATTCCTTGATTTTTACTAAGTACAAAACTACACATTACGCAATTTACACACACAAGGGCAAAATGGTCATTTTACACCCAAAGGGCATTCTGGTCATTTCGTCACACTCCTAAATTTCCAGTAGTGACACTTAGTTGATAAAAATAGGTTTCGTAAATAATACACAAGTACGCACGCCAAATTTCACAAAATCACACTTTGAACCCCTAACTTTAACACAACGATCAAGAACAAGGTTAAGCACAATAAATTCATGGAGAAACTCATATAAACAGTTAGTAAGGTATTAAACATGCTCGGAATAGTTAAAAATATGAACCACAATAAATCTAAGGTTTACTAAGCACGAAAACCCGGTTTCGGGTAAAAAGGGGTCACATCGCGTTTTGGCTCGGGTTTCGTGAAACCCTTGACTTGGGGTTTTAACCCATCAACTATAAACTACTCCTAGAATATTCTAACTCATTCAAAAACTTGGAATAGGTTGGGTACGAGTTTCTACCTTGTTTTGCGAAGATTTGGCGAAAAATGGGTTTTGGCGAAAAACCGACGGAGGGAGCTCTTTGACCGGCCTTGGCTGGCTTTGGTGGTGAAATGTGGGTACCTTGGAGTGTGTTGGATGATCTTGAAGTGGAAGATGAGAGGTGGGAGCTTTTGGTTGATATTTTGAAGTGAAAACCCACTTTTCTTGACTTTTCTCACTCTAGAACTTGAAGGATGTTAATGGGGCTTTGTGTTCTTGGTTTGGGAGTTCTTGGGAGAGATTGGAGGAGGAAGAGAGTGAATGAGAGGGGCAGCAGCTGTTCTGGACGAAATTTGGGGTTTGGGGGAGTATAAAATGAGTTTTGGGTGGAGTTGGAGTGTAAGATTGGTGAAAGAAGTGCCATAGTGGGTTAGGAAGTGATGGGGGAGGGTGGTGGAGTGTATGGCAGTCAAGGGGGGCCCATGTTGACTGATTTTGGCTGATGGGGGAGGTAGAGTGTGGTTTTGGTGATGGTTGGGTAGTGTAGGATGATGTATAAAGTATATGTATACACATATGTGTGTATGTGTACTAGTATTGCTTGTGTATGTATATAAATGTATATAATTACGTATGCAATGAATTTATAAAAATGTAATGCTCGCGATTAAAATGTAAACGTGCCTTAGGGTCGAATTTGTAGTAATTTGGAAGTGTTAGGGTATAAACCGTAGTAATTGCAAATTAAGGGCCCTAAATGTAATTAGAGATTAAATAACGAAATTAAAGTAATTAAAATGAAATTAAATAATCCTAAATTTTATTAAAAATTTCGGATTATTACAACCTATCCCCCTTAACAAAATTTCGTCCTCGAAATTAGGGCATATCTTCGGGCGGAAAGAGATGTGGATAATTAGCTCTAATCGCATCTTCACGTTCCCATGTTGACTCTTCGATTCCCCGATGTCTCCACAAAACTCTGACCAGCTTGATGGTCTTCCCTCTGATGCGCTTATCCCCGTGATCCTGGATCTCTATAGAGAGCTCCTCAAAAATCGTGTCCTCATCTAGTGTGACTTCCTCCCAGTTGAGTATGTGGGTAGGGTGCGCCATGTACTTGCGTAGCATGGAGACGTGGAACACATTGTGGACCTTGGCGATCCGTGGTGGTAGAGCTAGACGGTAAGCCACCTCGCCAATCCTCTCCAAAACCTCGAACGGTCCAATGTAGCGCGGCGACAGCTTCCCTTTCTTCCCAAATCTGATAATTCCCCGTCGCGGCTTGATCTTCAAGAACACATGATCTCCCATATTAAAGGTTAGTGGTCTTGTCCTCCTATCAGCATAGCTCTTCTGTCGGCTCTGAGCAGTCTGAAGTCTCTGACGAATGATCTTGACCTTCTCTGTCGTTTCCCTTACTAAATCTGGACCGAGTAAGCTACATTCTCCCACGTCAGTCCAGCAGACAAGTGATCGGCACGGTCTCCCGTACAATGCCTCATATGGCGCCATTTCAATACTTGCTTGGTAACTGTTGTTGTAGGCGAATTCCACAAGTGGCAGGTGCCGCTCCCAATTTTCCTTGAAATCTAGAGCGCACACTCTGAGCATATCCTCTAAGGTCTGAATGGTCCTTTCCGACTGTCCATCTGTCTGAGGATGAAAAGCCGTACTCAAGTGCACATTTGTTCCTAAAGCTTTCTGCAGGCTCTGCCAGAAGATCGAAGTGAAGCGAGGGTCTCTGTCAGACACAATCGTTACTGGCACTCCGTGAAGTCTGATGATTTCGTTGATGTAGAGTCGACTGTAGGATTCCATCGTATCATTCATACGGACTGGTAAGAAGTGAGCTGACTTGGTCAATCGGTCAACAATCACCCAGATGGCGATGTGTCCTTGCGGCGACTTAGGCAATCCGGTGACGAAGTCCATGGTAATGTGCTCCCATTTCCATCCCGGAATTGGTAGAGGCTGAAGGGTGCCTCCTGGTCTCTGGTGATCGGCTTTCACTTGCTAACAAGTCAAGCATGTAGACACGAACTTGGCCACATCCTTCTTCATTCCTTCCCACCAGTACTGTCGGCGGAGATCCTGATACATCTTGTTGCCACCTGGATGAACTGCGAAAGTCGAATGGTGGAACTCCTTTAAAACTGCCTCCCGATGCGTGTTCAGATCCGGCACAAAGATTCGGTCTTTGAATCTAAGGCTCCTGTCCCCATGGATTGTCCACCCTGGAGTTGCTTTCCCTGTTGACAAACGGTCCTTGACAAAATCGCATTTCTGATCGAACATCTGAACCAATAGAATTTCTCTGTGTAGCGCTGGCGTGGCTACCAATGCGAATAAGCACGCTTCCTCTGTGTTGGTGGTCGCCTGAAGTCCGAATTCTCTGATTGTCTCCATCATCTTCCATTCCCGCATGGCCAGACTAGCCACAAATCCGCGATTCTTCCTGCTTAAGGCGTCAGCCACAACATTGGCCTTGCCCGGATGATATGACAGGGTGAAGTGAAAGTCTTCCATGTACTCCATCCATCTCCTCTGCCTCATGTTCAGCTCCTTCTGAGTGAACAGATACTTCAAACTCTTGTGATCGGTGAACACCTCGAACTGCTCCCCAAACAGATAATGGCGCCAAGTTTTTAGAGCATAAACCACGGCAGCTAACTCTAAGTCATGAGTGGGGTAGTTTCTCTCGTGCGGTTTCAGCTGTCGCGATCCAAAAGCAACTACCTTTCCATCCTGCATCAGCACGCAACCCAATCCGTCCTTCGATGCATCACAATAGACTGTGTACCTCACATTCCTCTCTGGGATAACTAATATTGGCGCGCTGGTCAACCTTCTTTTGAGTTCTTGGAATGCTTTTTCACAAGCCTCATTCCACTCAAATTTGACTCCTTTCTGGGTCAACCGTGTCATCGGTTTTCCAAGCGTAGAGAACTCTGGGATGAATCTTCTGTAGTACCCTGCCAGTCCCAAGAAGCTTCTGATCTCAAAGACTGTAGTCGGCCGCTTCCAATCCATCACAGCTTCCACTTTGCTATTGTCCACTGAGATTCCTTTATCTGACACCACGTGTCCTAGGAATTTCACCTCCTTCAGCCAGAACTCGCATTTGCTGGCTTTAGCATAAAGCTGGTTGTCGCAGAGTGTCTGCAGTACAATTCTCAAATGTTGCTCATGCTCTTGCTCGCTGGGAGAGTATACCAAGATATCGTCGATGAATACTACAACAAATCTATCGAGGTATGGCGTGAAAATCTTGTTCATAAGGCACATGAACACGGCTGGAGCGTTGGTCAGACCGAACGGCATAACCACAAACTCGTAGTGGCCGTATCGAGTCCGAAATGCAGTTATCGGAATATCGCTATCCCTGATCCGCAACTGATGGTATCCAGACCGAAGATCAATCTTGGAAAAACAGGTTGCTCCCCTTAACTGGTCGAATAAGTCGTCGATCCTCGGCAGCAGGTAACGGTTCTTGATAGTTGCACGGTTGAGCTGGCGGTAGTCTATACATAGCCTGAGGGTGCCTTCTTTCTTCTTGACAAACAAGGCTGGCGCTCCCCACGGTGAAATGCTTGGTCGAATATATCCCTTGTCTAGCAGTTCCTGCAACTGAATCTTCAGTTCCTTAAGCTCGGCCGGTGCCATCCTATAGGGTGCCATGGAGATCGGTGCAGTTCCGGGCTGTAATTCGATCGTGACATCCAACTCCCTTTGCGGTGGTAGTCCGGGCAGCTCCTCGGAAAATACGTCCTCATACTCGCACACGATGCGCGGTAATCCCAACTCCATTCGGTCCGTCTCTTCTAGCGTCAAGCTTGCTAACCAACCAGACAGCTGATTATGCCATTTGGACCGTCTTGTCCTCATAGTAGGGGCGTTTTGTCTATCCCCCTTAACTTTGAAGCACGTCCCATCCTTTGAGTAAGCCGTCACCATCTTTCGATGGCAGTCTATGACCGCTCTGTGCGCAGACAGCCAATCCATTCCCAAAATTACATCGAACTCGGCCATATCGATGACTCGCAGATCACAAGTCAATCTCAGTCCAGAGACTTCTAATTTGCATGCCCTACAGACTAGTCCTACAGAGATATTTCCCCCTAACGGTGAAGTGACACGCATTGCTAATCCTAGGGGTTCTGTTTCTAGTCCAAGGGACTTCATGCATGCAGTTGATATAAATGAGTGTGATGCTCCAGAATCAAAAAGTGATTGTACACAAGTATTGAACAGTATGAGTGTACCTCTGATCACTGTCGGGTCTTGCTCATCATCACCCTGTAGAGCAAAGATCCTACCTCCCTGATTCTGATTCGCGCCTTGATTCCCCTGGTTCTGGTACGGGCGGTTCTGCTGCTGATTCCAATTTGTCCTTTGCTGATTCTGATTCTGGTGTGGGTTCTGATTCCCATAACCTATCTGTTTAGGCTGCTGATAACCCCCATAATTGTTGTTCCCTTCTTTCGGCGGTTTCGGGCAGTTGCTCCTGTAATGACCTAGCTCTTGGCAATTGAAGCAGCGAACTGGTTCCTTATTGCGGTTTTGTGCTTGGTTCTGGCCTTGTCTTTGGCCTGAGCTTCCCCATAGCTGGTTCTGTTGCTGGGGGCGTGAGTTGTCCTGGTAATAGGGCTTTGCAACATAGCCCCTGTTGTTGTTCTGATTGTTGTTGGTTCGAATTGGTCCTCCAGCATTGGAACCTCCGACTTTCCCCTTCCCTTTTCCATCTTGAGACTCTCTCTCAATCAGCAACGCGCACTTCAGCACTTGTGCGTAGGTATGGAAGTCATGGGACATCACTATCCCCCTTATCGTCGTGGGGTCTAGTCCCCATTCAAACCTCCTGGCTTTTGCCTCGTCCGTCCTCACGAGGTCTCCCGCATGTCGGGCCAGTTCCTCAAAACGTGCCGCGTACTGCGTCACGGTGTGATTTCCCTGTTTGAGTTCCAGGAACTCCTGAAGCATGGCCTGCTTAACTGGGGCCGGAAAGTACTTCTCGTTGAAGGCGTCCTCGAAATTCCTCCATGTCATCGTCTCTACGTTCTGGGTGGTCTTGAGCAGATCCCACCAATGATCCGCTTCTCCTTGCAACTGGAAGGAGGCTAGTGCTATGCGGTCAGGCGCATCATGCACATTTAAAATCTCTAGTAGCTTAGTGATCTGTTTCAGCCATGCCTCAGCGGCGGCTGGATCTGGCTCTCCATAAAAGATTGGAGGTCGGCGTTTGCAGAAGGTGTCGAGCATCTGGCTCCTGTTCATCTGATGGCGTAAGGGAGCTCGCTGATTAGTTTGTGGGACCAGATTGGCGGCGGCAGCTGCGATTGCCTGAAGCAACTGGGTAAGGTCTGACACCCCATTCTGTCCATTGGCTCCGGAGTTTTGACCATCGTCTTGTTCGTTATTGTTTTGCCCGTTTCTCGTAGTCACCATCTATAGTTAGAAAGTTATGTTAAGAGGGGGTTCCTATCTAGATGCTATGGAAATGAAGGCAAAATTCTAAAAGTTGAAAGAATGAGATGAAAATTAATCATTAATATAGTTACTAACACAAATGTATACAAGCAATACCACATATAGTTACCATAGTTACTAGTCAGGATGTCAAGCCTAGGTTTTCTCTCAGTACACTCTCGGAGTCTAAGTCAAATGACAGTTAGTAAGTACTTGTATCTTAAAATAAATAATACAATAGAATAACAAAGACAATAGATAACACTATCTACGGAGGTTTACGCTCACAGAAAGTGATCTACCCATTCTACCCAAGGCCGAGGGTTTGAACCTAGAGCTCTGATACCAAGTTGTAACGCCCCGATTTTCGGAAGCATTAATTAAGACAATTAATTAGGATTAGTTAAATAAAAAGAGTTTCCATCAGAGTACACATTGGAAAACGTGAAGTGCAGCCCATTACAAAATACTTAGTACGGTTTGAGAAATTAATATTACAGACCAACATTAAAATAAAAGGGGTAGGTTCTACAGATTAAGGTTGAGATCTTGATCCCAATGCTCCTCTGGAGCCTGATCCACTGGAAAACCTTCTGTTCCAAAATAAGCATCGCCCTCGACACCTACACCTCCTGTTTGATCACAATCTGGCATAATACGTCCGAGTCGCAAAGCAACATCATGGTATTATACCAGGGTTACACGAAGTGTAACACCGTGAGCGATAAATCACTCAATAGCTACTCTAACCCTCCCAACCCTTGCTTAACATACAAGTACAACATATATGATTGAAAAGCAGTAATTAAAGGAATAATCAGGAAGTAAATCGTAAAACCGAAATTAATCACATAGCTGATTTCATTACTAGCCATTAACTTACATGTTCATCTAAGTTCTCAACCTAGAGAACTTTCCTCCCGGTTAACCACTAAGAAATATGACCAAACTGTGATTTACTCCCCCCTTGCTTGCCCTTCACTCGGGGGCCCCGACGGAAGGTATAAGTTATGTACTTAATCCAGCCGTCAGCCGCCTCGCAAGGATGAATTTCCCAGGGACGAAACTGTACCACTGGGCTACGTATGGCAACTGCCAGGTCCTGTAGGTATATAGCCGAAACTGGTCTATAATACTTCCACCCTTATAACGCCTCAGAATTCAAATGAAGCAAATCACAGAGTGTCATATCCTAGGGTTTCGAAATCAAGGCAGACTGCCAAACAATCCTCCGAAACAAATCACTTGGCGGAACTGCCATTCAACAACAATCTCGGGGTAACTCCCCATCAATCAATTCCAATTAACTTTTCCATTAACCTCATCGTCTATGTGATATCCGCGTACGATCACCCAACCCGGGAAACTAGTTGTCCATTCTAACATTCAACACGTTTATGGAAAGTGCACTTAACAGTAGAAGCAAAGCGATAACGATATCTCAAGGGTCACAACCGAATATCTCAATTCACAAGTTCACGAAATTCAAGTCATAGAGAACCAGGGGTCTAAACGTAATTTATTAAACTATTTGGGTCAAAACGTAATCTAAAGAAAGTAAAGGTCACCAACGTCATTTTACGTAAGTACAAGGGTGTCCAACATAATTTCACGACTCTAGGGTCCTTAGTGAAATTTTACTAACTTTGGGGGCCTTTTTGTAAATAAACATAGTACAAGGGCAAAATGGTAATTTTTCCACCGACAAGGGTAAATACGTAAAAATACTTTATTTTAGTTAATAAAGTCCTAACTTTTCACAAAACGCAATTCCTTGATTTTTACTAAGTACAAAACTACACATTACGCAATTTACACACACAAGGGCAAAATGGTCATTTTACACCCAAAGGGCATTCTGGTCATTTCGTCACACTCCTAAATTTCCAGTAGTGACACTTAGTTGATAAAAATAGGTTTCGTAAATAATACACAAGTACGCACGCCAAATTTCACAAAATCACACTTTGAACCCCTAACTTTAACACAACGATCAAGAACAAGGTTAAGCACAATAAATTCATGGAGAAACTCATATAAACAGTTAGTAAGGTATTAAACATGCTCGGAATAGTTAAAAATATGAACCACAATAAATCTAAGGTTTACTAAGCACGAAAACCCGGTTTCGGGTAAAAAGGGGTCACATCGCGTTTTGGCTCGGGTTTCGTGAAACCCTTGACTTGGGGTTTTAACCCATCAACTATAAACTACTCCTAGAATATTCTAACTCATTCAAAAACTTGGAATAGGTTGGGTACGAGTTTCTACCTTGTTTTGCGAAGATTTGGCGAAAAATGGGTTTTGGCGAAAAACCGACGGAGGGAGCTCTTTGACCGGCCTTGGCTGGCTTTGGTGGTGAAATGTGGGTACCTTGGAGTGTGTTGGATGATCTTGAAGTGGAAGATGAGAGGTGGGAGCTTTTGGTTGATATTTTGAAGTGAAAACCCACTTTTCTTGACTTTTCTCACTCTAGAACTTGAAGGATGTTAATGGGGCTTTGTGTTCTTGGTTTGGGAGTTCTTGGGAGAGATTGGAGGAGGAAGAGAGTGAATGAGAGGGGCAGCAGCTGTTCTGGACGAAATTTGGGGTTTGGGGGAGTATAAAATGAGTTTTGGGTGGAGTTGGAGTGTAAGATTGGTGAAAGAAGTGCCATAGTGGGTTAGGAAGTGATGGGGGAGGGTGGTGGAGTGTATGGCAGTCAAGGGGGGCCCATGTTGACTGATTTTGGCTGATGGGGGAGGTAGAGTGTGGTTTTGGTGATGGTTGGGTAGTGTAGGATGATGTATAAAGTATATGTATACACATATGTGTGTATGTGTACTAGTATTGCTTGTGTATGTATATAAATGTATATAATTACGTATGCAATGAATTTATAAAAATGTAATGCTCGCGATTAAAATGTAAACGTGCCTTAGGGTCGAATTTGTAGTAATTTGGAAGTGTTAGGGTATAAACCGTAGTAATTGCAAATTAAGGGCCCTAAATGTAATTAGAGATTAAATAACGAAATTAAAGTAATTAAAATGAAATTAAATAATCCTAAATTTTATTAAAAATTTCGGATTATTACAACCTATCCCCCTTAACAAAATTTCGTCCTCGAAATTAGGGCATATCTTCGGGCGGAAAGAGATGTGGATAATTAGCTCTAATCGCATCTTCACGTTCCCATGTTGACTCTTCGATTCCCCGATGTCTCCACAAAACTCTGACCAGCTTGATGGTCTTCCCTCTGATGCGCTTATCCCCGTGATCCTGGATCTCTATAGAGAGCTCCTCAAAAATCGTGTCCTCATCTAGTGTGACTTCCTCCCAGTTGAGTATGTGGGTAGGGTGCGCCATGTACTTGCGTAGCATGGAGACGTGGAACACATTGTGGACCTTGGCGATCCGTGGTGGTAGAGCTAGACGGTAAGCCACCTCGCCAATCCTCTCCAAAACCTCGAACGGTCCAATGTAGCGCGGCGACAGCTTCCCTTTCTTCCCAAATCTGATAATTCCCCGTCGCGGCTTGATCTTCAAGAACACATGATCTCCCATATTAAAGGTTAGTGGTCTTGTCCTCCTATCAGCATAGCTCTTCTGTCGGCTCTGAGCAGTCTGAAGTCTCTGACGAATGATCTTGACCTTCTCTGTCGTTTCCCTTACTAAATCTGGACCGAGTAAGCTACATTCTCCCACGTCAGTCCAGCAGACAGGTGATCGGCACGGTCTCCCGTACAATGCCTCATATGGCGCCATTTCAATACTTGCTTGGTAACTGTTGTTGTAGGCGAATTCCACAAGTGGCAGGTGCCGCTCCCAATTTTCCTTGAAATCTAGAGCGCACACTCTGAGCATATCCTCTAAGGTCTGAATGGTCCTTTCCGACTGTCCATCTGTCTGAGGATGAAAAGCCGTACTCAAGTGCACATTTGTTCCTAAAGCTTTCTGCAGGCTCTGCCAGAAGATCGAAGTGAAGCGAGGGTCTCTGTCAGACACAATCGTTACTGGCACTCCATGAAGTCTGATGATTTCGTTGATGTAGAGTCGACTGTAGGATTCCATCGTATCATTCATACGGACTGGTAAGAAGTGAGCTGACTTGGTCAATCGGTCAACAATCACCCAGATGGCGATGTGTCCTTGCGGCGACTTAGGCAATCCGGTGACGAAGTCCATGGTAATGTGCTCCCATTTCCATCCCGGAATTGGTAGAGGCTGAAGGGTGCCTCCTGGTCTCTGGTGATCGGCTTTCACTTGCTAACAAGTCAAGCATGTAGACACGAACTTGGCCACATCCTTCTTCATTCCTTCCCACCAGTACTGTCGGCGGAGATCCTGATACATCTTGTTGCCACCTGGATGAATTGCGAAAGTCGAATGGTGGAACTCCTTTAAAACTGCCTCCCGATGCGTGTTCAGATCCGGCACAAAGATTCGGTCTTTGAATCTAAGGCTCCTGTCCCCATGGATTGTCCACCCTGGAGTTGCTTTCCCTGTTGACAAACGGTCCTTGACAAAATCGCATTTCTGATCGAACATCTGAACCAATAGAATTTCTCTGTGTAGCGCTGGCGTGGCTACCAATGCGAATAAGCACGCTTCCTCTGTGTTGGTGGTCGCCTGAAGTCCGAATTCTCTGATTGTCTCCATCATCTTCCATTCCCGCATGGCCAGACTAGCCACAAATCCGCGATTCTTCCTGCTTAAGGCGTCAGCCACAACATTGGCCTTGCCCGGATGATATGACAGGGTGAAGTGAAAGTCTTCCATGTACTCCATCCATCTCCTCTGCCTCATGTTCAGCTCCTTCTGAGTGAACAGATACTTCAAACTCTTGTGATCGGTGAACACCTCGAACTGCTCCCCAAACAGATAATGGCGCCAAGTTTTTAGAGCATAAACCACGGCAGCTAACTCTAAGTCATGAGTGGGGTAGTTTCTCTCGTGCGGTTTCAGCTGTCGCGATCCAAAAGCAACTACCTTTCCATCCTGCATCAGCACGCAACCCAATCCGTCCTTCGATGCATCACAATAGACTGTGTACCTCACATTCCTCTCTGGGATAACTAATATTGGCGCGCTGGTCAACCTTCTTTTGAGTTCTTGGAATGCTTTTTCACAAGCCTCATTCCACTCAAATTTGACTCCTTTCTGGGTCAACCGTGTCATCGGTTTTCCAAGCGTAGAGAACTCTGGGATGAATCTTCTGTAGTACCCTGCCAGTCCCAAGAAGCTTCTGATCTCAAAGACTGTAGTCGGCCGCTTCCAATCCATCACAGCTTCCACTTTGCTATTGTCCACTGAGATTCCTTTATCTGACACCACGTGTCCTAGGAATTTCACCTCCTTCAGCCAGAACTCGCATTTGCTGGCTTTAGCATAAAGCTGGTTGTCGCAGAGTGTCTGCAGTACAATTCTCAAATGTTGCTCATGCTCTTGCTCGCTGGGAGAGTATACCAAGATATCGTCGATGAATACTACAACAAATCTATCGAGGTATGGCGTGAAAATCTTGTTCATAAGGCACATGAACACGGCTGGAGCGTTGGTCAGACCGAACGGCATAACCACAAACTCGTAGTGGCCGTATCGAGTCCGAAATGCAGTTATCGGAATATCGCTATCCCTGATCCGCAACTGATGGTATCCAGACCGAAGATCAATCTTGGAAAAACAGGTTGCTCCCCTTAACTGGTCGAATAAGTCGTCGATCCTCGGCAGCAGGTAACGGTTCTTGATAGTTGCACGGTTGAGCTGGCGGTAGTCTATACATAGCCTGAGGGTGCCTTCTTTCTTCTTGACAAACAAGGCTGGCGCTCCCCACGGTGAAATGCTTGGTCGAATATATCCCTTGTCTAGCAGTTCCTGCAACTGAATCTTCAGTTCCTTAAGCTCGGCCGGTGCCATCCTATAGGGTGCCATGGAGATCGGTGCAGTTCCGGGCTGTAATTCGATCGTGACATCCAACTCCCTTTGCGGTGGTAGTCCGGGCAGCTCCTCGGAAAATACGTCCTCATACTCGCACACGATGCGCGGTAATCCCAACTCCATTCGGTCCGTCTCTTCTAGCGTCAAGCTTGCTAACCAACCAGACAGCTGATTATGCCATTTGGACCGTCTTGTCCTCATAGTAGGGGCGTTTTGTCTATCCCCCTTAACTTTGAAGCACGTCCCATCCTTTGAGTAAGCCGTCACCATCTTTCGATGGCAGTCTATGACCGCTCTGTGCGCAGACAGCCAATCCATTCCCAAAATTACGTCGAACTCGGCCATATCGATGACTCGCAGATCACAAGTCAATCTCAGTCCAGAGACTTCTAATTTGCATGCCCTACAGACTAGTCCTACAGAGATATTTCCCCCTAACGGTGAAGTGACACGCATTGCTAATCCTAGGGGTTCTGTTTCTAGTCCAAGGGACTTCATGCATGCAGTTGATATAAATGAGTGTGATGCTCCAGAATCAAAAAGTGATTGTACACAAGTATTGAACAGTATGAGTGTACCTCTGATCACTGTCGGGTCTTGCTCATCATCACCCTGTAGAGCAAAGATCCTACCTCCCTGATTCTGATTCGCGCCTTGATTCCCCTGGTTCTGGTACGGGCGGTTCTGCTGCTGATTCCAATTTGTCCTTTGCTGATTCTGATTCTGGTGTGGGTTCTGATTCCCATAACCTATCTGTTTAGGCTGCTGATAACCCCCATAATTGTTGTTCCCTTCTTTCGGCGGTTTCGGGCAGTTGCTCCTGTAATGACCTAGCTCTTGGCAATTGAAGCAGCGAACTGGTTCCTTATTGCGGTTTTGTGCTTGGTTCTGGCCTTGTCTTTGGCCTGAGCTTCCCCATAGCTGGTTCTGTTGCTGGGGGCGTGAGTTGTCCTGGTAATAGGGCTTTGCAACATAGCCCCTGTTGTTGTTCTGATTGTTGTTGGTTCGAATTGGTCCTCCAGCATTGGAACCTCCGACTTTCCCCTTCCCTTTTCCATCTTGAGACTCTCTCTCAATCAGCAACGCGCACTTCAGCACTTGTGCGTAGGTATGGAAGTCATGGGACATCACTATCCCCCTTATCGTCGTGGGGTCTAGTCCCCATTCAAACCTCCTGGCTTTTGCCTCGTCCGTCCTCACGAGGTCTCCCGCATGTCGGGCCAGTTCCTCAAAACGTGCCGCGTACTGCGTCACGGTGTGATTTCCCTGTTTGAGTTCCAGGAACTCCTGAAGCATGGCCTGCTTAACTGGGGCCGGAAAGTACTTCTCGTTGAAGGCGTCCTCGAAATTCCTCCATGTCATCGTCTCTACGTTCTGGGTGGTCTTGAGCAGATCCCACCAATGATCCGCTTCTCCTTGCAACTGGAAGGAGGCTAGTGCTATGCGGTCAGGCGCATCATGCACATTTAAAATCTCTAGTAGCTTAGTGATCTGTTTCAGCCATGCCTCAGCGGCGGCTGGATCTGGCTCTCCATAAAAGATTGGAGGTCGGCGTTTGCAGAAGGTGTCGAGCATCTGGCTCCTGTTCATCTGATGGCGTAAGGGAGCTCGCTGATTAGTTTGTGGGACCAGATTGGCGGCGGCAGCTGCGATTGCCTGAAGCAACTGGGTAAGGTCTGACACCCCATTCTGTCCATTGGCTCCGGAGTTTTGACCATCGTCTTGTTCGTTATTGTTTTGCCCGTTTCTCGTAGTCACCATCTATAGTTAGAAAGTTATGTTAAGAGGGGGTTCCTATCTAGATGCTATGGAAATGAAGGCAAAATTCTAAAAGTTGAAAGAATGAGATGAAAATTAATCATTAATATAGTTACTAACACAAATGTATACAAGCAATACCACATATAGTTACCATAGTTACTAGTCAGGATGTCAAGCCTAGGTTTTCTCTCAGTACACTCTCGGAGTCTAAGTCAAATGACAGTTAGTAAGTACTTGTATCTTAAAATAAATAATACAATAGAATAACAAAGACAATAGATAACACTATCTACGGAGGTTTACGCTCACAGAAAGTGATCTACCCATTCTACCCAAGGCCGAGGGTTTGAACCTAGAGCTCTGATACCAAGTTGTAACGCCCCGATTTTCGGAAGCATTAATTAAGACAATTAATTAGGATTAGTTAAATAAAAAGAGTTTCCATCAGAGTACACATTGGAAAACGTGAAGTGCAGCCCATTACAAAATACTTAGTACGGTTTGAGAAATTAATATTACAGACCAACATTAAAATAAAAGGGGTAGGTTCTACAGATTAAGGTTGAGATCTTGATCCCAATGCTCCTCTGGAGCCTGATCCACTGGAAAACCTTCTGTTCCAAAATAAGCATCGCCCTCGACACCTACACCTCCTGTTTGATCACAATCTGGCATAATACGTCCGAGTCGCAAAGCAACATCATGGTATTATACCAGGGTTACACGAAGTGTAACACCGTGAGCGATAAATCACTCAATAGCTACTCTAACCCTCCCAACCCTTGCTTAACATACAAGTACAACATATATGATTGAAAAGCAGTAATTAAAGGAATAATCAGGAAGTAAATCGTAAAACCGAAATTAATCACATAGCTGATTTCATTACTAGCCATTAACTTACATGTTCATCTAAGTTCTCAACCTAGAGAACTTTCCTCCCGGTTAACCACTAAGAAATATGACCAAACTGTGATTTACTCCCCCCTTGCTTGCCCTTCACTCGGGGGCCCCGACGGAAGGTATAAGTTATGTACTTAATCCAGCCGTCAGCCGCCTCGCAAGGATGAATTTCCCAGGGACGAAACTGTACCACTGGGCTACGTATGGCAACTGCCAGGTCCTGTAGGTATATAGCCGAAACTGGTCTATAATACTTCCACCCTTATAACGCCTCAGAATTCAAATGAAGCAAATCACAGAGTGTCATATCCTAGGGTTTCGAAATCAAGGCAGACTGCCAAACAATCCTCCGAAACAAATCACTTGGCGGAACTGCCATTCAACAACAATCTCGGGGTAACTCCCCATCAATCAATTCCAATTAACTTTTCCATTAACCTCATCGTCTATGTGATATCCGCGTACGATCACCCAACCCGGGAAACTAGTTGTCCATTCTAACATTCAACACGTTTATGGAAAGTGCACTTAACAGTAGAAGCAAAGCGATAACGATATCTCAAGGGTCACAACCGAATATCTCAATTCACAAGTTCACGAAATTCAAGTCATAGAGAACCAGGGGTCTAAACGTAATTTATTAAACTATTTGGGTCAAAACGTAATCTAAAGAAAGTAAAGGTCACCAACGTCATTTTACGTAAGTACAAGGGTGTCCAACATAATTTCACGACTCTAGGGTCCTTAGTGAAATTTTACTAACTTTGGGGGCCTTTTTGTAAATAAACATAGTACAAGGGCAAAATGGTAATTTTTCCACCGACAAGGGTAAATACGTAAAAATACTTTATTTTAGTTAATAAAGTCCTAACTTTTCACAAAACGCAATTCCTTGATTTTTACTAAGTACAAAACTACACATTACGCAATTTACACACACAAGGGCAAAATGGTCATTTTACACCCAAAGGGCATTCTGGTCATTTCGTCACACTCCTAAATTTCCAGTAGTGACACTTAGTTGATAAAAATAGGTTTCGTAAATAATACACAAGTACGCACGCCAAATTTCACAAAATCACACTTTGAACCCCTAACTTTAACACAACGATCAAGAACAAGGTTAAGCACAATAAATTCATGGAGAAACTCATATAAACAGTTAGTAAGGTATTAAACATGCTCGGAATAGTTAAAAATATGAACCACAATAAATCTAAGGTTTACTAAGCACGAAAACCCGGTTTCGGGTAAAAAGGGGTCACATCGCGTTTTGGCTCGGGTTTCGTGAAACCCTTGACTTGGGGTTTTAACCCATCAACTATAAACTACTCCTAGAATATTCTAACTCATTCAAAAACTTGGAATAGGTTGGGTACGAGTTTCTACCTTGTTTTGCGAAGATTTGGCGAAAAATGGGTTTTGGCGAAAAACCGACGGAGGGAGCTCTTTGACCGGCCTTGGCTGGCTTTGGTGGTGAAATGTGGGTACCTTGGAGTGTGTTGGATGATCTTGAAGTGGAAGATGAGAGGTGGGAGCTTTTGGTTGATATTTTGAAGTGAAAACCCACTTTTCTTGACTTTTCTCACTCTAGAACTTGAAGGATGTTAATGGGGCTTTGTGTTCTTGGTTTGGGAGTTCTTGGGAGAGATTGGAGGAGGAAGAGAGTGAATGAGAGGGGCAGCAGCTGTTCTGGACGAAATTTGGGGTTTGGGGGAGTATAAAATGAGTTTTGGGTGGAGTTGGAGTGTAAGATTGGTGAAAGAAGTGCCATAGTGGGTTAGGAAGTGATGGGGGAGGGTGGTGGAGTGTATGGCAGTCAAGGGGGGCCCATGTTGACTGATTTTGGCTGATGGGGGAGGTAGAGTGTGGTTTTGGTGATGGTTGGGTAGTGTAGGATGATGTATAAAGTATATGTATACACATATGTGTGTATGTGTACTAGTATTGCTTGTGTATGTATATAAATGTATATAATTACGTATGCAATGAATTTATAAAAATGTAATGCTCGCGATTAAAATGTAAACGTGCCTTAGGGTCGAATTTGTAGTAATTTGGAAGTGTTAGGGTATAAACCGTAGTAATTGCAAATTAAGGGCCCTAAATGTAATTAGAGATTAAATAACGAAATTAAAGTAATTAAAATGAAATTAAATAATCCTAAATTTTATTAAAAATTTCGGATTATTACAATTTTTATTTCACAAGAGACATTACAATGACAGCTTCAAATTGCACTATTTAGTTAGCAAAAATACTATGTTTTGCATTAGACTATCATGTTTTGCCTTAGAGAAATAGTAACAAACGAATATTAATCAAAGTAATGAGAAATTCAAAACGGTAACAAGTCCATATTGTAGCCGTTAGGATTATCAACGTACGGGTCCCACATATTAATTTTTTTTTTTTTACAAATAGAGAAAGATATTGCTAGCCCATTGAGTGCACACATCCTCTCCAAATTTAACAAACTCTAGGAGTGAAAAGTGGACCCCAATTATGCTTATGTGTACACCTTAGGATACAAGTTAGGAGCCATTTTTTGCTAGCCCACTGTGGATGCCCTTAGATTGTGTGCAGTAGCTGTGCACAAACTGCATAGCAGCAACCCAGGTCCAGATGGCATTTCCCCGATTTCTCCTTTGAATGCTGCATAGATGCTGAAATTAAAATCAAAATACAACACCAAAATTGAAGCCAACTTTTGCTTTTGCCACGAGTTTGATTTCTTTATGCGATTCAAAATGTATGGTAGAAGTTGGTTGTTCCAACGCGAGTTCCATGACGTGAAATTTATGACCGGCTTTTCTACATGAAAAATGATACATACACTCCCTGGGAGCCACTCCCAGCCACACCCTCTCTCACATGGAGTGTGGGGCCCAGATGTGGGGACCACACCCCATGTGAGAGAGGGTGTGACTGGGAGTGGCTCTCATGGAGTGTATGTATCGCCGTTGTTTCTACATAGTTTTAGACATCAAACCGTAAGGGGAAAAAAGAAGAAGATATGTTTAAAACTGTTCAATGTGTTTAGATGTCACGTGCATCATGAGTTCCGTTGATGTGAAATTAGTTGGTTAACGTGTTACGTGCAATGACAAATTTTTATGACCCGATCCTTTTCCTTCTAGATCGACAGGTTTTTCTTTCTGCATTCCCCGAATAACCAAAATTTTCTTTCACTATCATGGGAATTGGGAAGTGTTGCTTTCATTTTCTTATTACTTTTCAATTTTGTTATTATGAGTGCAAATGGCAAGATGCATGTGGAATAGCAGTACACCACCTCTCCCAACCCACAAACAGGGATTCTGTAGTGTAGTGCCGCACTAGCAACTTTAGAGGATTGTCATACAACATTCGAACTGTTGACCGCGCAATCAATGACTCGAATTTCATCTCGGCACTTTCACGATTTGAGCCAAGATAAAATCTAAGCCGTTGGTTGTTGAGATCAACGGCTCGGGTACTGCACTACAGGATTCCCGAATCCCTCCCAACCCCGAACCATTGAACATAAACCAAAAAAGCTCTTTTCAGATCAATAAAAATAAACAAAATACTTCTTTTCTTGTCGATCCTCATGTAATAAGAAGTTTATAAACACAACTTCAAGCAGACAACTCCGAACTAACTCGATGGACATGAATCCATGTGTATCAAATGACTCGATAAAATTCTTTCCGAAATTATATTCCAAAATCATGTTCCTAGGCCCTATGCCAGGCCAATTACCGTGCCGTGTCCGTGCCACTTTCGTTTTGTGTCCGTGCAATGCCCATGCCGTGCCAGACTTAGACCGTGCCGTGCCTGATTAAGTCCATTTCGTGTCGTGCCATGCCAGGCCAACTATCTTGTCTTGCCCGTGCCATGCCCGGCTTAGACCGTGTCGTGCCGGCCAACTATCGTGTCGTGCCCACCCATTTCCGTGCCCCGTGCTCGCTCAGACCGTGCCATGTCGTGCCCAACTTTTACCATGCCCGTGCCAAAGTTTTTCGTGCCGTGTCGGCAAGGCCCATTTGACACCTCTACTCCAGCTGATGACAAATTAATGGGTTTAATTTCAGTTAATAACATGTTATTAATAGTGGTGTTTTTTCTGTACCTCCGCTCCAGAAACCGGCTGGCGACAGCGGCTAAAGTTGTCGCTCGAAAGGCGGCGGCGGCTGCTCGAGCGGCCAAAGAGCAGGGGGCGAAAGCCGCCGAGGCGGCAAAAGTCGCGGCTGAGAAGACCGACGAGGCCGAGAGACTCCGCAACAAATTAGGTGCTTGCAACCTTGGATTGTGTCGTAGATGGTGTCGCCCCAAGCGTAGGGCTAGGTATCGCATAGCATGATAACCGGTAAGACCGGGTCGAATCCACAGGGACCGAACGCACCCGGCGTGAGAGTTGTCTTGCGAAAGATGGTTTTAGCCTTAAAGCGGCAAACTTGGCTTTTGTGATTTGTTGGTGGATTCACTTAACTTCGTGAATGACACGGAATACGAAAAGACTAAATTAACAAAGGTAAAGCCTAGGGGTTCATAACGATCACAACCAAAGCTAACCAAATCCTCACGCTCGGTAACCGACTTGAGCCACCGTTAGGTGCACCCGAGCAAATGGTTTAGAAACTAAACCATCGCCTAGAAAAATGCGTTCCACAAAGAATAGGATTCTTGTGCCATTTAGACAAACATTTGAGTCGCCCTATCCCTAAGCATCGCACGTACCAAGTGGTCAAGCCCCGGGCGACGTGCGATCAAAGGGGTTTACAGACCCTAATTTTGATTCGTAAAAGTGAATCCCAATTCACTGTTCGACAAAAGTTGAAAGCCTTTTTTAAATTGCGCGAGGAACTGGATTAACCTTGGTCATGGGGAGTCAATCACCCCATGACCCTACCTAATTGACTACTCACTCATTAGGCAAAGACTAATTAATTTAATTAAGGAAGTTATAAACATGACCAATAACTTTGAAAAGTGATTTTTAACGATGATAACAAACTTGCCAACAACTTTAAACCTTAGAGAAATAACAAACAACCAATAAAAACTAGAGTTTAAGAAGGATTTAGCTAGGAAATGAAGAACAAGATTTAACCGATAAAAACACAAATAAACTAGATTTATATAGAGAGAATGATTGTAGCCACAACAATAAACCTTGACAAATTAACTAGAAATGAAAACTTACTTGAGAAATCTAGAGAGGGAAAGCTTCAAAATCCTTCATTGGAGGAGCTAAACTAAAAAAAAAAATGAAAGAGTAAGTAGTGGGAGAAGGAGAGAGGAGAGAGCCCAATATAGTCTTCCCTTTCTCTCTCTACATAATATCTAATAAAGCACACACATTAAACAAAAGTTTCCATAAAAGGAAAGTGCAAAAAGAGCTCAAAAAATGATGGCCGGAGGTATTTGGATCGATCCACACCACATCTGGATCGATCCAGATTCGTCTGTTCGGGCAGATTTTTGAGCCAACTTTGCGGGCATGCCCCGGCTTCGTCCGAACTCGGAATGAGGCGATTCTTGAACCGTTGGAAAGCTCTATGAGTCTACTTTCAAACCCAATTGACCTCATCTTCATAGCATTTGTATCTTGAGAGAAATGAGCATTTTTCTATCGGTTGGTCAGATTTTCTCAAGGCTCATCACTCTAGATTTCTTGTTCCTTTGTTCCGGGCCTTCCTTGAACCTTCCAAAGCTCCTTGAATCGACTTCTAAGCTTCGGCGATTGTTCTCCACGGCATTGCGGGACCTTGAGTACTTCCGGATACAACCGGGGATTATTTGGAGCTTTGGACACGCCTTTTAGCTCCGATTTTCTGAAACTCATCAAAAACACAACTCGCGCAAAATCAATCGTATAAAGGCACAAAATGCACGTGTGTGTGATTACAACGAGCGAGATAAGCCCGGATACATACAACATTTGGGGCTTATCATTAGGCAATCATGGCGCCAGCACGGTGTGGTCTCGCGAATTCTGGTAACTCTCTCTCTCTCTCTCTCTCTCTCTCTCTCTCTCTCTCTCTCTCTCTCTCTCTCTCTCTCTCTCTCTCTCTCTCTCTGTGTCAGGCCAATTATATTCCAAAATCATGTTCCTAGGCCCTATGTCAGGCCAATTACCGTGTCGTGCCCGTGCCACTTTCGTTTTGTCTCCTTGCAGTGCCCATGCCGTGCCAAACTTAGACCGTGTCGTGCCTGATTAAGTCTGTGTTGTGTCGTGCCGCGCCAGGCCAACTATCTTGTCTTTGCCCGTGCCATGCCCGGCTTAGACCTTGTCGTGCCAGGCCAACTATCGTGTCGTGCCCACCCATTTCCGTGCCCCGTGCTCGCTCAGACCGTGCCATGCCGTGCCCAACTTTTACCGTGCCAGAGTTTTTCGTGCCGTGTCGGCAAGGCCCATTTGACACCTCTACTCCAGCTGATGACAAATTAATGGGTTTAATTTCAGTTAATGACATGTTATTAATAGTGGTGTTTTTTCTGTACCTCCGCTCCAGAAATCGGCTGGTGGCAGCAGCTAAAGTTACCACTCAAGAGGCGGCGGCGGCCGCTCGAGCAGCCAAAGAGCAGGGGGCGAAAGCCACCGAGGCGGCAAAAGTCACGGCTGAAAAGGCCGATGAGGCCGAGAGACTCCGCAACAAATTAGGCAATCATGGCGCCAGCACGGTGAGGTCTCGCGAATTCTGGTATATCTCTCTCTTTCTCTCTCTGTGTCAGGCCAATTATATTCCAAAATCATCTTCCTAAGCCCTATGCTAGGCCAATTACCGTGTCGTGCCCGTGCCACTTTCGTTTTGTGTTCGTGCAGTGCCCATGCCGTGCCAGACTTAGACTGTGCCGTGCCTGATTAAGTCTGTGTCGTGTCGTGTCGTGCCGCGCCAGGCCAACTATCTTGTCTTGCCCGTGGCATGCCCTGCTTAGACCGTGTCATGCTAGGCCAACTATCGTGTCGTGCCCACCCATTTCCGTGCCCCGTGCTCGCTCAGACCATGCCATGCCGTCCCCAACTTTTACAGGGCCTGTGCCGGAGTTTTTCGTGCCGTGTCGGCAAGGCCCATTTCACACCTCTACTCCCGCTGATGACAAATTAATGGGTTTAATTTCAGATAACATGTTATTAATAGTGGTGTTTTTTCTGTACCTCCGCTCCAGAAACTGGTTGGCGGCAGCGGCTTAAGTTGCCTTCGAGTGGCGGCGGCGGCCGCTCGAGTGGCCAAAGAGCAGGGGGCGACAGCCGCCGAGTTGGCAAAAGTCACGGCTGAGAAGGCCGATGAGGCCAAGAGACTCCGCAACAAATTAGGCAATCATGGCGCCAGCACGGTGTGGTCTCGCGAATTCTGGTAACTCTCTCTATCTCTCTCTCTCTCTCTCTCTCTCTCTCTCTCTCTCTCTCTCTCTCTCTCTCTCTCTCTCTCTCTCTCTCTCTCTCTCTGTCAAGCCAATTATATTCCAAAATCATGTTCCTAGGCCCTATGCCAGGCCAATTACCGTGCCGTGCCCGTGCCACTTTCGTTTTGTATCCGTGTAATTCCCATGCCGTGCTAGACTTAGACCGTGCTATGCCTGATTATGTCTGTGTCATGTCCTGTCACGCCAGGCCATATCCTGTCTTGCCCGTGCCATTCCCGGCTTAAACCGTGTCGTGCCAGGCCAACTATCGTGTCGTGCCCACCCATTTTCGTGCCCCGTGCTCGCTCAGACCATGCCATGTCGTCCCCAACTTTTACCGGGCCCGTGCCGGAGTTTTTCGTGCCGTGTCGGCAAGGCCCATTTGACACCTCTACTCCAGCTGATGACAAATTAATGGGTTTAATTTCAGTTAATGACATGTTATTAATAGTGGTGTTTTTCTGTACCTCCGCTGCAGAAACCGGCTGGCGGCAGCGGTTGAAGTTACCGCTCGAGCAGCCAAAGAGCAGAGGGCGACAGCCACCGAGGCGGCAAAAGTCACGGCTGAGAAGGCCGACGAGGCCGAGAGACTCCGCAACAAATTAGGCAATCATGGCGCCAGCACGGTGTGGTCTCGCGAATTCTGGTATCTCTCTCTCTCTCTCTCTCTCTCTCTCTCTCTCTCTCTCTCTCTCTTTCTGTCAGGCCAATTATATTCCAAAATCATCTTCCTAAGCCCTATGCCAGGCCAATTACCGTGTCGTGCCCGTGCCACTTTCGTTTTGTGTTCGTGGAGTGCCCATGTCGTGCCAGACTTAGACCGTGCCGTGCCTGATTATGTCTGTGTCGTGTCGGGCCGCGCCAGGCCAACTATCTTGTCTTGCCCGTGGCATGCCCTGCTTAGACCGTGTCGTGCCAGGCCAACTATCGTGTCGTGCCCACCCATTTCCGTGCCCCGTGCTCACTCAGACCATCCTTGCCGTCCCCAACTTTTACCGGGCCCGTGCCGGAGTTTTTCGTGCCGTGTCGGCAAGGCCCATTTGACACCTCTACTCCAGCTGATGACAAATTAATGGGTTTAATTTAAGTTAATGACATGTTATTAATAGTGGTGTTTTTTCTGTACCTTCGCTCCAGAAACCGGCTGGCGGCAACGGCTGAAGTCGCCGCTCGAGCAGCCAAACAGCAGGGGGCGACAGCCACCAAGGCGGCAAAAGCCGCGGCTGAGAAGGCCGACGAGGCCGAGAGACTCCGCAACAAATTAGGCAATCATGGCGCCAGCACAGTGTGGTCTCGCGAATTCTGGTAACTCTCTTTCTCTCTCTCTCTCTCTCTCTCTCTCTCTCTCTCTGTGTGTGTCAGGCCAATTATATTCCAAAATCATGTTCCTAGGCCCTATGCCAGGCCAATTACCGTGTCGTGCCCGTGCCACTTTCATTTTGTGTCCGTGCAATGCCCATGCCATGCTAGACTTAGACCGTGCCGTGCCTGATTATGTCTGTGTCGTGTCGTGCCGCGCCAGGCCATATCTTGTCTTGCCCGTGCCATGCCCGGCTTAAACCGTGTCGTGCCAGGCCCACTATCGTGTCGTGCCCACCCATTTTCATGCCCCGTGCTCAATCAGACCATGCCATGCCGTCCCCAACTTTTACGGTGCCCGTGCCGGAGTTTTTCGTGCCGTGTCGGCAAGGCCCATGTGACACCTTTACTCCAGCTGATGACAAATTAATGGGTTTAATTTCAGTTAATGACATGGTTTTAATAGTGGTGTATTTTCTGTACCTCCGCTCTAGAAACCGGCTAGCGGTCGCGGCTTAAGTCGCCTTCGAGTGGCGGCGGCCAAAGAGCAGGGGGTGACAGCCGCCGAGGTGGCAAACGTCACGGCTGAGAAGGCCGATGAGTCCGAGAGACTCCGCAACAAATTAGGCAATCATGGCGCCAGCACGGTGTGGTCTCGCGAATTCTGGTAACTCTCTCTTTCTCTCTCTCTCTCTATCTCTCTCTCTCTCTCTCTCTCTCTCTCTCTCTCTCTCTCTCTCTCTCTGTGTCAGGCCAATTATATTCCAAAATCATGTTCCTAGGCCCTATGCCAGGCCAATTACCGTGTCGTGCCTGTGCCACTTTCGTTTTGTGTCCGTGCAGTGCCCATGACGTGCTAGACTTAGACCGTGCCGTGCCTGATTAAAACCGTGTCGTGTCGTGCCGCGCCAAGCCAACTATCTTGTCTTGCCCGTGCCATGCCCGGCTTAGACCGTGTCGTGCCAGGCCAATTATCGTGTCGTGCCCACCCATTTCCGTTCCCCGTGCTCGCTCAGGCCATGACATGCCGTCCCTAACTTTTACCGTGCCCGTGCCGGAGTTTTTCGTGCCGTGTCGGCAAGGCCCATTTGACACCTCTACTCCAGTTGATGACAAATTAATGGGTTTAATTTTAGTTAATGACATGTTATTAATAGTGGTGTTTTTTCTGTACCTCCGCTCCAGAAACCCGCTAGCGGCCCGCTCGAGCAGCCAAAGAGCAGGGGGCGACAGCCACCGAGGCGGCAAAAGTCGCGGCTGAGAAGGCTGACGAGGCCGAGAGACTCCGCAACAAATTAGGCAATCATGGCGCCAGCACGGTGTGGTCTCGCGAATTCTAGTCTCTCTCTCTCTCTCTCTCTCTCTCTCTCTCTCTCTCTCTCTCAGGCCAATTATATTCCAATATCATCTTCCTAAGCCCTATGCCAGGCCAATTACCGTGCCGTGCCCGTGCCACTTTCGTTTTGTGTTCGTGCAGTGCCCATGCCGTGCCAGACTTAGACCGTGCCGTGCCTGATTAAGTCTGTGTCGTGTCGTGCCGCGCCAGGCCAACTATCTTGTCTTGCCCGGCTTAGACCGTGTCGTGCCAGGCCAACTATCGTGTCATGCCCACCCATTTCCGTGCCCCGTGCTCGCTCAGACCATGCCATGCCGTCCCCAACTTTTACCGTGCCCGTACCGGAGTTTTTCGTGCCGTGTCGGCAAGGCCCATTTGACACCTCTACTCCAGCTGATGCAAATTAATGGGTTTAATTTTAGTTAATGACATGTTATTAATCGTGGTGTTTTTTTTGTACCTCCGCTTCGGAAACCGGCTGGCGGCAGCGGCTGAAGTCACCGCTCGAGAGGCGGCGCCGGCCGCTCGAGCGGCCGAAGAGCAGGGGGCGACAGCCGTCGAGGCGGCAAAAGTCACGGCTGAGAAGGCCGACGAGGCCGAGAGACTCCGCAACAAATTAGGCAATCATGGCGCCAGCACGGTGTGGTCTCGCGAATTCTGGTCTCTCTCTCTCTCTCTCTCTCTCTCTCTCTCTCTCTCTCTCTCTCTCTCTCTCTCTCTCTCTCTCTCTCGTGGCTAGCCATGAATTATCTCTAAGCTTGAATTATATCTCTTTTCCATGTAGGTCTCATGCCACAATAGACCCCACCCCCTTTTTTGAAACTCAATGCAATGGCCACTGAGTGTTAGGCATTAGCTAATATTACTATGCTGTTTTTTTTTTTGCTAAGCAATATTACTATGCCGTTGACCAATGTTAGGGAACAAATTGATCAGCTGCAATTTTCCATGTGAGTAAATTTCTCAGCACTATTATGGTCCTATGGTATTTCTTACCGTATGCAGTTTTGCAGGAAATGAAATCAATGCTTTTGAACTGTGACCGTTGCTCTTTTCAGTAGATCTCTAGCTGTGTGGGAATTTAATTTGGTATCGTTTGATGTTTGACGTGAAACTTGTGTATTCATTTTCTTCCACCAGATAGTTGATTGTATCATGGGATGTGTCAATATTAGCGCTGATCCTCCAACTTTCATTCAGGTTTGTACATCAAGCATCATTTCCTAAATAAGTAAATAGTAAATACCATATCAGAAAAACACCCCAAAAATTTCATGAGAGTTTGAATTCTTTTTTTTTTTTTTCCTTTCAAATTGACAGTAGCATGCGTAAGATACACAAATGAAGTTGTTTCGTCCAGAATTACTGCTGAACCATCCTCAGAATTGTCCTAAAACCAATTCGAATTCCCATTGGATACTAGTCTAGTCGGCAATAAGGATGTGATAAAGGACTCAAGTAGGAACATATACTGTTAGAACATGAAGGCTTTCATTTGATAATGTTAAGCATCTATCATAGAATTTACTGAGAGATGTTATAATTTAGCTGCCAACAGGAAGAAAAGGGAGGTTGTAAATTGGTTGAAAATCTGTGGTCCATGTGGCTTTTGCTAGCTCATATCAAATTATCAACACAGCAAAGATATAATGGCCTTGTTCGTTTAGTAATTTTAGTTTAGTTTAGTTTTGGAAAAAAGGTGTAATGAGTGGAGAGAGATAGAGAGAGAAATGAGTGTAATGTTTACAAAACAAAACTAAAACTATGAAACGAACAAGGCCAATGGATTCATTTTTTTGTTGAACTATCCACAGTTGAGCACGGCACGGGCACGACACGGAAGTGTGAAGGGCACGAGGGCACGAAAACGGATGTGGCACGGGCACGGCATGGCATAATAAGGAAAAGAATGAGGGAAAATAAAAATAAAATTTTGAATAAGAAAAGTAAGTAAAACATACATTTTTTTTATAAAAAATTAATTTTATTTCAAAAAATGAGGAAAATAAAAAATGAATTTTTGAATAATAAAAATGACAATTTTGATTTTTGAATTGATAGGTGAAAATTAAATTTTTGTAATTACATAATATATCACGGAGAGAGAGAGAGAGAGAGAGAGAGAGAGAGAGAGAGAGAGTTGAATTTTGACTTGCCATAATAAGGGGAAAAAATGAGGGAAAATAAAAATAAATTTTTGAATAATAATTACTATAATTCAATAAATGGACTTGCCATAATAAGAAGAAGAAAAAAAATGAGGAAAAATAAAAATAAGTTTTTGAATAATAATTAGAATTTAATAAATGGACTTGCTATAATAAGAAAAAAAAAGGAGGAAAAATAAAAATAAATTTTTGAATAAATTTTAATTAAATAAATGGACTTCTAAAAAATAAATAAATACATAATAAATCAAAAATAAATTTTTATTAAATAAATTGAGTTGCAAATGCCATAATAATGAAAAAAATGAGGGACATTAAAAATGAATTTATGAATAACATAAATGAAAAAACTTAGGGGGAAAATAAAAATTAAATTTTGATAACAAATACTCCCTCCGTCCCAATTTCTTGGCCCTTCTTTCCATTTTGGGATGTCCCAAAATATTTGTCCCACTTCTAAAAACATCCATAAAAACTGGGTCACTTTCCAATTTTACCCTTAAAAAGTACTTTTCTCATCTTATTGGCTAGTCTATTATCTTTTATTTTATAACGGTTTTTATGATTTTGAAAATTTTGTATAATAAAACTAATTGTTATCTATCAAACAAGATCCATATTGAATATGTTTTGACTTTCATATAATAAATTAGCCTCAAAAATTTGGTCACAGTAATATTGACTGGATTTAGGGGCAAAATAGAAAATTCAATAGAAAGTTTTCACACCCCTTAAAAACCCACTTCCCCAAAAGGGGCAAACAAATTGGGACGGAGGGAGTATATAAATTTTAAAATTTTTTTTTATAAAATTAATTAATTTTTTGTTTGAAAATGAGGAAAGACTAAAAAATAATTTTTTGAATAATTAAAAGAGCTACTTAGCCAAAAATCCAAACATTTGACATTTTTTAAGAGAAGGACAAGAAACTTTTGCAATCGAACACAAAAATAAAAAATATTTAACATTTTTAAAGGGAAGGACAAGAAACTTTTGCAATCGAACATAAATACAAAAAAATTAGTGAAATGTTACCAATTTCTAAAAATTCTAAATTGGAATGTAAAATTAAAAAAAATCTCCACCCCACCTCTGGCCGACCACCACCCCACCTTTGGTGACCACTTCCGACGACAAAAAAAATTAGTGAGATGTCACTAGTTTTTAAAAAAAAATTATTTCAAACATAAAATTCAAAAAATCATCACCCCATCTCCGGCCGACCACTTTCGGCGACCAAAAAAATTAGTGAGATGTCACTAATTTTTAAAAATTCTTATTTCGAACATAAAATTCAAAAAAATCACCATCTCACCTTCGGTCGACCACCACCCCACCTCTGGCTAACCACTTCCGGTGACCAAAAAAATTAGTGAGATGTCACTAATTTTTAAAAATTCTTATTTCAAACATAAAATTCAAAAAAAGTTCCACCCCACCTCCTGCCAACCACTTCCGGCGACAAAAAAAAATTAGTGAGATGTCACTAATTTTGTAAAATTCTAATTTCGAACATAAAATTCAAAAAAATCACCACCCCACCTCCTGCCGACCACCACCCCACCTTTGGCCGACCACTTCCGGCGACAAAAAAAATTAGTGAGATGTCACTAATTTTTAAAAATCCTAATTTCGAACATAAAATTTAAAAAAATCACCACCCCACCTCTGGCCGACCACCACCTCACCTTTGGCCGACCACTTCCAGCAATCAAAAAAATTAGTGAGATGTCACTAATTTTTAAAAATTCTAATTTCGAACATAAAATTCAGCACCAATATATTAGTATGTAATAGACGTGCCGGTTGGTAAAGTCTTAACATTCACAAGCTTGCTAGAATCAGACACACCAAGAGCACTTGAAGAAATGAGAGAGACGTAGGGAGGGCAACTAATTTTGACACATCAGTCTGCCTTGCATTGCTAACAAACTTGGTGATTGGTTTCAGTTGAACCAACTGTTCCAGCGATAAAAAGTAATTGAAACGAGAACACCATTACTGATCCAATGTACCACCAAAAGATTTGGGATCCGCAAGTGAACATTGAATAGATTCGGAATTATGATGTTCCATCGTGTGATTTGATTACCTTCCACTCGAAGTTTTAAGTACAGAAAGAAAAGGACATTCGAAACTAAACTTTCAAATTATTTTGATCATTCGGAAGTTAATTTCCGATTTCGGTAGCGGTTTTCGGGACTTGAGGTCCGATTGCTGTTTTCCGTTTTGTTTATGGAGAAGAAGAGAGAGGTTGACAAAGAAGAATTGATTCTAAAATTTTGGGAAAATATTGTGTCTTTATATTCGATTGTAAAAGTTCCTTGTCCTTCCCTTCAAATAGGCAAAATATTGTGTATTTATGACTAATTATTCCTAATTAAAATAAAAAATTTGAGGAGACAAAAATTGATAGGTCAAAATTGAATTTTTCTAATTACATAATAATATAATATATTAATATGTATAAAATTTTGATTATATTATGCGCTAGCCACACGATCCCAACACAATTATGACGATCCATACCGTTCACTTTGTTTGTCTTGCTATTTTAATCACCCTCGCCAAATTTGAAGTCCATCGGGCATTGAAAGCCCTTTCATCGGGGACGTTGATTCATTATCAACCGACAATTTGTCTCCTTCGATCAAGTACGTAACAATAGTTAAATACTTCATTTTTTACATGGAGGATATAATCACTCCCACTTACAATCTAGACGGTTCTGATTCGAAAAAAAACTGCTCTGATGGCCGTTGAGTTCTGATTCGAAAAAAAACTGCTCTGATGGCCGTTGAGTTATGCATTATAGGACATTATTGCTCTTAGATGCACCGAATGTGATCCGATCAGGTGGTTGCCAACATTTGTGTGAACACCCCGTGGAGTATGTCCACGAAAAACGATTGCGGTTTGGAAAATGGTTTTGATTAATTGAACGGGAGTCGCCACCCGGCTTGTGAACACCCCGCGGAGGTTCACGAATATATTGTTTTGGAAAACTGATTTAATTGATTGAATGGAGTCGCCACCCGGGTTTGAGGACCGTACCCGAGAAACCATTTGAAAAATGACTTTTTTACCCTTTGAATGGAAAATATTTTACTGGTCTCGCAAAATGAGATTTCTCGGGTCCGGGAGCTAGGTTACGAGAGGGGAAGGAATTTAAAGCACCCCTCTCGCCCGATGCGATTACCGGTCTCTACTTAATGCTCAAGGGATTTTGAAAATGTTACTTAAACAAACTTCAATTACAAGTACATACGAGAGCAAGTAAATGCAAACCACAAATTCATGTGAGGATACGTAAATGCGTTTAGAATGTCAATCGCTGTGTTTGGTTGAGAGTTTTGAAAAAAAATTTGGGAAAATTCTGAACAACGGGGTCCACCCCCACCCCATGACTTTTCAAGTGTTCCCTCGAAAGTGTTCTCAGCCAAAAAAATTTCGGAGCATGGGGTCCACCCCCACCCCCACCCCATGACTTTTCAAGTCATCACCCATTATTTAAATATAAAAAAGTCATCATCCATTATTTAAATATAAAGTGGGTTCATTAATGGGTACCCTTGGCCCCACCAAAACCCAGACCTCACTCGACCCATCAGACTTTGAAAAGTCATGCGGTGGGGTGGACCCCATTGTTCACTTTTGGCAGAAATTTTTTTCAGGGAGAAGCAAACCGAACACAGTGAATATGATGTACGTGAATACATTGCATAAATGCATGAAAATGATATTTTTCCCACTGAAATGCAAGAAAAGGGTACTAAATGACTCAGAAAGATCCCAAAATGGACCCACGAACACCACACCATGCACACCTAGATTGCAAACAGAGCACCTGGACTGAGCTGGTCCAGGAGCCTGGGAAGGTACAATCCAAGCACCTGGAACCACTATGGCGCCTGGAATGCACCAAAGCAGGCGCCTGGACCACTAATCAGGCAGAAATTTCCTCAATCAAGATTTCACAACAAATGATAAATGCAGACTTTATGACTTGTTCCCGAATGCTCAAAGTGGTATTTCATGATTCTATGGATCATATGAGTTTTCAGAATTAGCTCTTAAAAGTGGTTTATGCATAAGAAAATCATGATTTGAGATGCCTAAGACCAAAATAACTCAAAGTAGTATGCTGAACACATCTTATAACCATAAATAATCATGAAATAAGACAGAAAACATGGCAGTGAGTGATTATTTCAGTCGCCTGCATTGTGCTAGTCTAGGCGCCTGGACTTGATATGGGTGCAAGTGAAAAACTTCCTCTCTTGTGCACTTTTCAAACTTCCCAAACCCCCAACTGGTATTGAAGACCAGTAGAGGTTGGGTGGTGTCCCTCAAGACCCTTGAACATCGTTTTGGTAGAAAATCTACCTTGAAGCTTGGTTGATGAACTTGGATGATGGGTTTAGGTGATTTTTGATTGTTAAATGGACTGATGGCTTGATTTCTGAAGTTAAAAAGGGCTGATTGTGGGGTCTTTGGTTGGGGTTGATTATGGGTGGTGATGATATGGGGATTTTGAGTTGCAAAAAGTGGGTTTTATGGATGGAAATGAGTGAAATGAAGTGAGGTCAGTTTGGGGATAGGATTTCTGGAAAATTTTCAGCAGAATAACAGCATGAGAGAGAGGGGAGAACTGATCTTCTTTGCAATGGAGAGGGGGAGGTGTATTTATAGGCAAAAAAAGGTTCAAAGAGGCCCATTGGAGCCACTTAGGGGTCAACTAGGGGTCTGGTTTAGGGGCCATCATTTCCCCCACTGTCTACTCACAAATATATCTGCAGAAAATCTCTCCAAGACGTTCCTTCCCGCCTATTTCACCTTGGAATGCAAGTGTCTGCAGTGAGTCTAGGCGCCCATATTGATTAAATCCAGGTGCCTGGATTCAATGTGGGCGCCTGGATTCATCCAATCCAGGCGCCTGGACTTGGAGGCAGCACAAGATTTCAAACTTTGTGGGGTCGTTCCGGGTGCTACCAAACTTCGTTTTGCGCACGGTTTGAAGCGTTGGAAAGCTTGTCAAGTCTACTTTCTAACCCAAGTGGTTTGAACCCAAGATGATTTGTACATCAAAATATATGATCATTTTACCCTCAGAAGGTCGGGAAAATAAGTTGTTTTGGTAAAACGTGCATATCTCCCTCATTTCAAAATGGATCGGGACATATTATATATCAAAAAAGAGGGTTTTGAATGTACTAGAAGGTGGTGTAGGCTTGGGTTTATTTTGGAGAGTTTTAGAAGGGGTTTCCAAGTTCACAATCAAGTCTCGTGTGCTCTTATCGGGCATTTTCATCATCGGGGATGCTTGATAAGTTTCTCGGGTCAAAATTGGGGTGTCTACAATTTGATCGCCACCATTTTCGGGGGAAGTGCTAGATTTGATAAGATATTAAATCATAACGGTTTAGATCGAACATTCGAGAAATCGAGTATGTACCTGCTTTGTAATCCTATACATCGAACTTACTTGGTTATGAACCAAGCTATTATGCTATAGGATAATGTACACTAGCCACACAATTGCAACATAATTATGACAATCCAAACCATTCACTCTGTTTGTATTGTTGTTTTAATCACTATCGCCAAATTTGAAGTCTATCGGGTATTGAGAGCCCTTTCACGGGATGTTGATTCATTATAAACCAAAAAACTGTCTCCTTCGTTCAAGTACCTAATGATAAGTAATTTACTTCATTTTTTGCATGGAAGGTATAATCACTATCACGTAAAACGTAGAAGTTTCTGATTCGAAGAAAAATACCCTGACGACCCTTGAGTAGTACAATTTTACGATTTTTACCGTCGAGTGCATAGGCATATGGTGTGACTGTTGTACTAGATTTCTTACATGGTATAAATACAATGCTATATGGTTCTTCAAACCTAAAACGGCTCTCTGACTCTCTCTCTCTTCCACCGATCGATCTCAGTCTCTCTCTCTCTCTCTGGTTTACTGAAAACGGCTCTCTCTCTCTCTCTCTCTCACACACACACACACACACACATCTCTACCACCGGTCCACCACAACCCCTCACCACTAGTCACCACCCAGTCACCACAAACCCAAATCACCACCCACCACTACAACCCCTCACCACCAGTCACGACTCACCACCATAACCCCTCACCATCGGTTTACCACCACAAACCTAGATCGATAACCAGAAACCCCAAATCGAAACCAAAAACCCAAATCAAAACCCTAAATCCTCACCACCAGTCCACCACACCACCATAACCTCAAATCGACCATGAAACCCTAAATCACCACAACCTGAAAACCCTAAATCACCACAACCTGAAAACCCTAAAATCACCACAACCCGAAAACCCTCAATCACCACAACCCGAAAACCCTCAATCACCACAACCCGAAAACCCTAAATTTTAGTTACTGGATTGTGGATGTGTGTGTGTGTATGTGTGTGCGCGCGTGCGTGCCTGGTTTCTTTGTGTTTGTGTGCAAGTGCAGGTGTTTAGAATTGATCTCTAGTTTTGGGCAACGAATTTGATGCTTTGAATATTATTGGATAATGATGAATTTCTGAGCTCCGTTTATTATTTCACTTCCATTTTCAATTATGCGTTTAGAATTGATCTCTGGTTTGTTCGTGTTTGTGTGCAAGTGCAGGTGTTTAGAATTGATCTCTGGTTTTTGATGGCTTAGAATTGATGCTGACTTACTGAGACAAAGATGTACTCTTAGGCTTAGCTTTCGGTTTTGAAGTTTATCAACTTGTTTTGCTTTTATTTATGCTATTGTAAGTGCTGGAAATCCGTAGTATTCCATAATAACAGAATACTTATTTGATTTACGATACAACTATGTAAGTGATGTAATATCCCTGAGTTTGATCCGCGGTGTACAAAGAAACCGGTAGTGTTCCATTCCAAATGCTTTGGCTCACTACTTGTGCCATTTTGCAATCTCATGAGTCCACTCTGGTTTAAAATTAACCTTGCACATATTTGTAAGCAAAATATCGGTTGGTCATGCTGGAAATTGGAAAATTATGGTTAAGATGCCATTTAGAAATTGATTGCTTCTAAAAGAAGAAAATAAATGCAACTAATTTGAAAGTATTCAGTTATTTCATTTTAATTTTGAAATAACAGCGACTTATTCTTTTAGAATATGATATATTAGAAGTATTTGAGTATTTCCCATCACCAATCAAAGCTATCAAACAGATAAAAAATATATAAAATGCAACTAACGGGTTTCACCCAAGTTAGAAGCACAACGAGTCTCACCTAGTATGGGATATATGTTTGAAAGATTTTTTAATTTGTCTAGTTTTTCAATTGTGTGGTGTTAGAATTTAATATCAACAATCAATAAAAAGAGTAAGTTAATTAAAATTTATTTTGTTTTTTCCTTATGTACATAACAAACGAAATAAAGAATTAAGCGGGCCGACACGACACGATTAAGTAAGCGGGCTGACACGACACGATTAAGTAAACGGGTACGACACGGCATGACACGAGTCAAACGATTAAGCGGGCCGGCACGACACGACACGATTAAGTAAGCGGGTCGGCACAACATGACACGATTAAAAAAAAGCACTGCATGACACGATGAAGTAAATGGGCACGGCATGGCACAACACGAGTCAAACGGTTAAGTGGGTCGGCACGACACGATTAAGTAAATGGGCCGGCACGGCACGGCACAGTTACAAAACGGCACGGCACGAATGAATAAAAATGGCACGGCACAACTAAAAATGAGCACGACACGGAAGAAAAGCGACACAACACGGCATGGCGGGCACGTTTGATACCTCTAAGGTGGAGTTAGCGGGCCTATCTCTTTCCAAATGTCACACGCACAGGGCCAAGGGGGAACTGAGTTGCCTAGCTGTCTTGACACATGACTTGTTCCACCATTATGATAATGATTAATATAATTAATCAAAATCTGGGATGCATGGCTAATTACATGATTTTATATATCATTTTTTATTTCAGGGAATGTGCTTAGTGCATGCTGCATGATAGTGTAATCCTTTGGGCAAAAAACCAAAAACCGGTTTTTTAAAAAACCATTTTGTCCTTATTCAAATTTTTTTTTTTGCATTCGTTAGTTTTGCATCAAGATTTTGTGGTTTCTGGATTCCTCTCGACGAGACGAATCTAACAAGTATAAATTTATGGTCAAACCAAATATTTTTTTGAATAAAGCCAAAATACTTTCGTCGAGAGAAATTCAGAAACCACAAAATCCTGATGCAAAACTAACGAATGCAAAAAAAAAAAAATTGAATAAGGACAAAACTAGTTTTTTAAAAAACCAAAAACTGGTTTTTTACCCAAAGATTAAGAAATTAAAGACCATTTATTATAGGCTACCCTACTGATCATTCATAAAATAAAATTAAAAAAAGTTTGATTAGGTTAATCTGATTAAATATTTAATTAGCTATATTTTTTTTAGAAAATAGTAACAAACAAAAAATATATTAAAAAATAACTAGAGGATTTACTTTTTCAAACAAAAAATTTGAAAGCCAACTTTCATCACTTGGATTGGTCAAGCTATTTAGAAAATGCTTATAAATATTACATTAAATGAACATGGTTATAGACTTGAAAACAAAACCATCTCTGCACTGATTTCTACACGAGATACAAATACATTTATTTAGTTATTAGTTTTGAGATAAAGAAGTTATAAAGGGTTGCGTGTTTTTTCCGTCTTACCTCAATTTTTTTTAAAAATATTTTCACAAAACTTTTACTGTTGAGTAGATGTAAACTCTATACATTCAAAAAAATAATAAATAAAAAAAATTTTGAAGATAAATTTCTGAGAGAAGAAAAGAGCTAAGACAAGAACAAAAAATCTAAAAAGGATTTTTGGTTGGTTCTTGTGGGCTTCCCAGCATACGATGCCGTTTGTGAAGGCACATGAACCATTGATCTCAGTAATCAACTATTCGAATTTTATCTCCGCAATGGACAGCTCAGATCATATAGTGTCGAGATGAAATCCAAGCTATTGATTGCGCGATCAACAACTCAGATGTCACAATATAACTCTGTAGTACGGCACCGCGCTATAGAATCTCCAATTCCGTGTATTTGACACCAAACCAACCGTGAATTGCGCAGTGTGTATTCATGACCTTAGTCAACTAATTTTTCAAAGTAGCATTCGCTCCTGTTTTCAATTTTTACTTTGTGCTTGCAGTCGTTATCATTTTCATTTCTCTCTCTGATGCTCTTTCATGTTTACGCTCTTGCATCCGTATTCGTATCCGTATCTGTATCTATATCCGTACCCATACCTTATACGACTTTCATGACCACTGGCATGACCCACTGGCATACAGGAGTGACACACGGAGACGGATACTCCTACAGATCTCTCCTGGTGAAGGTCCTTTCTTATGTCAAGAATAATCTCCAATTCTAGAGAGAGAGAGAAGTTCATTCTCGGAGTAACTAAGGAACATCAAGCTGATTCCTCAAGTCCCGGAAATTTCAGATAGACCCAGTGGTTGAAGCAATAATTGTCTACACTTTCACTTTTTCGGTGCAATAACCGATTGTTGCTTGAAGTTATTCAAGAATCAGTTGTTGCCTAGTCTCTGTTACGAATCTTCTTTAACTGAAAGAGAGCAGATCGGAGGGGGATCAATCTGGTTTTACAGAGACTAGTTTTATCTCAGTGTTCTTGAAAATGTGAACCAGAACGAGAGAGAGAGAGAGAGAGAGAGAGAGAGAGAGCAGTGGAAGCGTGTTTGTATGATCAAATTGAACGCAGTATCTTGTTGGACGGGGTTAAGTAGTCAAGAGTTTCACATTGGTAGCAAAAAGATTTCGAAGAACTCAGTCTTGGAGAGAGGGAGTCAATGCTAGATTATAAAATTCCGATAAGTTAGGGTTTTTCGAAGTTTTACGAAATAGGAATCGGGGGGAAGTTGAAGGGGGAAAAAGTCAGTTTTTAAGTAGTTTATTTGTCACTGGATGTACAATTTTGTATTTCTGTGGAATTGGTCTTAAATTTTGTGCTCAAACTAATTTTTGGAAAGTTTTGAAGACAAGAGGAGGAGATCAAGAAATTTGGGGCCAACAATTGAATTGACAGTTTAGTGTTTGTGTGAGGAAAATTTTCTGGAAAAATGGGTGAAAATGTGAAGGAAGCGCGGTCTTTGGCTTTAACACCAACATGGTCTGTGGCTTCTGTATTGACAGTTTTTGTTGCTGTTTCCTTGCTTGTGGAGCGATCGATTCACCGCCTAAGTACTGTAAGTCTATATTTAGCATGTACATTTGTCCACTTCTTATATATTGTGTCCTTTTTGTTATATGAATAACATGGTGGGATTTGTACATGATAGTGATGTGTACAAATTTGCCTAATAAAACAGATGAATTGCATTTAATTAGAGGATGTGCAGTGTTGAATTGTGATTGGATGATTATGACTTCCGCATTGGCTAGAGGGTTCTTGTGCTCGGTTTTAGGCCACTAAAAATTCCTCCATTATTCAAGTTCCATCGTATTGTCCGTGCCATTGGTGAAGTTATGTAAAAATAGTACAACTCACTTTATCAAATCATCTGTTGGTGAAGAGGGAGTAGGGTGGGGAAGAGGAGGAGGAGACTTTGAGAGATCGATTCCTCTTTGTTTGATGTGGATAATTTGGTGAGAAAGGAATCACCACTTTTGATGTTTTGGGGAGTCCTTTGTATAGAATTTAAAGTTTCTAGTTAGTGACTTGTGTAGTGGGAGTCGAGGGAGTGTAATCAATCCTTCGATCAATAGCATTTTAAGATAGATCCTTTTGATACATTGAAGTGTTTCCCTCTTGGCATAGGCCTCTTTTTGTATACGGGTGACATTCGCTCAATGCCCTCTTAATATGATCTTAGTTATAGAAGGAAAAACACATTTAGTATTGTTTGTGAGCTTGACCTAATCAACAAGTTACTTATCCTCTTCATCTATTTTCTTGTTTTTTTCATAACCATTCTGTAGTTAGTTCAATTTTTTGTTCCACTGCGTTAGCAATAGTTAAGAAGGCAACTGCTTATGGATCTTTTATTTTCCTACTTTCATCTGCAGTGGCTGCGGAAAACCAATCGGAAGCCTTTGCTTCAAGCTGTAGAGAAAATGAAAGAAGGTGCTTGGCTATGATTCCAATTTAACCCTCGCAAAATGTATTAACTTTCCTTGCACCTTTTGTGGGATTCTCATCCTGTAGCTGCATTTACTTGATTTTTCAATCTTCAGAACTGATGCTATTAGGCTTCATATCGCTCCTGCTGACAGCCACCTCAAGTCTTATAGCAAATATATGCATCCCATCAAAGTTCTATGATACTGCCTTTGCTCCTTGCACCAAGTCTGAGGTTGATGAGGAAACTGAAAGTAATGCATCCGAGGACCACAGACTCTTGATGGCTTTTGCTCATCCGCACTCGTTTAGGAGAATGTTGAACGTGTTAAATGTGAATACCTGCAAAAAGGCACGTTGCTTATCAGTATATAGTCATTAGATAGTATCTGGTTTTTTTCCTTGTTCTTTGCAAGCATAAAAATGTCAACTCATTTCAACAAAATCTACTTTACCATAGTTCTTTTTCCTTTTTTATTTTATTTTATTTGACTCTATGTGTGTATTTGAGATAATCACACTTATAATTACATTTTAGCTTTGTTCTTTTTTTCTTTTGTCAATAGTCCCTTTCTTTTCATCTTAATCTGAACTTTTCTGTATCAGGACTGATCTGGGTTAATTGAATTTTATTTCACAGGGTTACGAACCATTTGTTTCATACCAAGGTCTTGAGCAGTTGCACCGCTTTATCTTTGTCATGGCTGTGACACATGTATCTTACAGCTGCTTAACAATGCTGCTGGCAATCGTGAAGGTTACATTCTTTATAGCAGTTGAAGTTTCTGAAGTGAGATCTTTTTTTTTTGTGTGTCTAGTTCAATATTCTTGTCCAGTGATTGGGACTTAAGGCTCGGTTTGATTTGGCATATTTTTGTTCTGGGGGAAAGACCACGTAAGCCTCAATGAAGTTCATGCGTTGTGTGGTTTCTTCATGAAGCCGGTCTAGGTCAAAGCCACTATTTCCAAGGAGTCGTTGCCTTCAGTGAAGTGTATGGACTAAAGATAGTCCCATTCATTTGCGATATGTGCAAGATATCAAATGTAAAGAGCATGATTTGGAGTACAGTTTGCTTCACCTTTCTGTGTTTAATAGATGATTCAATTAATTACTCAGGTCACAGCCTTACATTTATTTCTGGATAAATGTCAATAGTTTTCCCTTCAAAAACGACTAGAAAATGAGTGCATCCAAGTACCAATCTAACACCCAGATCATGCTAGGAGTGTTAAATGGTCCTTGTGTATTTTCATAGTAGTCTTTCTTGTTGTTCCTCTTTTAAGCTTATGCTTGAACAGTATTGAACTTGTGGGTGCACCCTGTGGCTATTTCTGTTTTCTGATTACTGGTAATGATGTGGTTAGATCCATGGGTGGAGAGCATGGGAGGATGAGGCTCATATGGATCGGCATGATTCATTAACTGGTAAGCTCTAAACTGGTGATTGATAAGACTCACATGATTGTCAGTGTTTACACTACCACTCTATATTCTAGCCAGTCGACTGGTACAAATCATTTTTCCTGTGCTTTAGTTTTAGTTTTTATTTTAGCTAGCAATGGATATGTAGATTGGAAGAAAAGAGATTGGGGCAAATGGATTGGAGATTCTTAAATGGAGAAAAAATAATTCCTAAAGAAAACATGTGACATAGCAAAGAAATCAGAATAGTGGTCTATTGTGGTCTGTAAACTTAAGAAACAGTTTGCTTCTGTATTTGGTAGATATATGACATTTTAACAAATAAAGTTTTCTCTAACAGAAATCACAAGAGAGATGACAATGCGAAGGCAATCTTTCTTTGTCAAATTTCATGCATCATATCCGCTGGCCAGGAATAATTTTCTTATCTGGGTGGTATGTAACAAACTGTCTATACCGTATTTGATTTTTAATTTTGTTCATACCTGAGGGAGTGTTCCTAAATGTAATTTGTGGCAACTATCTGTCTCTTTATCATCTGAGGAACGGCAGCAGGAAAACTCCTAGAAGAAATCCATATTCATTCATGTTTGGATCATTTTATACAACCAGTTGCTTTCACTGCATTCTTTTTTCCCAGCTACATCAATGTTTTATTGTTTTTCTGTTTCTTTATTATGTATTTTAACTTACAAACTTGTTGCTTCAAGCAAAATTTAGACATCTGAGAACAGATCATTAAGAATTTCTTTGCACTCCAATGAATTGAATGGAGCTTAAAATTTCTTTGCTTCATTTGCCAAAATCTTGGTCTAGAATTTGGATCATTGGTTCTTGGTTTTTAGTTCTTGCCCATTGTTCCCCAGATTTTTGCAACTGCCTGCTTTGGCTAATGAAATCCTGTTTAGTACATACATGGCATTTCCTAGCAATTGGCGTATATGCTTCAACCTAGCTTCATCATTTCTCAGTGGACTCTGGTTGGCCAAACTTTCTAACAGGCCTGGTCTAGCTATGGCACGTGAAGTGGATTCAAGTCTATGTTTTTATAAATCAAATTGCTAGGTTACAGAGGAGCATGGGTCCTTTGGTTCATTTTGGTGGTTGAATTATATTGCGATTCCTATCTTGGCTTAGTGGTTAATTGGACTATGTTTCTTATATTATTGTTCCTGTCACCTACTTACAATACTAAAGAAGCCACTTATTCAATTCAAAGCACACAACTTATGCCTGGCTCTTTGCTTCCTAGAAAGTTTATGCACCTCTAGAAAGATAATATAAGAGCAATTGTGTTTCAGCATTTAGTGTTTCTACTTCCCGTATGAATCTTCTAAATGGTAATTGGGAGGGCTTCTGTAGCTATACACATGCGTAAGCAATTGTGTGCTATGCCTGTGACATGTCTCGCATGCCCTTTATTCCAGTGTAGTCGTACAAAATTATTTCTAAAGCTGAATAGTAGCTCTGTATTTTTGGGTTACGAGGTTACATTGATACATTCAATTAGGGACCTGGAGGTTGACATCAGAGTTCAAGAGTGTCTGTTGGTTTAAGGAGGTGTTTTCAAGAGCCCAAGGGTTTCAAGATGGAAACGGAAAGTAATGACTGGGGGGTTTCAAATATAACATGCTTCTATTTGTATGAAGTGATAATGCCCATATTGAAGGAGGCTGGAGGAGGGTGTTGTGCTGCTTCTGTTGCGCTCTTTATATCTATAGATCCCACTACCTAATAGTGTATTCGAGTGTGTTACTTTCATCATTTTATGATATATTATGCAATCTGTAAGATTTATATCACCACGTGGCTTTACTGAACTGCTCTTTGGATGAAGATCTTTGATAGTGTTATTAAAATTGCAGACCTGTTTCTTCAGGCAATTTGGGAATTCAGTGGTTCGCGCTGACTACCTTACCCTTCGCAAGGCTTTCATCTTGGTACCTCCCTCCCTCCCTCCCTCTCAAGTGCCTTTTTAAAATCCTGATAATCCGAGCAGAAATGTATGTCTGTAGTGTTTTATTTAGTTCTGTATTATATGTCTAGGTTTACTACATGCGTGATGTTGTAAAAATGTTAAAAATCATGAGGGGCTCGTGGTCTCAATAGTATTTATATTCCATGGGCCATAATGTGAGAAACTCAGGGGTATACATATTGACAGTTAAAGTAAGCAGTGGACAATGGAACTGGTTTGAAGCTTTAGTACCTCAAAGAAATTCAAAGTTGCAGAATACATTTAAAGGAATAAACTTGTCAAAAACACGTGTGGAGGATCAACATAGGTCATCTGTAAAATGGTCTTCGTAGAGTCACTGTAGTTTGTCGAGCCTTGGACAATGCTTGGTGAATGATATGTGAACTGTACGATATGGTCGAAAGAAAAGAACACATGTTCAGTGTTGCTTTGATTCACTTGGCAAATGAGCTTGAGCAGTTGCACCAGTCAATGCTCCTGTAAATGACCAATGCTTTCCATTTTCTGTGAAATACTGTTGCTTGAAAACATGGACTGACTCGGAGTCCAGTGAGTTTCACTTTTGCAGGATGGAATTGATGAGCTACAATTGCGATCCTCCCCATATATCTAACAGACCACAATAAACTAGTCCTGGGGTTCAAACCATTCTCAAATTAATTCACTGAGGCACCGTGCATAGTGTAGCAATTTGGACAGTGCTAACTATTTGCAATATTGCTGACAGCATGATGAACTAATGTCATATCAGTCATTCCTTTGCTCGTAATACTTGCCACTCTATGAAGCACGGATATGGATACGCGATACGGATACGATACGATACGGATACGCGGATATGTGATTTTTCCAAAAAGTAGGATACGATATGTTGGGGGATACATTGAATATAAAAGTAAATAAAATATATATTTTATATATATAATTTTTAATTCCTAAAAAATGAAATATACGTTATACAAAAGTAAATATTTTTTTTTTATAGATATATAGATATTATAGTTTGATCATGCTTCATTAGATATAGAAAATAAAATATACAAAAGCTGGGGTCTTAAATTGATATAATAACAAATACTAGAGCATATAAAATGATAGGAACTTAAATTGGGGGGCTTCCAGTGTAATTTAGCTTATTAGAGGTATAAAACAACACAGCACCAGATCTAATTGCAATTTTACCCCATATATTTCAAGTAATAACATATTTACCCCCGCGCGTATCCGAAACGTATCCTAGCGTATCCGAATACCAAAAAATAAATTTAAATTCTGGATACTTTAAAAAAATGTATCGGATACGTATCCGGAGCGTATCCGTATCCGATACGCGATATGGAGGCCAAAATAGAGTATCCGTGCTTCATAGCTTGCCACCACTGTAATTTAGATCATATTCAAATTTGTTGGACTTCTGAGTTTAGACCTCTGGTGTGAACTTGTCAGATAATATCGTTGTCTTCAAACCAAATAGATTCATTGTACTCTAGAACCTGGTTTCTATTTATGGCCAATTCTATGTTTGTTGTTTTGCTATTCAGTCATTTCAAATTTATAAGACTCGTTTATACTGGTTACTGATGAATATAACTTTGTTACTACTTGTTTACTATTTATGGTTCTTGTTTCTCTTATTCATGGCAGAACCACAACCTTACATCAAAATATGATTTTCACAGTTACATGATCCGCTCTATGGAGGAAGAATTTCAAAAGATAGTTGGTGTGAGGTAAGTGAAAATCTTTATTTTCAGAACTGCAGAGCTTTTTGAATCCTTCAATTGAGCATGCTTCTGTTTCTTAAAAAAGTTCCTATCATTTCGCTCGGGTTATTTGACTTCTGAAGCTTTATATGAGATGGGAAAAAATCACTAGCATATTTGGGATTCCTCAAAATCATTGCAACAAGAAGATTTATCAGTATCTATATGCCAATCATATTTCTTTACCTTGTTACTCAAGAGTCAAGAACACAGTCTTTCATTAACCAAGAAGCTAAATTTCCTCTCAAAAGCTTGGACCAAGTATTTTAACACACATTCTTGGATCATATGTTTTTGTGTTTTGTGAATTGACTCATGGTCATTCAGGCACTTGTAAAAAAGAGAAAGGTTTCAAAGTCAGGTGACGTATCACAATATATTTGAATATGAAGAGTCGAAAGAAAAATATTTATATTTTTTAGCAAAGCTACATTATATCAACTGAGGTTTCATTAGGTTATAAATGAGTAAAATATTGACACAACACCTAGTTATCAGTTATTACAATCATTTCGTAAAGTGCTAGGTATTGTAGATTTTTGTACAACCTAGCTTTCTTACAAATGAAAATTAGTAATAGTTGAAATTGATCGAATTTAGTAGACCTCCCTTTGAGTCATTAAAATTTTTTGCTTCCTCATTGTTGTTTTTCTTGTTAGTTTTTCGTATTTATGGACACTGCTAAGTTGCATTAGCTTTACCTGAAGATGAATGAACATAAGAACGGGGCACAATTTGATTGCTGTTCCAGTGTCCGTCTTATTTTTATTTTCTGGGGAGCTTCTTCTCCTCGTTTTGGGTATCTAAAGCAAACAACTGAATGCCAGGTTTGAATTTTTGCAGTGGCCCACTATGGGGATTTGTCGTGGGTTTCATGCTCTTTAACGTCAAAGGTATGGATAGATATGAAAAAGCTGAGGCTTTAAAGGCACGGAGATCATTGGTTTAAGCCTTAAGGCTATGTTAGCTAATTACTAGTATGCATCAATGTCTAGGTCACCTGGATTCCATTATAATTGTCAGGTTTGGAGATATGTCTAAGAGTCAGATTCCCAAATCCTCAGCTTTGGCTAAATGTTCATATTTCCTGCATTATTCTCTCAGTTTTTAGTTGAATATGTTTACAGATCACTACCTATAAGAAAAATAAATACCACACAAGCTTGTCAGGTGCATGTGCAATTGGTACACTGGACGCGTATAGGTAGAAACCTTTACTCAGTAATGCAATTTGATACTTCTACTCCCTCTCTTTGGTGGATCAGTTAGAGAAACAAGTTCCATCTATGATACAACTTAGTGACTTACACCATGATTCTATTTCAGCCTTTAATATATTAAACACATTACACTCGTGATTAATAGGTATCTGTACTTGCAGGATCTAATCTTTATTTCTGGATAGCCATCATTCCTGTCACAGTAAGTACCTGTTATGAAGCAACTGCGTCCTATCTACTTAGTAACTCAGTTTGGTAGTAGGAATTGGTGGGAAGAGATTTTAGAAGTAGACTACATGTCTGAGCTTTTCCCTCAAGTTTATAGGAAGTTCCAACTATGTCAATATGTATTTAGTTTCCCTCAAATTTGTAGGAAGTTCCAACTATGTCAAGAAACGTATTAAGCTTCTATACTCTTCGCTCTGTCATATGACAATGTATTGCTACTGTATCACGTTCCACTGATGGCTTATGTTTCTATGAAGCTTGTTCTTCTGGTGGGTGCAAAGTTGCAGCACGTAATTGCAACCTTGGCATTGGAGAGTGCTACAATAAATGGTTACTTCAACGGAGCAAAACTAAAGCCTCGGGATGATCTTTTCTGGTTTAAAAAGCCTGAACTATTGTTGTCCTTGATCCATTTTGTTCTTTTTCAGGTTTGCTTGGTTTATTGTGATGCAGTACAAAAGTTGTTACTCCCTCCGTCCCAAAATGACAGTCCAGTTCACACAACGATAAGTTAAAAATAATGCATCTTTGACAAGAAAAATTCAAATGTTTTTAGCAATTTACTTGATATCAAATGTTTCATGAATTACAAGAGCTCATTGATATCTAGTAAATTGCTAAAAGCATTTGAATTTTTCTTGTAAAAGATGCATTATTTTAAGTTATCATTTTGCAAACCAGACTATCATTTTGGAACGGAGGGAGTATTATTTTTGCTTCTTTTGTAGTGGTGCATTTTCTCGTGTGGGAACTCATTTTCTACTTTCCCTGTTGGACTTTTGGCTGCAGAATGCATTTGAGCTCGCTTCATTTTTTTGGTTCTGGGTACTTACTTTTCCTCCACTATTTTGATTCTAACTCCTATTTTTTTTCACCCAAATCTTATTTCGTTAACCCATTCAAATATGCGTTGGATATTATCTCCTTTTCGTTCATTTTATTTATTTTTTTTTGAACTGGAAAAAAAGGATGCTCTTGTGGGGACTTCACTGCACCCTGAGGCCCTGGCCCCGGGGTCACCGGTTGACGGCCAGATTTAACCCAACCCATAGGAAGGGACCCACCACCAGGGCACCAATGGAGTGCATCACACCTCCCAGCAGAGCCCAGAAACGTTGCTTTAACTCTTTCAGGAGTCAAACCTGGGACAAAGCTGCGGAAAGCGAATGCCTCCACCACTGGACCACCAACCTGGTGGTCTCCTTTTCGTTCATTTGGTCAACATAATGGTTTCTTGAAACAAGTTTGTCATAGAGCACAAAAATTGTGTTTGCGTCTGTTTGTGTATGTGAGAGAGAGAGAGTTATTCTCTTTCCTTGTTTGATAGCATTTAAAAGCTGTGTGTTGGACTAAAGTATATTATTTACTTTCCAGTGGCAGTTTGGCTATGATTCATGCTTCATCAGGAACCATTTGCTTGTTTATCTGCGGTTGATTTTGGGGTAATTGTACTACTATATGACTAGCTGTTGTCGCTCATTTGTACAATTCCTATTAACAGTTACATTAAACGCATGACTGTGAACTCTTGTCTTTTCTTTTAGATTTGCTGGACAATTTCTATGTAGCTACAGCACTTTGCCACTATATGCTCTCGTCACTCAGGTACCGTTTTTGAATGCTTTCTTTGTTTGTTAGGTTGGCTGAGGGTGTCTTTATAAGAAAAAAGTTCTAGACTCAAAGTCCATCACGGCCGAGAAAGTGCAACCGTATAAATGCTTGTTTCTAGCCAGAGCCGTATTATCTGGTGTTTTCTCAAGCATCTTCTGTGGAAATGTTTGCAACCATAATTGGCTGAACTTTTTTCATTTGCAGATGGGAACAAACTACAAGGCAGCCCTAATTCCCCAGAGAATAAGAGAGACGATCCATGGATGGGGGAAGGATGCTAGGAGAAGGAAAAGAAGGCTTGGTATTTACACCGATGATTCAACTATACACACGGACACAAGCACAGTGATGTCAGTGGAGGAATATGATGATCGAGAATTGATCGATAGCCCTAGAGCCAATGCTGCCGCAGACCTGGAAATAGAATTACAACCCCCTACCATTATTATCTCTAGTAGTCCTTCTCCAGTTGGTAATGAAACTTCGAGCCGAGTTGGTACACCTCTCCTTCGACCGTCTGCCTCCATTTCATCCGCAGTTTCATCACAAGTCTTCCTGCCTGAAGCGTTCACAAGATCATTTTCAGTGCCTACAAGAAGAGAATGAAGGAAAGACATAGTTACGACACAAGAAGAGGATGAAATCAGAGTTTGTGTTGATAATCAAACAGGTTGTAGTCGTAATATGATGCATAGAACACAGAAATCGGTGTACGAGTTTTCAATGTAAAAGAGAATCTTGCAATTTTGAACTTGCAGGTAATGATAGTGATAGTGATGATGACGATTATGCATCTACCCATTTTGGCAAAATGTTCCCCAGTTTGCATCCACTGTTACAAAGTTGGCACTGTCACATAATCCTCAGAAGGACTATTTGCCGATTCTTGCTCCACACTCCCCTTCCCGATTCTAGCTCGTTTGAGTTCTAGTAATTTTGGATGTTTTTGAAATGCGCTTTCATGTTCTCACTCCCACTTTCTTTCAAGCATATTCACACAAATTTTGAGACTTAAAAGAGTTGGGATGACCGGCTAATTTTGTGCCTGATTTACTAACCAATTTGCATATTTGCTTACTGGTAACTTTACTTGAAAGCAACGGAAAACAGTGATTGTCTCTGAATTTCAGTTTCACTCGGAGGCTATCATCAGAGTTGGCTCATCTTTTAGTTCTTCTGAGGGTCGCTCTAAACTCGCGTTCTGATTGGACACTTTCTTACGGCTATTAATAAGCCTTTGGGATTTTCACGTTATGATTGCAATTCAATTTACAATATTCGATTTCATCTGATATGCTGTTGGAACTGTTTCTTTCATTAGTTAGATATTCTTAGAAAAACTGGCTTTAAGGCCTTGACAGGAGCATTGCTTGGATCTGCTACAGAACAAATTGAAATTCCCAGGTAGTTTTCCCTTCCTCTACCTCCTCCAAAGTTAATGCTTAAACAAAATCGTTACCCGAGCAAGCAAATGAAAAATGCATGTCATAAGAGATTTGCAATAAAAACCTATTCAGAACAATGAGCCAATTTCCAACAAGATAAAAGTCAGGCCTTATGCATTTAGAAAAATGAATCCTTGCCAAATATTAAAAAATACACATTATTCTGCACTTAATTCAGACATCTCATACTGGAAAGGAGCTTCATTGAACAGTGAACACAAACACAACTGCAAATCTCTTTTATCATTGTTGACCCCTCAAGATACTAATCCTTTGAAACACAACTGCAAACTCTTAGAGTCACGGGGAATTATGGCAGATCGTTACCTCTAGAGCTCTGGAATTTGTCGAAGTATGTGCAAATTGATCCAGACATCCGGTTATTAAAATAAAATAAAAAACGACACCTATTTTTATTTGATAACTTTATGGTTTTAAAAATTGATGTTCTTCGAATTCAAAACAAAAAAAAAGGTTCAATTAAAACATTTGTAGTTCTAAGAAATGTACGTTCAGGTTTTTTTTTTTTGGTTAAAAGTGTGACATGATATTATCCGTACGTAATGTCCCAAATACTCCTTTCGGTCGTCCCCGAAGTTACTTTCAAATGGAGAAAGAAAAAAAAACTGATTGTATTAAACTCGTTCACACACTCTTTTAGTAGTATTTGTTTGTGCAACAGTGCAAGCATGTGTGATTATAGTAGCACTGTGGGTCCTGCAGTGAGTAGTGAATCAGCACGGCCGTTCGTTCAGCAATTAACGGTCTGGATGATCTTCATGACATGTTAACGTAAAGATAACGATTTTTCACATATAAGATAATCTAGACCGTTGATTGCCGAACGGATGACCGTTGATTTCCTTCTTCTTCTTTGTTCGCGGCTCTCTCTCTCTTTTAATAACCCGGACCGACTGACCCGGTTGCGTTTTAACCCGAATTAGACCCGCGAGATTTAAATTAACGTCTAGATATATCCCAGCCGTTGGATCTCATCCAACGACCTAAAAATGAATCCCAAATGAAACCTACTATCAGGGATCCCTGATTAAATCAGCTATGTATATGTAAATAAATATATAGGATATAGAACCTGATGACCAAGAAAACATGGTAATATAACACTTACAAACCAATAGAAATTTAATTGAACAATGGGTGATGACCATCCATTCTTACAGTTACCCTTCCTTCACCTTTTTCACGTGAAACCCACCAAACTCACTAGAGTATCTCCTATCAATCTCTCTCTGTATCTTTATTTTAGAGATCGGATATGACATAATGAGAGGAGAGATTTTGTAATTTGTTCCGTCTTTTCTTTAATTTTTTGTACTTTATGAGAGAATATTGAATGGAGTCATCGTCCTTTTAGAGATTTAGAAACCAAAATAGCGGTGTGGGTCTCCAAATATAGAGACCCACACCTCATTTTTGTCTCTAGATCTCTAAAAAGGACGATGATGCATCCCTCCAAAAAGGACAAAAAGTTGAAGAAAATAGGTGGCAAATTACAAAATCTTCTCTCATTATGTCACATCTGGTCTCTGAAATTGAAATATAAAGATTGATAGGAGATACTCTTAGAGCAATTGCAGTCCTTACTCAATTTTTATTTTATCACATCTGTTTACTAAGATTGAAATACAAAGATTAATAGGAGATACTCTTAGAGCAATTGCAGTCCTTACTCAATTTTTATTTTAGTATTTGTGTTCATCTTTTCTGATGTTTTATACGTACAATTTGTGTTAAGTTTTGTAGATTAATCATTTGTCTCTACGAGATAAATTTTAAATTATGATCACAAACAAACAAACAAACAAAAAAGTTCTGTAAAGAGGAAAAAGTTTGAAACAATTGTGTTATAGCATCGTCTATATTAACTTTTTCAACTTGGATCGGTAAATAGGAATAACCGTTGTGGTAATAACCCGGATCGACTAACCCGGTTGCATTTTAACCCGAGTTAGACTCGCGAGATTTAAACTAACATCTAGATATATCCCAGCCATTAGATATCATCCAACGGCCTAAAAATGAATCTATCCTAGACGAAACCTACTATCAGGGAACCCTGATCAGATCAACTATGCATAAAGGTATAAAGGATGTAGAACCCGATGACCAAGGAAACATGGTAACATAATACTTTTACATTTCGTACTCTAAACAAGAAACATAATATTATGAACTAGAAAGCGTGGTAACATAATATTCTCTAATTTTATGTTAACAGTTCCCTTCAAACTCAAATAGATTAGTTGTTTGTCATTTTTTTTTTGCGTTCATTAATATTATCGTGAATTCGTGATCGTCTTGTTTTAATTTAGCCACTAAATTTGAACGCTGTGGAATTTTTTTGAACATGATCTACATGGTTTTACACTCATGTAATGAACGAAAAATATATTATGCTCACATCTGAAAGTCAAAGGAGTTTAATTGATCATGGGGCTTTGTTAATTTTTTTTGTGTGTGTGTGTGTGTGTGTGTGAAAGAAAAGGAGAGACTGAGGGAGGAGAAAGAAAGAAAGAAAATTGGGTGGCGCCACCCATTTTGGGGAAGGAATTGAAGTGGGGAAACTAGGGAGGAGGAGAAAGAAATTAAGGCGCGCAGTTGTGTGTGTGTGTTTTTTTTAACCCCTCACACATCTGAAAGTCAAATATCGTGCCATTAAAAACACCTATATTTTTTTTTCTCGCAAACTCTTGAAGGCTCGGAGTTATGTCAGGTTGTTACCTCTACAGCTTCGGAATTTGTCGAGATGCATGCAAGCTGACCAAGACATCCAGTTATAAAAAATAAAAATAAAAAAGGCAACACCTTTTTTTATTTGATAACTTTACAGTTTAAAAAATTGACAAAAAAATTCAATTACAAACATTTGTAGTATATTAGAACTTCAAGGTTGTTTTTTTTTTTTTTTCCTGTTAAAAGCGTGACGTGATATTATCCGCACATAAATATGGTAGGGTATGAAGGGTGTTTTCATGTTCTTTTAAAAATGGTAAAAACTCCAAAAAGATGCATAATCTTCATCTATCGATAGCGCATAAGGCTAAATTAAAATGAAATATACTGTCCGAATCATTTGTGTCAAATCCCGAAATGGATCGCATACACCCATCTGTATACTATCGGCATGGTACATTGTGGATCGGTACCCGTAGTATTCCCTCTTTCACCTACCACAACACCTCCACGGCACCTACTTGGTAAATTTTCAACTCCACATTCACCATCTTCATGTCAATACTTAACTTTCTCTAGATAGAATGGGAGTTACCATGGTCGATCAGGAGCAATTTTTTCAGCGTCAACATCAAGAGTAATTATGCAGAGTTTTTAGTACCGCCAATTATTTACTTAGCGATGAATCATCCGCGGTAGGGAGACAAGGAGTGACCCATAATCTATAGTGGCGATATTTTACTTTTGGTGAGTACCACATGACAATGCCACATGAATGGCCCCTGCACTCCTTCCAATTTTCTTTCTATTTATAATACACTTTTGGATTTTTCTTTTTTAAATTACTGAATAGACAATAACTTTGATTTGGTTGATGTGTGTAAATTATACCCCTAGCTTGCATGAGCTTCTTCCATTTAATACGGCGAGATTCCATCTTGTGAAATTGTTACATTATATTTGACCAAGCGACTGTACAATCACCAATCTTTCATTCGGGTACACAACTTAATCTTTTACATATTTCATTGCCGAAAAACATACTTCTACTTTCTTTTTTTTACCGGATAAGTAAGATACTTGTGCTATTGCGGCCGTGATGGACGAAAATAATGCTAACTTCATTAGTAAGTGGAGTAACAGATAGATAAATATATGTTATTCCAAAAATCTAGGTGTTTTATCAATGAACCATATGTATGTAAAACCTTATATTCGAACTCTTAGCAATATTATGTCTAATATTTCAAACTCTAAAGATGCACCAATTTTGTTTTACAAATCAAAACCCAAAATCATTAAAGACAAAACCGATATTCGAAGTTACTGGACAGTAACTAACAAGGGCTGCAAACGAGCTGAGCCGAGCCGAGCTCCAACGAGCCCAAAACTCGAGCTCGAGCTCGTGCTTGAGCTCGGCTCGGTCATAAACGAGCCGAGCTAGACTAATTTACTTAATGAGTCTCTTTAAACGAGCCGAGCCGAGTTTAGTTTTTGCGAGCTGAGCTCGGCTCATTTAGTAAATGAGCCAAAAACATCAAGCTCAAACTCGGCTTGATTAGTAAACGAGTTGAGCCGAGTCGAGCCGGGTGCTGCTCGTGAACAACTCGGTTCATTTACAAAGTAACTATGTACTAGTAATATCTACTTATAAGTTGCAAGAGGTGGATTATAGCTTTTAGGAGGAAAAAATCTAGTGTAGTGGTTCCAAGGTGGGTATAAAAATAAATCTTAGTCTCCCCACCCATTGGTCACTAAGCCACTCGCATACCATCCTCCACCCATGTCCACCAAAAAAGCTGCCGCGGCGGCCGCCACCACCACCGAGAACGACTGTTGTGAATGTGATATTCTAAAACCCGTTGGTTTAATTCTGTTTGGTACCCTCATGTCTTACCTGTTTACCCTCATCGCTAACTACGATTATTCTATCGTCCCCAAATTCCGAATCGAATCCATCTCCGTCCCACCCTTCACAATCACAGAAGGGTGGAACAACAACCGGATACGGATCCTTCCCCAAAACGACGTCGACCTAAACTTCACCGTCACAAACCCTAGCAGCGACCGAGACATGATATGTGACAATCTCCTGTTATTGGTTTCCTACAAGAAAGAATTGATCTTGGGTGGTTTCTTAGCTCCGTTCCATCAAGAAGCCGGTGAGGAGAAAAACGGTTCATGAAACCGTCGGTGCTTCCTCACCGGGGTTTGTGAACAATTTAGTGATTGCTAGGTCCTTAGTTTCGGCTAAGGCTGTGAATTTCACTGTGAGGGTTGATGGTAGGGTTAAGTATGCACCCGGAACATCGTCGGAAAAAGTCCATGGGTTGAAAGTATTGTGTGAGAATGTGGAGATTGGATATCCACCGGATTGTCATTCGGAGGCAGCAGGGACCATGCTCGCAAAGCCGGAGAAATGCAGGGTTGCGGTGGTCGAGGCTTTGTGATCTCTTGTAATAATATTAGGGTTCTTATGGTTCTAGTGTCTATCACGTATAAGTATCCAGAAATTCATGTGTGAATGTTATAATAAGATGTGTATGATATATCAAAAAGTACGTCCATATTTATACAAAAAAGTTAGAAATATAATGAAATATAAAATCGATTTTTTTTTCTTTCCTTTGAACGTACGTCCATATTTATACAAACACTTTGGATTGATTTTAGCGTGACCGTAAATATAAATCCATAGACCAAATCAATGTTTACGGTTAGGTTGGAATTCCGGACACAACTCTTTAACCCAACACAGAAAATGATACAAAGTTAAGAGGGTTTGGTTTAACTATTTTTTGATAGGAACACGATTATGACACGACCCGTCAACATGACAATTAAATGGGACGATTACAAGTTAGACTCGCGTAACTTGATTAAGACACGAATAACTGTTTGATTTTTTGTGTCGACTCGTTAGAACAAGAGACATACATATTATTAAACCATTACAACATTATTTTTCAATATCAAAGTCAACTACATATTGACTTTCCTAGTCACTGAGCCTTCATTCTAAAAATTTCGAAGTTAATTAAATTCATTTAGATTGTTGTCCCATTTATTTCTTTCTTGAGCAAAACTTTGACAAATATACAAAACTCTGGGCCAAAAGAACTTCACACTATCCCAAATAGATCGTTCGTCATTTCTTGCGTTCATTAACATTATCGTGATCGTCTTGTTTTAGCCTCTGAATTTGAACGATGTGGAATTTTTTTGAATATGACCTACATGGTTTCTCATGTAATGAACGAAAAATGTATGATGCTCACATGTAATTAACTCATATTCAAAATCAGAGTTAAAACCCTCAAATCTCTCCTCCAGCCATTTACCCTTTTTTTTCCCAAATCAAGGGAGAACCAATATCAAATTTAGATTTCTACCGGTTGTATTCTTATGCGCAATGGGTTGTTGATGGAGGTGGTCGCCGCGCTTTGTGATGGTGGTCAAATGTTTCCGGTTGACTGCGCCTATACAAAGTATAAGTTGGCACTGTCACATAATCCTCAGAAGGACTATTTGTTGGAAATTCGGTGTGAATGAAACGGGGCATTCGGAGGGTCTTACGGGGCAACCGAATGGACCCCACGAAGTGCAAGATACGCGTGATCAAATATGCTGGTTAATACGCGAGATACTCCCCTCCATGATGAGAGTTGATGGCATTTAAATCTCTGTGGCAATTCCTTCCAGAATTCAAACGCAGCTTTATTATGTGGCAGTTTTGATTCTGCAGAATTCATTGGCAGAATTGAATCTCGTATTCATTGGGGAGGCTCCCCATTGATTTTCATAATGAAGGCTCCAGCTCCTCCTTCTGCTATATATTGGCAGCACTGCCATTGGTTCATTATCAGAAATTCGAGCAACACAAATACTCCAAAAATTTGTCTTTGTGAGAGAGGTAGACGTTGTTTCAGTTCGCCAAGGCAGTCAACAACGGTGTTCTGTTGGCCGTGGTACTAGTCGTTGTATCCTGGGACGAAGACGTCGGTTCAACCTACAACACCCACGGTAGGCGGCGCATCTTTATTAAGGAGAGTGTGATCTCACACGACTCGGTAGTTTGTATCTCTATTTCCATATTCTGTCAATTTCTGTTATTGTAAATTTCAGTTGTAATGTGTTCATGTTAATATATATCAGACGTCATTGTTCTTTAGAATTCGTATTGTCACTGTAATTTTTCCCAACACTATTTGCCCCCACTCTCAATTCTAGCTCCGCGCTCCTCTTCCCAATTCTTGCTTGCATGAGTTTTAGTAATTTTGGATGTTTTTGAAATGCACTTTCATGTTCTCACTTCACTTTCTTTCACACTCATGCACATGCATTTTGAGTCTTAATCTCCGGCCAGCTAACACAACCGCCAATCTCCACAAGATACTAATCCTTTGAAACTTAAAATGCGAAACTCGTAAAACCCAACAGGAAACTCAAACCTCAACAGACACGTACAACAAGAGAAAGAACATAACCGAATTTAAACTTCCTCTCCCACGTCAGCATTTGATGCTTCTGTCAATCTCCTCACGACCTGACATAACCCTGTGGCTCCAAGTGTTTGTTGGCAAAAAAATAATAATAATAATACAAACAAATAGGAGTACTACGTGTTTTTAATGGCACGAAATTTGACTTTCCGATGTGATCAGTTGGGTACCCCTTCCTCTTTAATTTCCCTTCACCTGCCACGGAAATTTATTTCTTCTTGTCCTCTCTTTCTCCCCCACTTCAATTCCTTCCCCAAAATGGGTGGCGCCACTCACTTTTCTTTCTATCTTCTCCTTCCCCGGTCTCTCCTTTTTTTTGCCACCACAACCTCCTCCTCCCTTCATCTGCCCTTCTTTTCCTTCACCAAAATTCTTCCTTTCTAGTTTCTCCTAACTTCCTTCCCCGAAATGGGTGGCGCCACCCAATTTTCTTTCTTTCTTTCTCGTCCCCTGTCTCTCCTTTCTTTCACAAAAAACCCCATGGGTTTCCCACATCAATTAAACTCCCAACCCCCAATTTCGTCCCCCGTCTCGCAAATATCTTATAACATGCATTTTTCATTTGCTTGCTCGGTAACGAGTTGTTTTCGCAATAACTTTTGAGGAGAGGTAGGGGAAGTGAAAAGTGAAAACTACCTGGGAATTTCAATTTTTGTTTTGTAGAAGATCCGAGCAATGCTTCTGTCAAAGGCTTAAAAAGCCAGTTTTTCCAAGAATATCTTACTAATGAAAGAAATTAATAGTTCCAACAGCATACCAGATGAAATGGAATATTGTAAATTGAATAGCAATCATGGGTGAAAATTCCAAAGGCTTATTAATAGCCGTAAGAAAGTGCGCAATCAGAGTGAGAGTTTAGAACGACCCTCAAAACTGAAAGATGAGCTTAACTCTTGATGATAGCCTCCAAGTGAAACTGAAATTCAGAGACAATCACTGTTTTCTGCTGCTTTCAAGTAAAGTTACCAGTAAGCAAATAAACAAATTGGGTAGAAAATCAGGCACAAAATTAGTTGGCCATCCCAACTCTCAAGTCTCAAAATATGTGTGAAAGAAAGTGGGAGTGAGAACATGAAAGCGCATTTCAAAAACATCCAAATTACTAAAAACTCAAGCGAGTAAGAATTGGGAAGAGGAGCGTGGAGATAGAATTGAGAGTGGGGCAAATAGTCCTTTTGAGAATTATGTGGCGGTCCCAACTTATACTTTGTAACAGTGGGTGCAAACCAGGGAGCACTTTACCAAAATGGGTAGATGCATAATCGTCACCATCACTATCACTATCATTACCAGCAAGTTCAAAATTGCAAGATTCTCTTCTTGCAGGCACTGAAAATGATCTTGTGAACGTATCAAGCTGGAAAACTTGTGATGAAACTGTGGATGAAATGGAGGCAGACGGTCGAAGGAGAGGTGAGCGAACTCGGCTGGAAGTTTCATTACCAACCGGAGAAGGACTACTTGAGATTATAATGGTAGGGGGTTGTAATTCTATTTCCAGGTCTGCGGCAGCATCAGCTCTAGGGCTATCGATCAACTTGATCGTCATATTTCTCCACCGACATCACTGTGCTTGTGTCCGTGTGTATAGTTGAATCATTGGTGTAAATACCAAGCCCTCTTTTCCTTCTCCTAGCATCCTTCCCCCATCCATGGATCGTCTCTCTTATTCTCTGCTGAATTAGGGCTGCCTTGTAGTTTGTTCCCATCTGCAAATGAAAAAAGTCCAGCCAATTAGGGTTGCAAATGAATCTATCCATGAATGAAGCCACTCAATGGATTCATGCCTTGGGAGAGCAGGACACTGCATAAAACTTTTGAACTCTGTAAGGCATGGATTTGTGAAGGGTATAAAGGGAAACAAAAAGGAAAATTTTAAGAAAGTAATGAGGCGAAGAAGAAATATATATATTTCTACGGTCTCCCCATCATTTTTGCCTTGGTAGATCCCCTCCACAAACACATGATCCAAACACTGCCTCAGAGACTGAATGTGCAATAAAAAACTATTCAGAGCAATGAGCTAATTTCCAACAAGATACAAGTCAGGCCTAATGCATTTGGAAAAATGAATCCTTGCCAAATATTCAAAAAGTACACCTTATTCTGTACTTATTCAGACATCTCGTACTGAAAATGAGCTTCATTGAACAAGAACACAACTGCCAATCTCCTCACAATACTAATCCTTTTGAAAGTTAAATTGTGTGACTCGTAAAACCCAGCAGGGACTCAAACCTCAACAGACACGTACAACAGGAAAAAGAGCAGAACCGAATTTAAACTTCCTCCCCCAACGTCAGCATTTGATGCTTCTGCGATCATTCGTGCCCAGTTCTGCGTTTGCCTTTCTAGCTTCAACAGCAACCATGTATAAGCCTAAAACCAAATAACGCCGCAGAAATTCTTAGAAGACAGAGAGGAAAACAAGAACGACTGAAGCAACTGTCTTTATAACTACAATCAACTCCAATTGAAAAACAAACTGGACTTGTTTTTGCAAATGTAGGACTGCATACCGACTGCATTCCAAGATCACAGAGCTATAGAATCCTCTCGGACCATTTATCCCCTGATAACTCCTCTACCTCCCATCTGTTACTGCCAAGACACAGAAATTTACTACAGATATTAAACAACCGTTGTGGTGGAGGCAAACAGAGGTTACGGGCTTTAAAGGAATAACTCATGTTGGTTTTAGCTCTTCACTTCACAAATAGAATACAGCAACTAAATAGTATTTAACTTTAGGACACACCAACCATTGAATCTTGCCCAGTACAAAAGAGGAAGACTAAAGAGGTCGGGTGGTTGCCCTGAACGTGATAAAACATTGAACATTAACTTCCGGGGAAAAGGAAAGAAGAAGCAAAAGTTGGTCATTGCACACAATCTTTTTCAAAGATTTACAACAGTTCATCAATCTTTTAGCAGTATTCTTCGACAACACTTTCCAAACTGTACAGGGGAAAATATGCATTTTCCCTGACAATGAATAAGCTACATGTTATGAGAAGCATAATGTACACACTCCAAAAACCTCCCTACCATTAAACGGTGAGACAGACCTACATGGAGCTATTAGTTGTGTTTTCAGAAATAAAACTCGGAAAATAGGGAGAGTAAAACAAACAACCTTGCTTCCAATCTAGTTGGAGTGTGGAATATTGATAAAAGAACACCCATAATCGTTTGTTTTGTGCAGATCATTAATTAGAATATCCTGTTTTACCTTCATGTAAGGAAACCTATACTGCAGGAAAACAAAATAGCTCAAGAAAACCAAAACGGAAAAATTGTTAACAAGATAACCAAATGGAAAAGAGCAATAATTCAAACCCCTGTTCGACTACTGGTGCCGACTGCCAAGCCATTGAAGATGAACTTACCCATCCAGTTTGGTCTCTTCTGCAAGAATTGCTTCAAATTCTCCACGTGATCATGGTTCTATACGACAATTTCCCCCACTCTCTCAAGCTAATCCCACTTGACCTCAGAGTTGTTGTCGAGCACAAAGGCGTTCCGTATTCGCAGGTTCAATGCCTCGATGAGCATCCATGTAGGAAACCCCTGGCACCCTACTGGACGCTCAATGTAAAAGTACCAAACTATCATCTGAAATTCTGAACCCTACCCAAAATGGCAACTATATCTACTCATCAGTTTCCTAAAGCTAATAACAAGTGCAAGTCATTGAAAGCCCTTCAAATTAGCAGTATAATGGCAGTTCTTAAAAAGCCAATATCCTGTGAGAATATTACCATGTTCTCTAGCACTTTGCAGTTTACATCTAGTTATACAACTTCCACAATGAAACCAGCAGCACACAACAAGTGAAATTGTATAAAGTAAAGAAAACAAGTTACAAATCAAGGTAACAATCACTTCAACACATTACCATTCCGTGTTAGGAGGGACACAACAATTTGAAAGACCCATTAATGACAAACTCCACATTCAGCGCAATGAACATTACACCCTGTTGACAAGCTGGGATGATCCAAAAAAAAAACTTGCATAGGATTGTATATGCCAAGCCATTCTATCAGTAGTTTCCGGAATTCTAGGTTAAACTTATCCAAAATGACAAAAACTACTCATCAATTTGCTAAAAATGAAACAGTAATTGTGCATAATTGAAGTTCATCAACTTAGTGGCAAAATGTCTCAACTGGTTTCTTTATCAACAATGCAAATCCATATCCAACCATTTGCATTGACGACAGAAACCAAGTTCCTACAAGTATATATCTAAACAACTGAACTTGAAGTGAAACCGTATGAGGTAAAACCGTAAAAGGTATCAACAAACAAAACAAGGAAACAATCACCTCAACAATCGACATGCCATATAAGGGGGGACACAGCACTCCAAAACACCCATTGTCTTTGGAACACAGATATTTACTTGCAATTTTCGCAAGAGTCAACCTATCCTCAAATTGACAACCAAAAGTAACATAACCCACGAAAACATGAGCTTAACTTCGAATAGAAAGTGGGCTTATAACCATCGAATCTGAACAAGCTTATCATTCTCATTTTTGTCCCGTCCGATTAAGAGTTACTTGCACATTTGCTTAACAAGAGTTCTTAAATTCATCCATTAAATACATACAAAATGCAAATTCAGAACAAAACGCCATAAGAATTAAAAAACTACAGATAAATGGGATCTATAAAAGCAACTCTTCTAATTACCAATTTGTTGGCCCTAAGTATCAGTTTTCACATAGTATTTCCCATCTAGGAACTACGAAAATTGCCATAACACCACAGATAGAAGAAACCAATCTACAACAGAAAATCCAAGCTTATCCTTCTTATTTTGTCCTGTCCATTAAGAATCACTTACACGTTTGTTCAACAAGAGTTCTTAAATTCAACCTTTAAATACATACAAAATTGAAAACCCAAAGAAAAATGACGTAAGAATCAGAAACTGCAGATCAAAGGGATGTATAAAGCAATTCTTTTTATTATCAATTTGTTGGTCCTAAGTACCAGTTTTCACATGTTTCCCATATCCCAGAACTACAAAAATTGCCATAAAACTACAGATAGAAACCAATCTACAACAGGAAAAGTCAAATGAAACTAAGTCAACAATCAATGTCCTACAAGCATATCGCTACTGAACAAATCAATGACGGAATCGGGCGAATCTGAAGCAGGGCTCAACGGATTGAAGAAGACAGACTTAGGTGCACAGAGCTTCTTCCTCTGGGGACAACGAGGGCTGTAGATTCTAGCGGAGAAGCAAGGGTAGCCGTCGATCTGGGAGGGGGAAGGGTAGAGAGAGGAGATGTGGTGGAAGTGGGAGGAGTCGGTTGAACAGCGGTGGGATCTGGCGGTGATTTTGGAGTCACGGAGCTGGGCTAGGGCTCCTGGTTTGAGGTAACGGAGGTAGCGTTCCTGTGCTGAGAGCTTGTGAGATTGGGATGGTCGGCGTAGGCGGTGGTTCATGGTGGGAGATTGGGATGAGAGAGAGATTGCAGTGGTTAGGGTAAGAGGGAGATTGGGTGGGGTGGGAAAGGCGGAATTTAAGAGGAGGGGGAGAGGGCTGGGGGGCGGGAAGATAATGGAGGGAAGTAGGGTTGAAAAATGAAAATGGTGTGGTTTGTGTTTCAAAATAGGGATGAGGCGCGGGGGGGTTACGACTCGTGAGTCGTGATGCCACACTCGCGTGTTCTCTCTCTCTCTCTCGGTTTTTTGGTGCCGAGCAGATACCATGTGGTAATCGTGCGCTCGTATCTACTGTCCACTTCAGTTTTAGACAGTCCAAATTAGGGCGAGAGAAAGAAAGGGGAGAGAGAGTGGGTTTCGAACGGCCCAGATGCAACGTTCGGGCATACGTAGGCTCGGTCACCTCAGTACCCACCCTGCATACAAAAAAATTTCCACTCTGTCAACTTATTTTGGACACAACATGTATGCCTGTTTTGGCTAAAGGGGTGTTCCACTAACAAAAAAATACTGTATTTTTTTCTAAAAATCAAGACATGTCATTTTCTCACAATATATCATATAAAAAACTGTGAAAAACTAGTTTATTTTAAATCACTTTTGACGGAACACCCCCTAAATAAGTTACTTTGCTTTTTTTATTTTGTCTTTATTCAAATATTTTTTGTATTTGTAAGTTTTATGTCAAACTTTTGTAGATCATTCATTCTTCTCAACGAGAGGAATCGGAAAAATAAAAAATTACTCCCGCCGTTCCTATTTGTTTGTCCCACACTCTCTCTCTCTTGCCTTTTTTCAAATCAAAAAATTAAGTGTTTCCGTGTATCATTTTTCAAATTTTTTCGCACTGAATTAAAGTACACGATGAGTACTTTAATTCGGTGTAAAAAAATTTGAAAAATGATACACGAAAACACTTTATTTTTTCATTTGAAAAGTGGCACGACTTTTCGTAGTGGACAAACAAATAGGAACGGAAGGAGTATGTTCCAAATTCAAATTTATTTGAATAAATAATCTCGCTTTTTGGCTAATTTTTGTCTTTATTCGAAAAATATATGGGTTTGGATCATAATTTTTTACTTTTTTGGTTCTTTTCGTTGAGAAAAATCAATAATTCTCAAAAGTTTGACATGATACTAATAAAACCGATAAAAAAAATTGAATAAAGACAAAAAAAAAAAAAACAGATGGCTTATTTAGCCAAAACAATATAAGGTTTTAGTATTGGGGTGCGGGTTTGGGAAAAAATTTAATGTTTTTATGAACTTAATTAATGTATAAATTAAATTTATTTGAATTCTCATACTTGTATGAAATCAAAAAAGTCTAATATTCTTGACTCATTAAGTGTAAAAATCCCGATTTTAGATTTCTAATTATGTGAATAGCATTTATTTATGCTAGTTTGGGAGAGAGAGAGAGTATGAGAGAGTTATTCTCTTTCCTTATGTGGTAGCATGTAAAAGTTGTGTTGGACTGAACCATTATCGGTTTGGGAAAAAATTTAAGTGTTTTATGAACTTATTAATGTATAAATTAAATTTATTTGAATTCGTATACTTGTATGAAATCATAAATGTCTAATATTTTTTACTCATTAAATGTAAAATCCTGATTTTAGATTTCTAATTATGTGAATAGCATCCATATATGCTAGGGGGGGGGGGGGGGGGGGGGAGAGAGAGAGTTTGAGAGAGTTATTCTCTTTCCTTATGTGGTAGCATGTAAAAGTTGTGTTGGACTGAACCACTATCTGTTGTTCCCACATAGTACAACATTGTAGAATCCTAAGAGCATCCCCAATGGTTATGACACAAATGTGGTGTTACATGACACAAAAGTGTAAGAAGTGGGTCCCATTTTGTGTTGTTATGACAAAATGTGTTGTTAAAATAAGAAGTGTTACAGTGGTGTTGTTAGGGTATTATTAAAGTGTAAAGAAGTACACAAATATATATAAATTTATAAATATAAGTGGGCCTAGCTTTTTCACCTTTTGTCTCTCTCTCCTCCTTATCTCTACCTCTCTCCACCCGCCAGCCCTGCCATCCTCCTGCCACTTTCCCTCTTCTCTCTCTCTCTCTCTCTCTCGGTTAAATAGTTGTACCAACACAATTCTCCTGTCAGTTAACAATTTTGTAGTTTATGACACTAACTCTTACACTAACTACACTATTGGGAGCCAAAAAACAAAAAAATGTTAGTTAACTGTCCTAAACATTACACTATTTCTTACACTAGTCACATTACTGGAGATACCCTAAATGCTTATTTTCTTGTTTCCATTGAGACATTGAGCAAGTATGGAGCACATGTAGCCTTGAGGCCATGTTTGGATATTTACCAAGGGGAAGGGAAATGATACGGGAACTAGGAATTAGAGTACATTTAGCTTCTTCACTTTTTTGTTTCCCTTTATACCCTTCACAAACCCATGCCTAACACAGTTCAAAAGTTTTGTGCAGCATCCTGCTCTCACAAGGCATGAATCCTTTGACTTGGCCTCATTCGTGAATGGATTCATTTGCAACCCTAATTGGCTTAACTTTTTTCATTTGCAGATGGGAACAAACTGCAAGGCAGCCCTAATTCCCCAGAGAATAAGAGAGACAATCCATGGATGGGGAAAGGATGCTAGGATATGGAAAATAAGGCTTGGTATTTACACCGATAGTTCAACTATACACACGGACACAAGCACAGTGACGTCGGTGGAGGAATATGACGATCAAGAATTGATCAATAGCCCTAGAGCTGAGCCTGCCGCAGACCTAGAAATAGAATTACAAACCCCATACGATTATAATCTCAAGTAGTCCTCCAGTTTGGTATCGAAACTTTGAGCCGAGTTGGTACACCTCTCCTTCGACCATCTGCCTCCATTTCGTCCACAGTTTCATCACAAGTTTTCCAGCCTGAAGCATTCTCAAGATCATTTTCAGTGCCTGCAAGAAGAGAATGAAGGACAGGCATAGTTATGACAAGATGAGGATGAAATCGGAGTTTGCGTTGATAATCAAAGAGGTTGTAATGTTGTAACATGATGCATAGCACACAGAAATCGGTGTACGAGGTTTTTTTTTATGTAAAAAAGAATCTTGCAATTTTGATCTTGCAGGTAATGATAGTGATGATGATGATGATCCTTTGGGAGTTTTCTTGAATTGTTCTTAGTTTTCGGCTGAATACTGTTTATTTGCTTTAGATCCATTATTTAACTGATTTATGCTTGAATCCAACCATTCAGATGCTGAAACAACAAGGTTTCCCGAGGAGATGTTCCACTAACAAAAAACAGTTTTTTTCAAAAATCAAGACAAGTCATTTTCTCACAATACATCACATAAAAAACCATGAAAAACACCTTTAGTGGAAAGCCAATTTACTCATCCACCCATTTTGGCAAAGTGTTCCCTTGTTCGCACCCATTGTTAAGTTGGGACATAATCCTCCAAAGGGCTATTTGCCCCCACTCTCAATTCTCACTCCGCACTCCCGCTCTCACAAGTTTTACTCCCGCTCTGTTTTTAAAATGCCTTTCATGTTCTTACTCGGCTTTCTTTCACGCTCATGCACAAATATTATGAGGCCAAAGAGCTGGGATAGTCTGCTAATTTTGTGCTTGATTTACCACCCAGTTTGTGCTTGATTTACCACCCAGTTCGTATTTGCGTACTGGTAACTTTAATTGGAAATGACGGAAGACAGTGATTGTCTCTGAGCTTGAGTTTCACTTCGCGGCTATCATCAAGAGTTAGCTCATCTTTCAGTTTTTCTGAGGGTCGTTCTAAACTCTCATTCTGATTGGGATAGGGCACTTCCTTACGGCTATTTATAAGCCTTTGTGTTGTTCACATTGTCATTGCCATTCGATTTACAATGCTCCATTCTATCTGGTATGCTGTTGGAACTGTTACTAATTTCTTTCATTAATACTAAGATATCCTTGGAAGATCTGGCTTTTAAGCCTTGGCAGGAACATTGCTTTCTTGGATCAGCTACAAAACAAATTGAAATTCCCAAGTCGTTTTCACTTGTATTACCTCCTCTAAAGTTATTTCTAAAACAACTCGTTACCGAGCAAGCAAATGAAAAATGCATCAGAATTGCAATTATAAGAGGTTCGCAATAAAAAAAACATTCAGAGCAATTAGCCAATTTTTAACAAGATACAAGTCAGCCCTAATGCATTTGAAAATTTGAATCCTTGCCAAATATAAAAAATTCACCTTATTCTGTACCTATTCAGGCATCTTATACTGAAAAGGAGCTTCATGGAACACAAACACAACCGCCGGTCTCCTGTACCATCGTTGACTCCTCAAGATACTAATCCTTTGAAAGTTAAAATGCGAGACTGGTAAAACCCAACAGAGAACTCAGACCTCAACAGACACCTACAACATGAAAAAGAGCTGAACCATATCTATGTTTGACATTTGACAAGTGCGAATTTAAACTTCCTCCCCCACATCAGCATCTGATTCTTTCAAAGCTTCTGCCATCATTCGTGCCCTGTTCTGTGTTTGCCTTTCTACAGCAACCATGTATAGGCCTAAAGCCAAAGAATGCAACAGAAAACTCTTAGAAGACGGGGAGGAAAACAAGAACAGCTGAAGCAACTGTTTGTATAACTACAATCAACCACAATTGAAAAACAAACTGCACTTGTTTTGCAAATCATTGAATAAATGTAGGACTGCATACCGACAGCACTTCCAAGAGCACAGAGCCATAGAATCCTCATGGACCATTTATCACTGATAACTCCTCTACCTCCCATCTGTTAACACATAGTAAATAACCATTGCAGCATAGGCATAAGCAGAGGTTTTATGCTCTAAAGAAAGGAATAACTCATGCTCGGTTTTAGCTCCTCACTTCACAACTAGAATTCAGCAACTAAATATTTAACTTAGGAGACGGACCAACTAGGGAGTTTTACCCAGTACAAAAGAGGAAGACTTACGAGGTCTAGTGGTTGCCCTGGTCGTGAAAATAACATTGACCCTCAAAATCCGTTGGAAAAAGAAAGAAGTAGCAAAGTTTGGTGATTCCACACAATGAGTAAGTATACATATTCTTCGACAACATTTTCAAACTAATTGTGGTAAATGGACTGGGCTGAACTGTATACAGTTGAAGCAATACTGTTGGTCCAATTTCTCTTAGAACTGCTACGAACACACCCACCAATAGGGCTGCAAACAAACTGAGCAGCTCGCGAGTAGCTCGTGGCTCGAATCATTAAGGCTCGGCTCGGCATAACTTTGCTTGACTTGTTAAGGGCTCGACTTGTTTACGGACGAGCCAAGCTTGAGGTCGAGTTTTCGATTAATTTAGTAAGGAGCCGAGCTCAAACACTACGAAGCTCAGCTCGTTACCCACCAATCACAACCTTTCCACATGCTTGTGGGCCCAACCCCGTGTTGGTCCATATCCTAAGCGTAGGGCACACATTAATGTGAGAGGGTTTGTGAATGTGTAGGGCCCGACCATGTCGGAAAAATTATACTATCAAAAATTACTTTACACTGATAATTACTAATAGGATGAAAAACGAATAAGTTACTCGAGCATCCATTAGTGTTCAGTCGTTAAGAACTCTTTTGAGATTGATTTTTTCTTAAACAAATCATGCTTGAATATTTTTAAAATAACTTGGTTTAAACCAAGTTTGAACAAACTACTGCTCGACCTATTTTCACAGACAGAGAAGAAGCGAAAGAGAGAATTTTCGAGCCTGCAACTATTCAAAATAGAAGCCAGATTCTTTCAAGAAAGAGCAGTGCTATCGGGCCCACGACAAGCAAGTGGAAGGGTTGTGATTGGTGGGAAAGGGAGCATGAGTCGAGCTTTACAGCGTTCCAGCTCAGCTCACTAGTAATCAGTGGAAATGGAAGGGGTGAGCAGATCGGGTAGGGTCGGGCTTGACATTTACCTGCCACCCGACCCGGCTAGTTGGGTTGGGATTTTCTGGACCCAAAACCAACCGTTTGGCGGTTCGGGTCAGTCGGGTTGGCCGGGTTGGTATGACTGTGTCTCTAAAACCCAGAAATCATCAAACCCTAGATAAAGTGGATTCTCTAAATCAAAAACCAATGCCTTATGAATGAACTCCAGAACCTTAGAAACGTCAAAAGTTTACAGATTAGGAACCAACTTACCTGTTTTCTTCAAAATCAGATCGACGGTGGTGGCGATTCGGCGTGGTGGAGCTGCGGTAGACGGTTGTGCGAGAGACAGAGGTGCGGTGGATGGTAGTCGGAGAGTCGCCTTGTCTGGTAGGGTGAGAGGAGAGAGAGGTAGAGGTGCGGCGCTGGTACAGAGAGAGGGGAGTATGGCTTATTTTTGAGGTAGCTTATAGTAATTTGACAAGCATAATGCCATGGAGTACATATTTTTCGTTTTTTTTCTTCCATATATTGTATATTTGGTCGGGTCGGTTTCGACGGGTTCAGTTAATTTCAATCGAAGAATCGACCCGAGACCCGTAATTTACTCAAAACTCAACCCGTAAACCTACCCAATGGCAGTTCGAGATTGTCCGATACCCCTTCAATTCGGGTCAGTTTGTGTCCCCTTCGATTCGGGTCAGATCGGGTCTTCGAGTCCCGATTTTTCTGCCCACTCCTAGATTTATCGTTACTTCATGCAAAATTATTAGTGGAAAATGTGATTGACCACTCAATTTTTTTTTAAGATATGCGTAATTCAATATTGGCTGATTTCACATTAAGAAAAAACTATGTAGGGATATCAAAAGAGGAGAAACATGAGTAAGTAGGGGCGCAAACAAGATAAGCCGATCTTTATCGAACTCGAGTTCGGCTTGGCTATAAACAAGTTGAGCCTTTATTTATTCAACAACTTTCTATAACAAGCCTAGCTTTGTCAAGCTGCACCGAACTTTATAGTGTTAAGCTCATGATTAACGAGCGGAGTCCCGAGCTGCTGGATTGGTTTGGAGTCTTACTCAACACGTTTAATCATTAGAGCGCGTATTCAAATTGCTCCATGACGCCGCGTGGAATTGACACATATCATTCCTATTCGCGAAAGGCCAAAAGAGCCCCCAAAGCAACATTCTCATGCATCAACTCCAGTGCCAGCAGTACTCCAGTATTTTTTTTTGTATTGTCATTGTTGTAATTTCGAACTTCCCATAAATTCCTCTTACTTTTTCTCTCCATCATTCGGCGCGTTTCACAGACGATGATAGTACGGTCAGCTAACCACGCACTCTCTGATATCGGGTTTGTGTCATGTTATTGTGTAAATTGTAATATCGGGTTCGTGTCATGTTCTCGTGGTGTGCCCGGAATTCCTACCGCTATTTCAGTACCAAACAAATTTCTATAAATTCCCTACCGCCATCCCCTTTTCTCTCCCCTCACTTCTTTCGTTTCCCTTCCCAGCAGCTGAAACAGTGTGCGATTTACACACACACACAGAGAGAGAGAGAGACCTAACTGAGGTCTCTCCGTTCCATTGTTCTTTCAATGTCCAAGTAAGCTAAAATGTTCAATCGAGATCTTTATCATCGGCATTGATTGATAATAATTACTAACCTTTTCAGTTTTCAATCACTGATTTGATTTGGTTGTGCGTTTTCATGTACTGAAATGTATAATCACTTGATTTTCCTTATGCATCTTCTCTTTCTCTAATGTTATGGAGTAGTTTAGTTTCTAATCGTAGCCATATTGATTTCTGCGTGATTTGGAATGAGATGTTACAGTTATTACTTTGTAAAATGTGGTTCACGAAATTCGTTGTCTGCATTTAGGGCTTCAAAGGAGCCGAATCGAGATCTTTATCATCAGCATTGATTGTTAATAATCACTATACCTTTTGAATCACTGATTTGATTATCAAAACTCGTTGAACACTCCTCGAATTTCGTCACTTGTTTGATTCGTAATTTCTAGATGCATTGTATGTATCCCTAACTGTAAGAATAATTCCCATGCGCACATGCGTATAGGTACAGATATATAGAGTTAATAGTATACACAGAATGCACATTTGTACCTCTCTAAACAGCTGCATCTGCCTCTGTTATAAGATTTCTCTATACCTAATTCCTCTGCTGTTGGTTGTGCGTTTTCTTGTGAAAATGTAAAATCACTTGATTTTCCTTATGCATCTTCTCTTTCTCTAATGTCATAGTTTAGTTTCTAATCGTACTTTAGTAGCCTAATTGATTATTGTGTGACTTGGAATGAGATTTTACTCTTAGTACTTCGTAAAATTTGGTTCACGGAAAACGTTGTCTACATTTAGGGCTTCAAAGGAGCCGAATCGAGATCTTTATCATCAGCATTGATTGATAATAATCACTATACCTTTTGAATAACTGATTTGATTTTCGAAACTCGTTGAACACTCAAATTTCGTCACTTGTTTGATTCGTAATTTCTAGATGCATTGTATGTATCCCTAATCGTAAGAATAATTCCCATGCGCACATGCGTATAGGTACAGACTACAGATATATAGAGTTAATAGTATACACAGAATGCACATTTGTACCCCTCTAAACAGTTGCATCTGCCTCTGTTATAAGATTTCTCTATACCTAATTCCTCTGCTGTTGGTTGTGCGTTTTCTTGTGAAAATGTAAAATCACTTGATTTTCCTTATGCATCTTCTTTCTCTAATGTCATAGTTTAGTTTCTAATCTTACTTTAGTAGCCTAATTGATTATTGTGTGACTTGGAATGAGATTTTACTCTTAGTACTTTGTAAAAATGTGGTTCACGAAATAGGTTGTCTACATTTAGGGCTTCAAAGGAGCTGAGTCGAGATCTTTATCAGCAGCATTGATTGATAATAATCACTAACCTTTTCAATCACTGATTTGATTATCGAAACTCGTTGAACACTCCTTGAATTTCGTCACTTGTTTGATTCGTAATTTCTAAATGCATTGTATGTATCTCTAATCGTAAGAATGATTCCCATGCGTACATACGTATAGGTGCAGATATATAGAGTATATAGAGTTAATGGTATATACAGAATGCACATTTGTACTTCTCTAAACAGCAGCATCTGCCTCTTTTATAAGATTTCTCTATACCTAATACCTCTGCTGTTGGTTGTGAATTGTGCGTTTTCATGTTCTGAAATGTAAAATCACTTGATTTTCCTTATGTATGTTTCTCTTTCTCTAATGTCATAGTCTAATTTTTAATTGTATTTTAGTGGCCTGATTGATTTTGGTGAATTTGGAATAAGATTTTACTCTATTACTTCGTAATAGTGTGGTTCATGAAATACGACGTCTAAATTTAGGGCTGAAGGAGCCGACTCGAGTAGTAGGTTGTTCTCGTTTGGTTTGAAAGCATTTAGAGTTTCAGAAACATGTTCAAGCTTGATTTGGTTATTAGTCGAGCAGATCTCAAACGAGCTTTAATTGAGCCGATCACATAGCGAGCTTGAATTCCTTGATTTTTTAAACAGTCTGAATACTTTTCATATTTAGGGCTGCAAATGAGAAGAGTCAAGTAGTAGGTTGTTCACATTTGGTTTGAAAACTTTTTAAGAGTTTAATAAACTTGTTCAAGCTTTGTATGTTTATTTGTCGCGAGCGAATCTCAAACAAGCTTTAATCTACCCGAGCTTGAACCTTGATTTTTTGGAACGGTATGATCTTATCGAGTAGAGTAGTTGTTTTTCAGGCTTAACTTGGAAACTAAAATGAGTTTGAAAAATGTATTGAAGCTTATTTTATTTGTGTAACAAATGAATCTCAAACAAACTTTTAACGAGCAAACTATGGTTGAGCTTCATCAGCTTGGTTTAATTTACAGTCCAACATGTAATTTGTCTCAGGAGCGTGTGGGTATTGATATCATGTTCTCTCACGATTAGGTATTTCTTTTTTCTTTTCTTTTTTTTGACAAATTTATTGATCGTTAGTCACTCGCACCCTGTTCTATGTATTTTTCTTTCAGAACAGTTTTCAGTTATTCATTTCTATTCACCTGGATTCAGTTATAATACATCCGACATTGGAAAAATGAAAATAGAATACTCTTTTACTTTTTTTCTTGGGTACACAACTCAGATGGCTTTCATTGTAATTTGGATCTGTGCCTGGTTGTTTATTGTTAAAGTCATTCTCGTTTGGTTCTCAATGACGTATCCGTCATGAAACACAGTCTTCTGTGAACTTATGTTATTATGAGAACTTTTTCCTGGTGATTGATTGAAAATCGTACTGAATAATATGCTTTTCTCCCTTATGTTGGGAAAAGGGCGAACAAAGAAGAACTTACCTCCAGCACTTCACGGTGCGATGATGATGACGGGAGAGACTTGAAGCAGTTGCTTGATGCCTTTGGTTCAGCAGTATCTCTCGAGGATATAGCCTCTGCTTATTGTCAAGCAGATCGCAACGTATATGATGCTGGCGAATTACTATGTAATCTCCTGGGGAGCACATCTAGTTCTTCTACTTACGCCTCCAAGGAAGAATCACTGGGCTCGGATGACGATTTCTTAGACAAGTCGAACTTGTCAGAAAGAAATGGTATTGCATCAAAGCAGAAAAAAGGTTCCGCATCCATGGGTACTGTTTCTGGTCTAATTGGAAGAGAGTATTCCTGGTCTGGGCCCTCAAGAAATGAGTCTCCTAAACCTAACAAACCTCTGAAACTGTATTCAGAAGAATTGCCTTCCTCTGAGATTTGGGATGAGAAAGTTCCAGTAAATACGTTAGCAACAGCTGAAAGGATGCCTATGGATACCGAGGAATTTCTGTTTAAAATGCTTGGAGATGGCTTTCAATTGGACATGAAGATAATCCAGGAAGTTCTTGGTAAGCGACCTCCGTTAATGTTCATAGGAACTTCCCAATCTTGCCAGCCTATTTACGTTTTGAAACTGTGTCTATGCTTGTATTTTGTTCATGGTTCAAGGATTGTCTATTGCCCAAAGTTTGTTAATACTTATAATCTCTAGATAGTAGGATGAAATTTGTATTCCACGCTAACGTCTCAGGTAAATAACCATGAAAAGACAATCTCCATGTTTCCGATTTGTTTTCCCTTCCATGAACTTGTTGATATGTTTGACTAGCTGATCCAAATGAAGATAGATTGCATTACCACCACTATGGAAACTTTTCAGGAAAAGGTTTCGAAGTGGGGGAAGATATCACAGCAGTTTTAGGCTTTTAGCCGCTAGGAGATGTAAAGTTGAGGATAGGTTTTCCTTGTGAAAGCTATTCAACTTTTGTGTTCCCTTGGCACTGTGCTGTGGATATTTTCCAATCCCTTGGCACTGTGCTGTGGATATTTTCCAATCAGATCACATGTACATTGATTTTGGATGTAATGTGTGTGATATCTTGGTCTTTCTCCCCTATGTCGTCGTTCACTATAGTCTATTAGATGTGGAGCAGACCACTTGAAGTAATAATTTCTTTTGTTCTTTGGCCATCACATTCTATTGAGACATTGAGTACTTTCTCCATGTATGTGTTTTAGTCTCACTCTCTTGCTCTCTTTTTGTTTCGATGAGAAAAAATATTATAGGAAAAGTTGTGCCTTTTGAACTTTGTCTACCTGTTTGTTATGTATGAAGGTAATTTATTTTTATGCTTCGCGCTATAACACTTGCAATGGTCAATGTATTACATGGATGTTACTTGCTTACTCACGTCATTATGTTTGTATTGTTAACATGATCAAATTTTAGACTTAACATGTTGAACCTTCCATATCTTACATGTTTCGGGTTATAATGTTATCATAGTTGTATCAAGTTTAATACTTCAGCTGATATTATATGTGACCTTAGCATTGTGTTGAACTTGCAGGCCGTTGTGGATACGATGTTGAAAGGGTAAGTTCACCTCCGCTTCAATGTTTAAGGTGTCTCAGCCAAAATTATGCATGATGATGAAACTTTTCACTCACTCTTATGTTGTCCGAGCTTCGTGAATTGCATAGGATTGATGAGTGAATTTTCCACGCGGAATCCAGAAATAGTTGTAATTTGGTTCATATGCTGTTTTATGGGAAATGAACTAAATGCAACCAAACAAATGGGCGCAACCTATCCAAACACACGCACACATCAGTAGTACATTATTTGTCAACATAGTTTTGTTTGCTATATTTTAGTTGGGTCTTGCTAACCTCCACCCTTTAGGTGGAGGATAATAGGTATATAATGACAAGCAAGTTCAGATATCTATACATATTTCACAGATATCGATATGCTTTCACGGATATCAATACACTTTTCTCGGATATCGATGCACTTTCTACACATTATCCTCCAGCCCATAGGCTGAGGTTAGTATTTTCCATTTTTGTTTTCTGAGAGTTTGTTTTCTTGTAGATGCCTCCCACGTTTGAGTTCACTATGATAACAGAATCTTATATATATATATATACAAGTGCACAAGAGCACTGCTAAATACTATTCCCCTTTAAGTTTAACTGAGGGTGGGTATTGGAGGGGAAAACGGGTTACAGAACTTACATTAGCATCATTCTCTCAAATAATCTGCTTTCATTCTAGCTCATATTCTCATATTCTCATATTGTTGGCCTAAACTTTTACCTTTGCACATGCATTGCTGAATTACGATGATTGTTTCCCCAAGCAGTGTTGAAATTCATTTAGAGTTTACCCTTTGGGAATTAGTTCCTTATCGCGAATGTGTTTGTAGTTCTCTACCAACCAGATATCATTCTTTTAAAATTTCCCTTTTCGTATGCAGAGAGTTATTAGATATTAGCTGTTGTAAGTTCAAATGAGTTTAAAAAAAGTTCAAATGATTTTCTTTATCCATCAATAGTGAATATATGAATCTTTCCTTTTTGTGTGGTGGTTTTGCAGAGTGTTGATAAACTTTTGGATCTTTCAGCATTTACTTTGGAGTACTGCGATGACGTTTTGGGCATAGCTGCTCAAAAAGTAAAGGTTTGAGTCTTACTGATCCAAGTATCAAGTGGCCATGCATAAATATTTTGTTCTTTTTGTACGCAATGTAAAATTCTTCAAAGCAATTGAACCTATAATAGTGTTTTGTTAAGCTGGTTTTTTTTTAAAAGCTAGACGTTGAGAGTGAGGAGTGAAGAAAAAATGAACATCACTTTCATTTTCAGCGCCATACTATTTGTTTATTCCAATTTTGATTTCTTTGAACAGCCTATACAGAAATATTCTGACTCAGAGTCTCTTTCATGCCAAGAACAACCGCAGCACGTAAGTTCTGCTAGAAGGTATGTTGATTTTCTTGTGTGGTGTACTATGTGCTCAGTCGTGGGATATACTTTTTATGCTAAAGGGAAAAGACTTCTTAACATCTTCCCAAAACGTGTGAAGCTTAGTCTAATGTTTTCTGAATTCTGCACTCTTAAACCTGGCTTTACGTCTAGAAATGCATCATGCAAAAGCGATAAGGACCGATATGATCTCCAGAAGGAGATTTTAGAAGCATTGTTTACTGTTCCTGAAAGATTTGAAGAAGCACGAGAAAAAACTAGCCCAGTGAGGAGGACAGTTGGAAGATCGAGGCGATACGGGCAGGTTGTAGCTGGACCTCTAAGAGACACTACAATTGAACCTAAGACCGTTGTTGCAAAACTACTTGTTAAAGAGAATGGTAAGCTATTGTATGTGTATCTTAATACAATACAAGAGGATGCATTTTTCCATGACGTTAATTGCATAGAGGTTGCAGAAAATGTAGAATTCATGATCATTGTCTGCTTACACTTTGCTTTTCTGAATATCTTCAAACCTTCATATATCTGGTTATAGGCATCAAATAAAATAATCTCAAAGTTCTATTTTTCGAAATATCTACCAGAAATTTTTTAGCTATCAAAATTCTGAAGAAATATGCTACAAGATTGTGTGGTCTAAGATTGGTGAGAACGTTTTGAGAACTGAGAGATATTCTGTACCACCTTTTGCAAACATGCTCAATTGAAGTAAGTATATCTGCTGGAAATTAGCAGAATCCAGGAAATAGCCTCCTAAAATATGAATAACTTGTATGTTTTAAGGTGCTTCTTGTTCTTCATGATCTGTTTGTCTCAACTGCAACAAAGAGTCTCCCTGTTGTAATCTCAAGTGTGTGGCTATACATCTTTTCCTTTTTCGCTGCCGGTACAACTCACCGCAACTGCAATCGACTGACCAACTGTACCACGGTAACCAGGCAACATCCACCTATCTTAATTATGGTAACATAGTACTGTATTGGAAAGAACATGTTTATTATAGCAGTACAAGCAAACATGAGGTAACTAGGGACTTCCTTTGTGTTGGATAGCTTGATGTACATTGTTGGATAGCTTGATGTACATTGTTGGACAGCTTAGTCTTTTGGAATGATTGACGATCTAACATGGTATCTGAGCTTTGGGATTTCAATGTACTGGGTTCAAGACTCTCTGACTATCTTCATTTCTAATCTATTGATTTCCTTCTGCACGTTGTAAATGAATCAGCAGACAAGGATAGCCCAGTATTTGATTAAGTTCTGTGAGATCAACTGTTGACTATTGAATGACCACATTGCATTGGGTTGCATTGATTTGCTAAAAAACTTGTTGACATGACACTGTTACACCAAAAGAGTTCTAGCTAAGTTTACTGTTACACTAAAAGAGTTCTAGCTAAGTCTTTTGCACCTTCAATAGGCTAGTAAATCAAATTTGTGTTATGTTCTGTATATCCCTTCTCTTTTCTTCCTTTCCCAGTACTAATGATTTCTGATGCATTCAATAACTTTGTGAATAGAAAATGAAGATGATGAGAATAGCTATCAGGTGCTACGCAAAGCTGTTAAGGAATATTGGACAACAATGAAAGCATACTACGAAGCTGTAAGCCCTTACTCAGAATTCTTGTTGCAAGGACTTGTATTATACATATAGAGTACTTCACTGTAATCATCCACTTCACTGGTAGTCATTTCTACAAAAATCATCCTTGGGCAGCACATAATTAGGCATTTGATAGTTTTCTGTTGCTTGACAGGCTGTTGCTGCTTTCGGTGAGGGGGATTATAAACGTGCAAACAAACTAATAGAAGAGGTAGGCAATTTAAAAGCAAATTTGCCTCAAGGCAAAAGTATTTATAGAGCATGTATTCAAGTGGTGATACTTGGTCTTTCTACTTCATCAGATTTCCATGTGGTCTTTCTATCTTGTAATTAACAACCCACCCGATATACTTATATATTTTCTGTTCTAGGGTGTGGCATAACATGTTGTACATCTTTTTTCGAACATGCACAAAAATTTTGGCTAAATTCTTGTTGTATAGAATGAGGAAAGTTGGATAGTGATCCTTCCTATTGGATTTTCTAGCATATTGAAGGTGTGGAAGTGTTTCGAGTTACAACTAAGGAGAATTCCATGTTTTCATTCTTTCATATGTTTAATGCTTTTGGTCGTGTAATTGCATTAGTAATTCAAAGCTGGTTGACAATAGGAGCATAATGCATTTAGCTACAAAGGCACAGAGCCGGGTGATGGCATGCTCGTAATGCATGAGAAAAAGGATATAATATTAGTGGCAATTTAAAGTGACTGACTCAAGCAATGTCAAACATGATTAATTTTGTACAACATTGACATGCCCTTGTTGGTTTGGATTATTAGAGAACAAGTTGATTGTGTCTTCTTACACTCTTTCCCTTTTCCTGTGTGCTCACTGCGTGGGTGGTGAGTGCAGGGACGTTTTTTCAATGAGAAGGCCCGGGAAGCAGATGAGAAATCTGCACAAATGTTTCTTGAAACTAGGTAAATGTGCAGTTTATTTCATCCTACTTTGCTCAACTTCCAAGTAGTGAGCCACATCTTGATTCGTAAAATGACTTGACACACTAAATCTCATGGCAGAGAGGAGGACTCAGTGTCTCTTGACCTGCACGAGCATGATCCGAAAGAAGCCATAAGCATTTTGAGGATACATTTATCTACTCTTTCTGGCATCACATGTAGGTCACTCATCTATTTCCTAGTTTATGTGTCCCACAACTGAGAGAAGTGAATATGACATGGTTTACCTGCTTTTTTTCATCAGCTATTGAATATCTTAAAATCATTGTTGGCGTCAATGCTGAGGATTCCAAAGAAGGGGCTCGGAAACGACTGGTATGTTTGGTTATAAACTCAGATTCAACTCAGATCCTTATATTCTATTACTTGCCTCACCAGAAATGTTTTGTTCATTTCACCTCGACTGGAGATCTTTAACAAAATGATTGTGTTGTTCCAAAGAGTTGTCCAGCCTTGTGCCGTCAAAGTTTCAGATCTCTAACTGCTAAATAAGCCCGAGGAATGGTAGATTGGACTGTTTTACTCCCGACACACTTCTCCCCACTTTTCTTCCATAAGAAACACGCAAACTGGAAAGAGAAAAAAGAGAAATTCCAAGGGAGAGTGTTGATCACAACTATTTTGTACACGTTTTTCACACGCGTACAATGTAAACGCTGTTAACACAATCCATGGGTACTCTCCCAAGTACTCTCTCAAATCATATCACCAAATTTCCTCTCTCAAATGTGTGTTTGCACTCATTCTGTCCATTTAGGGCCATCCACCTCAATGGCTGGCTGGGATCATTTTATCCAACGGCCCACATTCTCCTATCAGAATCCTCCCAGAAAATATTTTCCCTTCTAAAACTCTTCACACAAATCTAGCATGTAGACTTCTACAATTTTCTGAAGAGAGTCCGTAAAAAATCATGAGGAACATTGCTCGATTCTCCTTTCTAATTTATCGAATGTGGGAAATAAGACTTTGAGCACCTTTCAGTATTACATTTAACTTTACTCGTTACACGTTCTGTGCAATACAGTTATCACGTTATTTTATCTGATGTCGCCACGCAATTCAACTAACGGACCTTCCCCCACTTTTTTAGCCATGTCCGCGAGACCTAAAACTAGAATTGTGCAATGCAGTTTCATGTTATTTTATCCGATGTCGGCACGCAATTCAACTATCTTTCCTCACTTTTTTAGCCATGTCCTTGAGACCTTAAAAACTAGAAATTGATCATGTTCTGAATATTTTTCGTTGCAGATTATGAAGCTACTGGAGAAAGAATCTATTAAATGGAGCGAGGAAAGGAATGGTCAGACAATTGTTATCAAAATAGATGAGATTGACCCAACGCGTTTGAGTTTTGCCAAAAAAAGCAGCAAGAAGCTGCCAAGCGATTAACTCATTAAAGGAGCTATTGTTCTTGGGGTCTGCTGCTTTAGAGGGTGTTTTGACCATTTCAGTTGTCGAAACTTTAATATTTCGAATTTTGGTTACGAACAAAAGTGGATGAATACCGGCTAGAAACTGGGCATTTCTACAAGAGGCTAGATGGTTCCGACTTCATAGCAATATTTCCTTGACTTTGTTCCTTTTTCATGAAAGCAAAAAACTTGGAATGGGTATTGTAAGTACAGATGCTTTTGTTCGTCCCTTTTCCAAGCTCAATGGCGTACAAATATCTGGTTTGAGATTATTCCCAAGAGCAAGTACTTCAAAAAATGATTAGGACCTTCGCCAGGGAAATATACATACATAAGAGAGAGGGATCTTTGTTGTCGTAACACGAGAGAGAGAGAGAGAGAGAGAGAGAGAGAGAGAGAGAGCAATTGGCATTCTTTTCTGGAAATGTTGTCTTTATATATAATTAGGGTGAGCAAAATAACCGTCAAACTGCAAATCCAGTCCAAATCAATCCAAGCCGAAGGGTTTGGTTCGGTTTTTTTTAATGTGGTTTGGGTTCCAGTTTTAAAAAATTAAAAACCGTGATAAGTGGTTTGGATTGTGGATTTACATTGATGGTTTCGGTTACAAACCGATCTGATCCGGATAATATTTATATAGATATATATTTTATATATTATATGTGAAATTTGTTTAGATACACATAATGAACTTTTTTTCCCCTAGTCAATTACTAATTTTCTAATCTAATGCTTCATTTCACCACTCTATTCATTCGCTTCCAAGATTAAACCCCTTAATTTCTATATATGGTAATCTATTCTTATGATTTTAATGTAATAAACACGCACGGCTCGGACTTAGGCAATTGATTTCCTAATCTTTTTGCTCGTTAATTAATTTCCAAATCTAGTACTGTATTATATGGCCCTCTTTCTTCACTGATTACTAGTATTCTACTCTTTTTTAGTTAGTTGATGTTACAGAGATTTGGTGATTTTAAAAGAACTTGTTTTTAATATAATTATGGGTTAACTTATTTATATAATTTTTTAAGTAATTTAAATTGTTTATGAAGATAATATCTCAATTTCAAGAGAACCGTGGCTCAAAACCGAATCCAAACTGTATTTTAATGGTTTGGATTGGTTTAGTTCTATGAATTTTATAGGTTGGTTTGGTTCTTTAAATTCATAATCCATAGGTAGTGGTTTGATTCTTGGTTTATCATAAAACCTGACCAATCCGGTCCATACTCACCCCTCACCCCTAAGATTATATATCTCTTCAGCAACTTTTTTTTAATCATCATTCTTCTCCGCAATTTACAGGTACAAACTGCTGAAGATAAATGAAAGCTATGTTCTGGAGCCCAATTTGTTGTTGATCCAGTATCACTCAAGTTCCTTGCGTCGATTTCATTAACTAACCTTATTCTGATATCACCAACTGCATAATGTGTACTTTATATTCCCCATTCTCTTCCAATGGGTGGGTATATTTATAAACCAGCAACAAAGTGAAGTAGAGAACGGTACGGAAGGGCACAACCGAAACACAATCAGATAGAGTGTGTTTTCATCCTTTTTTAGGTTAAGACGAAACTCAAAACTGCTGATATAGGAAACTTAAACATCTCAATGTTTCTGACCTAAAATATATACAACTGGGCAATTGAACGATTCGAAAAGGGGGTAGGAGTAGAACAAGCGAACTAGTCAGAGCCAGAAACGGCAGACGAGCATAGGCATAACAAAAACAACAAAATGTGACACTATTCTGAAGTTCTGTTAAAGCTACTATTAGCACAGGGCAAATGAGCATTGGCAGGTTTCAGGACTTATTGAGTAAGTCTTTGCATCTCATTTTGGTCGTTGAGAGTCTCGATAAGGAGTGGAGGGGCATATTGAGCCGTGCCTTGATGCTCATCAGAGTCTTGACAGAACGAGAGGATGATTGTATCGATAGACATCTCCACAACTGCAAAGAAAAGAGCAGCAACGACATATCCCAAACCCCAACACACCTGCATCATTCAAAAGCAACGTGATTCCATTGCGACTTTAATTCCCATTGAATTGCAATTGCAATTGCAGTAAGATTATATATGGCTGTGGTTATGGAATCGAACGAAAAGAAAAAGAAAAAAGAAGAAGGAAGGATTCCACTTAAAAATGAATTGGTGTTATGACTGTCCAAATTGTGTAAATGTAACCTCAACCCAGAAAAAAAAAAAAAAAAAGCCCAAAACAAATGGCCAACAGATGAGCACTATAAAAAAGGTTCTAAAAAATGTCTTGACAACTATGGATGTAATTAGTATCAAATGCAAAAATATAGAAGATTTGGTTGTTTATACGTTATAGCATGAACCACACAAAGTTTACACCAATAAATAGATTATACAGCCTATAGGGAAGACCAAGGCCAAGTTTTCACTAAAAACAGTCTTCCCACTGGTCAAAATACGAGTTGTTTCCCGGTAAATGTCAAATATGTTGATATATGTGAGGAGAATGACTTGCCTCAAAATCCGTGCAATCATGTGCTTTAGTGCATTTAGCAAATTTAGCCCATTTAGACAATAAGGGAAACTCAACCTAAGTATCAAAAGTACATTTGACAGAGTTTCCTTTTAATTTTCCCCACATCTTGTTTCACAACATTATAGGTACTCTTTCAAACACCAAATAACACGATTTAACTATAATAAGAAGCATACCAGCACAGGAAATAGAGGAGAGGAGATCTTGTTGTGGGCAGAGTTGTATTTGTGAGTGTTCAGCATGAGGAAAGCAAAAACTGCGCTCGCAAGGCTCACACACAACTTCCCAAGAAAGAGAATAACATCACCAATCACATTCACTTTCCCTATCCGAAGGATGTTACTGATGATCAGCTCTGTTGCCATCTCAGAAGCCTTAAAGAAGCCTTTGCCCGTTATAGCAATCTGCAAGAGTCAGAAGCATGCATTTCAATGACGAAGAGATACACAACCACTATGGAGCCCAGACTAGAAAGTAACAAAATTTTACATGTCCATATCTTTTGCATTTGGTCTCAAATGATGCCAGCATATAAACCCAAAACAAATTAAAGGGGGGAAAAAAAAGACACATGCTTTTCGTGGAAAACAGTTCCTCTAGATTACCATAATGTAGGCATTTCGGTTCACCGATTTGAGGATCCAATCAATACATCGTCGGCAGAACTGAGAGGAATGATATGCCACCATTCCTATCCGGCTTTCAGGGACTGTATTACCACCTTTTGATTTGCGACGAATTCCCTCAAGTATAAATCTTGAGGACCCAACAAATGATACAACTAAAGAGCCAAGAGCTACAGACCCAAGGCTGTAACGCATAAGCCGCTTCATTGAGGAGAAAACTGGAAGAAACGGAATATTTGGCTGCATTCACAGAAATGAATACCAATCAGAGCACAGAGCTGGACAAGAAATTAAAAGCTTACTATGTTAGTGAATCAATAAAATATGCAAGTATTAATAGCTTTGGAGAGCACAAAAGTTGGCTCACAACTTTTCTTTTCTTTTGGTAACTCCCATGAAAAATTTAAATTCAATAGCTTTTATGTAAGCTGATCTCATTGGACCAAGACAATATGTGTAATAAAATTGTTACTGAATGCACAATGGACCAATACCATTTCATTCTTTTATGAGAAAGTTACCAGTTTTTCTAAAACAATTTTAGTGCCTAAATGCTATTCCAGGTCAAGAAGCAAAAAGTCCACCACATTAATTAGTTGAGTTTGCCTCAGACTAATCAAAGACGTTTTGAATTGGGAGGGAGCAATCATATAGGGTAATATCTACAGTTTATTAGTTTATGTGCTCGAAGGAGTAGCTCACCGATGTTTCACCACGCGTCCAATAATAGGAAGCAACAGACCCTGCTATCACTGTTGACGAGCACGCTTTAAAAAACTGTGTAGCCCAATAGCAACCAAACAGATGGAAAAGGATTGCAGCACCGATATGAGGAGTATAATGGATACTATAACCACAGCAACGATCACAGCTCACTCTTTTCAACCCAAGCTCATGCACACAGCAGTTGGAGTCGCAGTTATTCTCAAGGACTTGACCAGAACTAAAAAGATTGAGAGCAGCCGAAAACCAGAACATATAAAATATTGCAAGGATGGTGTAAGGTATGATGGGAAAGATTATGAGTGCCCGAACTTCTCCAATGACTTTGGCAGCAACCTGCAAAAGAAGAAGTAATAATTGCAAAGATGATATGATACAATCATCTATAGACCATATCTCACAAACCCAATGCAAACATCACAAACTAAATAAGCGCCAACGTAAAAAGGAGTTGTTATTGTTGCCTAAGAGAAGAAAATACTACATCATGGAGTGTTAGTTGGATGCTTGAAGTAGAAAGGTACTACTGTACCGTCTGTACGGTCTGTACCTCAATTCTCAACCATCAACTGAAGTTATGGAGGTGTACGTGTAACTATGACAGCTACTTCAAATATTCTCCATAACTTAACACATCACCATTGAAGCCCTTTATAAGAAAGAAACATGCAAAGTTTGTAGATAATTCCATGTAAGTGCATTCCCGGTATCCTCTGTGTATAAGTTCATCTCCAGAAAACTCACATTAGCTTTCCCAAATTACAACTTCTCCTTGGCGATTAGTAGCAAAGGTCTCTCTTCTTTAGGTTAAACAAAAATTATAATCTTAAATGCCCCCATATTGATTATAGGCCCTTCAACTAGCTCATGACTTCCAGACTTACCAGAGTTCACCTTGAAACTAAAGTTTACTCATTCCTTCTTTGTCACTCCGTATTTGTTCCATTTTTTCGGTCAATATATGATTTTGTATTATAAAAACTACACCTTAGATGTGATAAATAGGCATACGTGACAGAAAGATTACCGTGAGCAGTTTAAGAGGGAGAAAGAGTAAAGGAACTCTCTTCTATGGCTGCCTCAATTGGAAAATAAATCTGGGCCATTGTTTTTTGAGATGTTTCATTAAGATTTACCTAAATGTTCGGAATTCAAATGAGAAAACTAGTCTCAGACTTTTTTTTTAATCGGCATTAAAACAAACACAAGGTTAAAAAGGCCTCTTGTTCAGTTCTCTTGGCAAATTAAAAGAACCATTTAATCATTAACCTATTGCTTACATTAGATTAGACACCATTGTACCTTGAGAACAGATGTTGCCATAAGGATGCGGCTGACAATGGCAATAGATGAAAGGATGGAGGCAATCATCACAGCAGTCATGAGAACAGCAACAGCACGAAGATGATTCAGCTCCTGAGAGAAGCAAATGCTTGAGTAAACAACAGACTTTTCAAAACAGCCTCAAGTTACAAAGGATTAGGTCATCTTTACAAACGCACCCTTGTAGATGTTTGATAATATGGGTCATGCTGTCCAATTATGGGCGAGAGTGCACTGTTTCCAATCCATCCAGCTATTTAGAAGGAAAAACAAACAATAGTGATCAATACATACCATCAACAAAACATGCGTCCAAAGAATCAAACAGTAACCGACAGTACAAGTAAACCCCTTTTAATATTAACATCTATTGGACATCTAATCAAGCAAAGAAACTTCCTGCGACATCAGCTGAAATCATCTTGAGGACTCATTTACAGTATTGCAGGACACTATACCCAAATGTTTACTACGATATGTAAGTATCCGAAAACATTCAAGCAAGTTATTGTAACTATCCACTAAAAATTCATTAAAAACCATCATCTGTTTTCTTAAACAGCCCCTAACGAAAAACAAAAGTGGGAAATGTCCTAACCTTTCAAATAGTACAACATTGTAAATGATATCATGAAGACATTAAAGAGGATGACGGTTATCCATGGCATCCCAGCAACAAAATGTCTGATCATCAAAAGCCATATCACCGAGAGAAAGAGTGGCAAGATTCCTCCACACACAATCAGTACAGGCCAAGACTTGCCAACATCAGCAACATATCTCTGTAAGAAATAGAAGACGGAAACATAAACAGTAAATTTCAGTCTAAACATCTCTCGCGATAAACATATCACAGGCTAATTCATGTTGAGGCATGATATAGCCGAATTACTTCCGCAAAGGATAATTGATGGAAGCCTCTACGGCATAATGCCTAAGGAATTCTGATATTACAAGGCTGACCGCTGACAGATGCACAAAATGCTGGTGCTATACATTCCTGAGGAGGTAATATGCCATGAACCAGTCACTCTCCTATTGAAGTACACGAGGAAGCTTTTAATGCCAACTAAGCAAACATAGAGAATAATGGATCTCTACAGAAGAATAAAGTCAGCTGGAGAGAAAAATGGGCCGCACTCCACAGTTTTGAGACAGGAAAGAAAGTCACGACCGTAAGTTTTCTTTCCAAGAGGGTTTAACGAATGAGATCTTGGACTTCGCTCAATGAAGGCAAGACCTTCTCAAAGTAGAACATGGAAAGACAACGATGAATAAATTTATATGGTTCTGCATGCTGTTATGTATTTACAGCATGACCACCCCAAAGAGGATCAGAGACAAGACAAAGGATATACAACCTTTAAAACAGATGACCGTGAATTGATGGACTTGTGAATGGATTCATCTATGAGTATGTTCTCAACAATGCTTACTCCACCCATCTGCTGCCAATTCCGCAAAGACACATTTGATGCACGAGCAATAAATTGGCAGCTCCAGTAAACTGAAGAAGAAGAAATGGACAAGTAACAAATTCATTGACCACAGTCATGGAAGCAACATAAAGTTAATCCACATCTAATGTAAAGAGATGGAAGTGCAAAACTTTAACTCCAAATAACTTACCGTTCACGCTTGGAAATATAACGGGGTAACAGGGACCTAGAAGTTGAAGTGAGGTGTTCCTTAGCTCAAGAGAAAGGTCAGCAAAATAATCATAATTCTTATCAATCCAGTTATCAACTGAGAGATGAACATCTCCCTCTGGATAATCACACACCCAAGTAAGTGAATCTTCCGACGGGGTAGGGCAATCCATTAGACAGATACTCCGGGCATTATCAAGCTTGAATTGGCTGTCTTTTAAACCACTCTGGTAAACCTGGTTGGCGTTCAACCAATATTTGACTTCCAATCCACGAATGTCAGGATTCCCATGTCTATCGCCGCACACATTTCCTTTGTAGTCCAGCCCATAGGTAAGCCTAATGGTTCACGTCACAACTTATCACAATTATAAACCATTAAAAGCAAGCAAAATAAGTCATAAATGATGCAAGTACCTCAAGTGGGAACAAATATAAAATTGTTCAAGTTACACTTATTTATGCCATTGTCGAGAATTGACTCCTGATGGGGAACGGGTTAATAGGGAACTAACGCCGTTGTCGAGAATCGACTACTGATGGGGAATGGGTGAGTAGGGAAGAGGAGTTTCTAAATGGCCGTGCAATAGTTTAATAAGGCTGTTGACAACTAAAGGCCATATGCAGATACAGTTTTGGGATGCCCCTAAGCTTAGAGTAACAGGCAACTGTAATCATACGGCTGTAAACTAATGGTCCCCTGGAAGTGCACATCACTGTATTCAATACCATTAATCTTGGATAGCAGAAAGCTCCAGCAATCTAGCTAAACTCGATTACCCATCTCCCAAAACCAAGAAATAGGCAATGTAAAGCTCAGAATAAGAAACTACTACTTATCAGCATCTGTATTAACGAAAGAGAAAAGAAAGATTGGAGAAAAATGAAACACACGTTTTGAAAGTACTGTATTTCCCAGAATCAGAGGATTTAGAAGATGGCGATCAACAGGGGCGGCTCTACCATACTAGAGGGGCGTTCAAAAGATGCACTATATTTTTTAAAATAGCTTAGTTTTTCTTGTATTGTCTGCAAAGAAAATGAAAGTTCACTTATACTTGTGAATAAGTAGACAATAGAGCTCAACAAAACAAAATAAACTGAGCCTAATATATTTCCAACCAAAATAAAATCTTTACTTAATATAGAGTTTAGTATCAAAAACTTTTTAAACATTTTTTTGCTGATGAACTAAAATCCTGGAGCCAGCCGACCTGCCAATCAGCAGCTTACCCACAAACTCCACAGGAGATAATCCAAATTTGGGAAGCTTAATATACTCCATAAGCAGACACATCAACCAAAATACATTCAGTGCACATGGTTTTCCCTCAGCACACGGTTCCCAGCAAGTTCTCTCTCCAATTATTACTCTCATTTCTCTCTCTCTCCACTAATTACCCAAAAAACCTTGTTTTCTATTTGATTTTAGCAAATGAGTAGCAAATGATTTACTCATTTGCTAAAATCAACCCATTTTCATTTGCTTAAAATCAAATGGGGAACAAGGCTTAAACCAAACAAAATCCATGGAATGTGAGGGATAATTCTTTACTCAAAAAGTTGTTC